>JARHVA010002705.1:1652500-1972500 GCA_037957365.1 Torreya grandis | reverse complement strand
ATATATAAGAATGATATTGAGCATTGTTTTCACCTTAGGAGAAGGACTAGTGATACCTTGTGACAAATTATTTTGAGAACATGTCATCTTTATGGTATGTTGGCACAAATTGGGTTTAATTATTAACATTGCTAAAATGATTATTATACAAAATTATTACCTATTATAATAGGTCTCCTATAGAACCAAAGGATTTATGTACCCTTGATCACATAGAAAAAAGTTGATCATATGGTGATGGCACCATATGGTTGGGTTTCCTATGAGAGTAATAAAATTAATAAGAACACACCTTTGATTTATTGTAATATACATACGCTAGTTGGTATTGATTGTGATATTTGAACTATTGATAGTATAGACCTTTTCAAGTAACCTTTTTTCTTATATGTGAGGACTTATGCATTCTTGATGAATAACACAAGTTGTAGAAATACATATATAGTCCAATGAAATAAGGTATTGTGTGAATGCATAATTGAGGTTAGTAATGATTCTCTTCCATAATATTTATACACCTTTGTTGGATTATGTAATTTTGGACTAATTTTGAGCAAGGATAAGAAAGATAGTTTATGGATTGCACACTCTTGAATCTTGAAAATTTATTAGCATAAGAGGATGCATCATATAAAGGTGATTATTCATAATTATCTAGAATTAATCTTTGAATATTAAATTATGATATGATGTTTTATTTTCCTCACAAGGTTAGATTAAATTGATAGTATTAGTTACCAAAAATACCATGAGCATATGATTTCAAAATTAGACTTGGACTAAATTATTGGGAAACATTTTAGACATGAAAATTGAAAGGGTAGTATGACAAGAAAGTGGTAAGAAACTCTAAGAATCAATGTTTTCAATAACACTGTAAGACTTATGAATACATTTATTATAAAATTATGGGAAAATATTCAAGTTTTATAAAGATTTACTATTTTCCTTTAAGGTTTTTTAATTTTTATATTAACATAGGTTGGAGTTATGGATATCCACCTAGAGATTTCCTAGATAGCCATGGCTAGAGGTCAGAGACCATGTAGGTTCCTAAAATATTTCAATACACCTCATATTTATCCAATGCCATAAAATATCCTTACCTATGGATATGGAATGATCCAAATATGGATGAATGTTGGAGAAGTGTTTTGAATGGATTGGTTGATATTATTGGTATGTATTTTGTGTTCATACTTTTTTATCAAACCCTTAAATGGATTAGAGGTGCCTCACCAAGGGACCATAGGTCAGTTTCATGATCATTGCAATCCACAAATGGATACTTCTAGATTACTATGATCTAATAATAGGTGGGGAAAGAAATTATCTTGGTTGTATAATGGTGGTATGTCATATGGATAAAAAAATAAATCTATGTTGAGGATTTGTCTTTGGTATTTATAGTTACCAAATTATGTTGGCCAAAATAATAATCTTGGTGAATTTATTATGGTTTTGAGTTAGTCAGATTTTTCCATATCTATTGTATGTGGTTAAAGGTCTTTAATAACATATGTTCTAACTTATTTTAGTAAGCTTTGGTTGGAACATGTCATGTTCTTGATATGTAATTTTATACAATGGTACATTTTATGAGTTGATATAGGCACTAACTTGTTTATGAATTTTATAACTCATTTGGATACTTCTCTCTTTACTATTTGAATCTAATAGAGTATGTATTGTAGACATCTCATTTGGGCCACAATTGGCTTCTGACTAGATTTAGACTGATTTCTACTAAACATTACAAATTTAGCCTAAGAATCATTAAACATCTAAATTTTGTCCTCACACCATTCATTAATACTTATAATCATGTTGAGGCATTTATATTTGGGGTAATAGACCATACACAACAATAACATTTCATAGATTCATCCCTAGTCACCTTGTGACTTAACAACTGGTAGTTTGGCATATGGACCCATTAAGTGGGGCACTTGAACAATTCCTAAAAGAGCTAAAATGATAATCAAAATGAACCAACTAATTAAACTAGATTAAATGATTAGCTAAATAATTCATTTTAAATTAATGACTATCCAAAAATGGAAATTCAAAAATTAAAAATACCAAGCTTCTTCATCATTGCCTTTATGAGTTGTCAAGCTCTCATAAAACATCTAAAAATACCTAATTTGAGAGCCATGCCTATTAATTGAAAATCATAATAACATGTCACCTTATTAACTCAACTAGAGTTAACTTTAACTCATTTAAGGTTAGTTTGAACTCATTCCATGCTTAAATATTAACCTAACTCAACTTGGGTAATAAGTTTGGAGGCTATAAATACAAGGCCTTACCTATTAATAAAAAATATCTTTTCATGTAAAGTTATTATGATCAAATAGATGAAATAAGTTTTTTTAGTAGTGTTAATATGTTAATTTCACAATCCAATCCAAGCTAATCCAACCAATATTACCAAGGTGCTAAGAAAAGGTGGATTAATGGAGCTTCATTGAGAAAGATTTATTGAGCATATACTCAAGAAAGTTAATTCAACAAGACATTTTAGAGCTACAATGAAGGTAAAAGGATGATTTTTTTTTTATAGTCGTGTTTTCATTTTATGATTATTATCTATGTCCACCCTAGTGTTTAGGCTAGAGGTGTTAGTGTTTAGTGTGTTAGTTTTGATTTGGTTTTATTGATTAAAACTATACTAATCTCCCCTTTATGGATTCCTTGTCTACTGTGATGGTATGCCTGATATGACCCATACCCCCAAAAGTTATTATCATGGAATTTAAGGACCTCTTTTTTAAAAAATCATGTCAAAATCCTAAATTTTTAGACAAAAAAGTGGAAAGTTAAGCTCATGTATGTTTTACAATAAATTACATTTTTGCTCTATGTAGTTGTGATTTTTATCTCTATAGTCATGATATTACTTTGTTGAGTCATGATATTGCACTTAAATTTTTGACTTTATAAGTCATGATTTTGGCTTGATAAGTCATGATTTTCCTTGATAACTCATGATATTGCCTAATAAATTACATTTTTGTCTTTACAATTACAATTTGTCCTCAAATCTATGATATCACTTTGACAGTCATGATATTGATTTAGCAATCATGGCTTTGCCTTTGTAATCTTTGATAGTACATTGTAGAGTCATAATTTTACACTAACCCTTTATTTTGGAAGAATTTGTGATATTTCACTATGGACTTGTGATTTTCCACTATATAATTACATTTTTTCAATGTAGAGTCACAATTTTGCACTAATACTTCGTTCTACAAAAAGTTGTAATTTTGTACCAACCAGTTGCGATTTTGTAGGAAAGTTGTGGTATTGCTTTGTGAATATGTAATATTTCACTATGTGACAAATATTTAAAACCTATGAGCTAAATTCCAAAAGTCATTTGCTATCTTGATTTTAGATTCCAAGCACAAGGACACCTAACATCTTTTACAAGGCCCATAGATCAAGGAAAGACATTTTTAAGACTCTAAAATTTAAACTCACATTTACATTTGGTGTTTTAAAATATTTTACTTGAGTCATTTTTGTTTTTACAATTTTTGAAGAAACACCAAGGGGATAAAATTTCATATCATATTTCTCTTGGTTTTATAAAAATTAACTCACATTCTAGTTAAACCCTCATAAGATTTTTATTTTTATGATTTGTGTTGTGTGTTTGTTTTGCAATCCAAGTGTAGAGTGTATGTTCTCCCCCCATCCCCTTTAGGTAACTTGGGGGATAAAAAATGATTCAATTTTTTCCTTTATCACTTTTTTCCAAAGCATGGAAGGAAATTCACTAAGGCACCTCCTAAAATTTGAGTGATTTGGGTGTTCACAAAATGACCCTAAAGTCCTACTCAATTTTTTATGTTCATGCATCTTGGATTGTGAACGGGAGTTCATCACCTCCACACAAGTTTTTCAGGGAAGTGTTGACTTAGGAATTAATCTCCTATCATAACTTAAACCCCACTCCATGATATGGGTATATAAATTAAGTTTGACTTACTAAGACACTTGTTTGAGTGGTTAAACAAACTTCATTACTAAGAGACTACCCCAGAACGTAGGTTTAACTCAAACATCACACTACATTAAGCAATTGATGGATGTAGTGGTTTTGAAAAGGAGAAGACCTTTTCATAACAATCTAATTAATGCATATCTAAATTATGTATTATTCCTTAGTATTAACCACACATATGGGACCATCTAGAATGTACAAAATTTATAGTTTCTAGACAACCCCACTTACCACAAATATATTGTCAATGTAGGGTGACTAGACCAATGTTCTATGTCACCATACAAACTCTTGATAGAAGAGGGGGACTAAAAAACCTAATTTTCATGTGCATTTTTATTTTTTATTAACAACATAATTTACTCTCAAGGGTAATTATATAGATGAAATCTGATAGTACGATGCCACCTTGTTAGTTTTTAGGATTAGGATGTTACACTTAGGCATTTTGTTGTTTTTACTTTTCACTTAAACTATCTTGAGTCAAAACTATTTGTTTCTCATACCAAGTTAAAAACAAGTCATGTTTTCACATCACTCTTTTTTTAAAGAGGTGTTATGCCATTTGTTTAACACAAACACTTTGCCTTAGTCATTTGTCAAAATTTTGTGTGAGTGTGTCACTTGTTTGAAAGGGGCATCAATATGCTACCCATTTCATTCCAATTAATTTGACTTATAATTTTTAAGACAAACCTTGTTTCATAGCTTTACAAAAATATAGCATCATTTTGATCTCAAATTATTTCAAATACTTTTTAACTTGTATCTAATTGTAATTTCAAAACTACATGTGCCTTCTTGGTCTATGTCTAGTATCATTATGTCATTCATCTTGGTCTAACTTGTTTTCCATTTAAAATTCAATTCCTTTAAACCAAGTTCAAAATTGGTCTTTTTAAGTTTAGATTTAGACATTGACTGGTTTATGCCTATGACTAGTGTAATTTTGTCTTATATATTTACCTTTCACTTTTGGGTTGCACAACTTAGAATAATTTCTTGGTTAATGTAAATACTATTTTTGTTCCTAAATTTAGGGAAGTGGTCTGTCTTTTGTGTACCTAAATTCCAATGTACTTTTACAAATGTCAAGTTTATGTTTACATCTAAATGCATAGTTTTACTCAAAGTGTTTCAAATTTGTTAGATTAATTATCTTGTCCTTCAGACTTAGTTTGCACCAAGTCTATCTTTTGTGTCATGTTCTTAAAAAACCCGGCAATTATCATTTGTTTTAGACCTAGTGTGTTTTAAAGTCTATAATTTGTGTCATGTTTCTAAAAGTCCTAGAATTTTACCTTTTGTCTTAGACCTAGTTATTTTTATCTTAGTTTTATTCCTTGTTCTCAAAGACCTGTCCACCTATTCTATTAGAGTTGATTGAAACAATTTTTACCATGTTTGGAATTCAGATTTTATCCATTTAATTGATGATTTGTGTGATACATTTGGTAGTAGACCTTAAGAACATTTTAGACCAAGTACCTATTACTAGATCAATGATGATTTAAAACTTATACCTAGACCTAGACCGTTTCCATAGACTAAGACCACCCTTTTTGGGATAATTTCCAAATATGTCCATGTCAATTATCATATACCACAATTGCCCTTCTTTAGGCCAATTAACATACTAGGTTTTCCCTTTTAATGATAATGGTACCCAATCCCCTACCTATACCATTAACCTCCTTGAGTCTGCATGAGCAACCAATATTTTCATATCCCTTCCATTACCATTCTAGGACCTCATCCTTTGGTTTACTTGAGAAACCAAGCTCCACAGTGTCTAAGGATTACCATTCTAGGCCCTCATCTTTTGACTTGTGTTAATAACCAAGATTCACAACACCTAAGGATTACCATTCTAGTTCCTCTTTCTTTAGCTTGAGTCAAAAACAAATATTTTCAATTCCTTTTCATTACCATCCTAGGCCCTTCCAAATCTGATAGCTCCTTATTCCAACAAGGTTATGCAATCTAAACTAGATGGGTCAAAATTTCCATCCTAGATTGGAAGCTAACCTTTGTTCATCCCTTTGTAGATGAAGCTATTTATAAAGAGATCATTATAAAACCACAATTCATTATTCCTCAGTTGAATACCTTCCCCCACTATAAAAAACCCATGCCATTATTTAATCTACAATAGAGCCAATAATTACCACTATAAGAGCCATCATTTAAAGATCAAGATGTGTTCAAAAATGATATTCTACAACCTAGTATGAACCAAGGACAAGAGAACCAACCAAGCCATGATGTTTTTTTCAAACACCTAATTGTGATGAGTCAACTTATGATGAATCACCTTGTGATACTTTACCTATTGTCAAGGAGTCTCACTCTGACAAACTAATATTTGTTGAATCACTTCTTAATGATTATAACCACCTTTGGGTAAATAATTATCTCAACCATTATCTTATTTTTCAAGGCCCCCCTTTTGATAAGCTAGTCTCTATGGAGTTATCTATTACACTTTTTCCCCTTGTTGAGGAGTCTCACTTTGACAACCTAGTCTCTGTGGATTCGCCCTGCAAGTCATTCCCTCTCTTTGAGGGGCTTCACCTAGATGAGATAGTCTATGATGAACCCTAATTAGATGAGTCTATTTTAAAATATCTCATTATTCCATCAGATGGCATTACTTATTAAAAAACAAAATTTCAATAGGATATCATCATATCAACATCTAGAATAAAAAATAATAATCAAAATTTGAGTCATGTTTTATTTTTGAACTGATATTAGATTTAGAATTAGAAGTAGAATTGAAATCAGTCTCAATAATAGATTCAGAGTCCTTTGAGTCAGAATCAACTTCAAAATCAAAATAGATTCATGATTTTTACAATGATGGTTACACATTATTTACTGATTAATTTGAATACATTTGTGATCCTTACATAACTTTTTAGGATGATTGCTTTAGCTTCGATACAAGTTCTCCTAGTATCTTCTACAAGGATTGTGATACCTTTTCCAATTCTATTATTGTTCCACATGCCATTAACACCACAGAACATGTCCATTATATTGACAACCCACCTCCAACATTTTTTAATCAGGACCAAAAAAATCACACCTTATTGAACTGCATCCATGGTGACATATCAGTTATAGAATATCAAGGGGACCAAGACCATATTTATATAAAAAAAGGAAAATATCCTAGTGAAACCTTTTCAGAGGTGCTATGGGTAAATCAAAGTCCAAACTTGGAATATTTTAATGAAACCTTTTTTGAGGTGCTAGAAGACAATAAAAGTCAAAAGTCAACATTCCTTAGTGAAACCTTTTTAGAGGTGCTATAGGACAATCAATACAATTTTATTGGTGAAAACCTCATCAAGGAGTTATAGCTGTAAATAAAATTTCTTCATTGGTTGATGGAGACATTATTAAAGATAATATTAGTACAACTTCCATTCTGTATAATAATCATAACATACCATCTTCTATGACCAAATAATAGGAAAATTTTGTGGTTTTATCAAGAGCATATTCAAAAGTCTTTGGCCTCAACACAACCAAAATTATGTTGAAATCAAAATCAAAAGCATTGTTTGTGCTTGAAAATACTAATCTTCATTTGTTTCCTAAATATTATACATTTTATTACATTCCACTTATTCCTTCTAGACCTATATTACATTTCTAAATTAGACCTATTATCCAATATTTATCCTTATTTACTATCCCTAGTTGCACTTCCCTTTACAAAGGCTATGAAGACATCTTGTCTCAAAGTTTAGAGGAAACAAAATAAATGACCAATGAATATCACATAAACATTATTAGAGTCCAAAACTGTAGTAGGTTCTTGATAGAGAATCTATTCAAAAGAGGTGTCAGTTAGCAATTTACAACATTTTACTTGACTACTTGTATCATACGTTAATCAGGACATGCAACTCCTCATCAACAGTAAAAATAGAATCATTTGTCTTGACATTTCCCTTGTCATTACTCTTTCCATCATTTTATAAACTACCAACTAACTGAACTTATCACTTGGTGCCAACCCTATTATCATTATATCCCTTTTATCATCACCTTTTTTGTACCATATCATATACCATTTCTCTCCCATACCTTACCTATCAACCAAAGTTGTTTTTACCTTCCCTACCCACCCCTTTTAACCTTGGTTCCAATCCATTTTTCCTTTGATCACCTTTAGTGAGGGGATTCTAACCAAGTTTTAGCAGTTGATTTAGTATTCTAGATAGAGCTAGTATCTTGGACTAGTATGAAAATGGTTTTCTAGTTACTTCATTTATTATTTCATTTTGTTCTGAGTGTTATTGATTATAATTGCCTTTAGGAAAATCAATGTCCCACTTTTATATACTAATTATAACCACCTCTGGACAAATTAATATCATTAAACTTTGTCATTTTTCCTAATTATAACTACTTATGGGAAAATTAGGAATAACACGTTTACCATGCATTACCACATCACCTTGTCATTCCTATGATATACTATTCAATTTTTCTAATTCACAAAGGTGTTTATATGTATTTGGATTATTCCATTCTAAGGCATAAATACATTTATTTGAGGTCCTAATGTGACTATGTAGGTTATGCTCGATTCATGTTGTTGTTAACTCACTCACCCTTTTACCACACTCTCAACATTTTATGAGTACCCCTAAGCCATGCTGTCATTATTTTTTGATTTGGAATATTTAGTATCTTTTCATTATTGATCTAGTTTAGGTGCTTAAAAAATTCCAAATTTTTTTGTAAAAGATTTAATAAATCCTTAAAATCACAAAATCATGAAAATTGGTACAAAATTTCCATGAGAGATGTAAATCCATTAAAATTTTTGGGTTAGGACATCTTATTTATTCAATTTATTTATATACCACCTTGTTAATTTTCCTCCCCATTTTAGAAAAAATAAATTAGCCTGAGGTCCACACGGACTATGTAGGTAGCACCTAGATACATGGTGCATCTTAGGTTAGCTTAATCACACCTTCCTTGATTTTGGACCACTTCTTTACCTTAAGGATCTTGGGACTCCTAAATATTTCATGAGTAACCACTTCTCACTTAATTTCCCCATACTTATTGGTCTTAGTCATACTCTCTCACCATTTTTCAAGTTTTTATTATGCACATTATGTTTTCAAATTTGATACACTAATGCCCACTAGGCTTCATCTTATGATCTTAACATTTTACTAGTCTTCTCTATTTCAAAATACTCTTGCTAATTTTCAAGATCATTCCTATATTCATCTTCAACACAATCAATTTTACTTCTCATTATTTTCTTTTATCCTATATCCCAAGAGAACTACATTTGGACAAAATTTCATATTGGATCTTACATCCCTAGAACTATGTAGACAATGTCCACTTACCTAGTGCATTTGGAGTCATCGTGGATACCCCTTCCTTTTCTTCTATTTCCCCATTTTATTTATTTATTTTCTCATCTCCTATATTATAGGGTAAATTATTGTCATCTTTTTTATGTCATTACTTCCCTATAGCCTAGGGGAAACTTTGTGGCATTGTTATTGTGTTGTCATACCTATGTATTTGTTGTCTAGCTTAGGGGTCACCTTGTCACCAAGAGTAACACCTTTATTACACATGCATGAATAATTTGTTTTATATTTACACTAATATTGTGATTAACCACTATTTATTCTTATTTTATGTTATTTTGATTATTTTTTTCACTTTTTATTTCTTGATGTTTTGTTAATCTTTTTGTTATTGGTATTTTTTCTTCTTATTTGTTTATTTGTTTATCTATTTATTTGCTTTCGTTGTTGTGACATGACTTAGTATATATGTGTTTATTAGGTGATTCCTTGTGTATTATACTTAATTCTATCCATATTGATACATCAACATTGTCATCATGGTTTTTATCATTGGTATATTATTTTCATTTATTTATTAGATTGTGTGTCAGTCCTTATGTATATTTCAGCTAAGTTATCATAGTTTTGTATATCATGATACATATTATCATGTGCTATAATAAAAATCAGCTCAAGGAATTTTACAAGTAATGATGCCATGATACTTCCCCTTGGTCACCAAAAAAATTCTCGATGTATCCACCTCATTCCCAAATACATAGTCATTAAATCATGAAAGAATTTTAATCCTTGCTAGTTAAGATATGCATCTCTATACTAGAAGGTATCCCAAATTCATGCATATCCTCTATATTGGCTTAATCTTACTCTATGAGTATAAATTTAGTTCATAAGGCCCCTTTTTTAATTTGACATATTGTTCCAAATAGTAGTACCAATGATTATAACCACCATTGGGAAAATCATTATGTTTTTACCTATCTAGATTTTAATGATTATAACTACCATTGGGCAAATCATTATCATTATCTTATCATATAGGGGCATGTTTTATTATGCTCATGATTATAATTGACTTTGGTAGAATCCTTATATATATCCAACCAAATGGGGCATGTTTTATTTTTTTCTAATGATTATAATCACCTTTGGGAAAAAAATTATTATTTTACCTTACTATGCTGATGATTATAACCACCTTTGGTAAAATAATTCTTTTAATCTACTCAATTGTGGGCTATAACTATGCCACTAATTCTAACTAACTTTGGGAAAAGCAATATTTTACACCCCCTTTACCTTTTGGACTCATCATTTTCCTTCTTTTGAGGAATCAATCACCAATCTTATTTATTGTCTACTCCCTAAATGGGGCATCTAAGGCTCATCCATTTCCTATTAGGGCATTAGGCATTAAAAAACTTTTCATTTTTTTTAGAATACATTACTATTACTATATCTTACAATGGCTTCCCAAACAAAGGCAAACTATAAACACCTCATTTTGGCCATAATTGGCTTTTGACCAGGCTTCAGACTAATTTTTACCAAACATTACAAATTAAGCCTATGAATAATTAAATTCCCTAATTTAATTCACACACAATTAATTAATGCTCAATATCATGTTGAGGTATCCCTATTTGGGGTATTATCCTCTATGTAATAATAACCTCTCATAGATTCATTCCCAGTCACCTTATGACCTAACAACTAGCATTTTGGCCTATGGACCTATTAAGTAGGGAACTTGAACAATTCCTAAAAGAGGTAAAATTATAAACAAAATGAATCAACTAATTAAACTAGATTAAATTCTTAGCTAAATAATCCATTTATAATTAATGGAAATTTAAAAATTCAAAATATCAAGCTTATTCATCATTGTCTTATGAGTTTTCAATCTCTCACAAAATATATAAAAATATCTAATTTAAGAGCCATGCCTATTACTTGAAAATCATAGTTACATGCCACCTCCTTAACTTAGTTGGAGTTAAAATTTAACTCACCTAGGGTTAGTTTAAACTCATTCCATGCTTAAATACCAACCACACTCAAATTGGGTAAGAGTTAAATTTGGAGGCTATAAATAAAAGGCCTTACCTATTTGATCAAAAATCTCTTTTTTTGTAAAGTTATTATGATTCTATAGATACAAGAACATTTTATAATATCATTACCATGCCAATTTCACAAGTCAAGAAAAAATAAGATATCCAACATTACCAAGGTGCCAAAGAAAGTTAGAGCAATGCATCCTCTTTAACAAAGATTTCTTGAGCATAAAGTTGATCAAGCCAATTTAACAAGCCCTTTTAGATCTAGAGGGAAGGTAAAAGGATAATTTTTTTTGTTTTCTAGCTGTGTTTTCATTATATGCTTGTTACCTATTCTCTTCCTAGTGTCTAGGCTAGAGGTGTTAGTGTTTAGTGTGTTTGTTTTAATTTGGTTTTATTGACTAACACTATAATAATCTCCCTTGTATGGATTCCTTATTCATAGGTATGACTATATGTACCTTTTAAGGTGTTTTTTCAATATCTACTCAAGTCTTCTATTGTGTATAACTACGAATAGTTTTAATCAGTTTTATTTGGTTTCATGATTATTCCTGATTCAAATAATAATCCTTCTCTTCAAAAAATTATGGTGAATTTCAAAATCAAAATACTTGTTTATTTGTAAACCATTTAAATTCATAATACATTTCATATTGTATAAATATTTTGTAGTATCAGATTTTCACTTAGTAAATAGTTTGTGTCCATATAAAGGAATGGGGTGTTTTCACTCCTTAATTGTATAAATTAGGTGGTAATGTAATATGAATGGTGTTATTCATGGTTTTAAAATGATCAAATCACCATCCATAACTATTAAAGTGTCCTCAAATATTTTCCCAAAACCAAGAGATTGATATGATTATTCTGATTGGTATATGGAATTGAGTGATATGTGATATATCTCATTATGGTTGATAAATAGAATAATCAAAATAAAAAGTAAAGTATATGTAAGTTATTTATTTTTATGAAATATATTTATTGTAGATCCATTGATGTAGTAATTAACAACTAATATTTCTATGTACCATAGTGGAAAATCTCTAAATTGCATCATAATTAGTACTTTTGTGACATTCTGTTAGTGTTACAAGAATTTTTTGTTGATGAAATGTTTTTTGGGAATGTTATTTGGGTAAAATATACTTTAGTATAATTTTGTCCTACATAATCTACAAACTAATATCCCTTACCTCTAAATTACTTTTCATTCTAGGCCTAGAAGAACATTTATTATGATCTAAGAAGTTGTCAATTATAGCACTGGTTTTCAAGATTAGTATCTTGGTCAATATCTTGGTTTTGTTTTCATGATTAGTAACTTGGTCGTTATCTATTACATATGTTAAATTATGCATTATGATCATAAAAATTGATTTCATTATAGATTTTTTTCATTCAACAGTGATTTATGGTTATATGTTGATGATTATTATAACTATAGACTAACTAATCATTATTTTTATTGAGTAGGTTACATAATTGTCCTACCCTTAAAATAAATAAAGAGGAATAATATCATCAAAGAGGTGGGATGTATAGTTTAGCATTTGGGGGTTGAGACACTTTTCCGAACGTGCACACACCATGTTTTAAACTACCCAAATAAAATAAATGTGAATTGATTTTTTGATTGAAATGATGAATGTGATTATTTATCTATCTTTCATTGAACTAGGCTTGGTTACATTGATTGGATACCTCACTTGTTGTGATCTCATAGTAAAACAAGTCTATGATTTGATTTATTCCTTGTCTAACATTATATTTACATTAACTATCTTGATTTTCTTGAGGTCAACATACCCCCATTTCTGAAAAATGGGGACCCTTGTGTCAAATTGTGCAAATTTGTACCCCAAATTGAAAATTTATCTTGATCAAGAGAATCATTAAGATGTTTGTACATATTTTTCATTTGCTAATCATCCACACTTGGTCTAGTTGGCTTATTTGTTTATGGTTCTAGTGTGATCTTATTACTAATAATGGATATCTATGTTTTAGATTACAGATTTAATGGAGTTCATTTGGAATGGTCAATACTTAGGTTTTTATGTTTAAATGTTTTACTAACATTTGGTTTATAATTAGTTAAGGGAATTCATATTTGAATTGATAAAACCCTAGTCTAAAATTTTAAACTAGGTTTCTTTTAAATTTGAATTTGGTTAGAACATTTTACCTGAGAATAATTAAATATGCTATGGACTTAATTTAATTTTTATCATAAGGCTTAGTCATGTTTTTCAATGTGATCAAACCTTAGTATAAAATATTTATGCTTGATCCCCTTGCATCTTGATCTCCCTTTGTTCCATTTTATCTTATCATGGTCTAACTTTATTATTTTGTGGGTCATTTTATTATGTTTAAACTTATCTCAAGACTTTGGCCTAAAACTTTAATTTGTATTTATTAATACATATAAAACTTTGGTCCAAAATCTTAGTTTGAATTATACATATCATCGAGCCTAACTTAAACATTGTGTTCATCCATAGGATAAATGACCCATGTTTGATTGGGCAAGATGGATCAAATGGTGCGTATCGAGTCAAAGTTTCAATGGATCCCAAAGGAAACATGGTGATGACGTGTTTGTAACCATGTTAGACAAAATAGTGAGTACCCAATGGTTTCCCACCCCTGATATTGAGATCCAATAATACACATTCATATAGATAAATTAAATCCAATGGTACGAGAGAAAAATTAACTTCTCAAAAGGAACTTGAACCAAATAAGGTGATGCAATGTGGAAAAAGTATGTTATCCTGATAGAGATTGATAATTCAAAGTAAAAAAATCATGAGGGGTTTCTAAGTGGCATGACCTCAAGGCGTAATATAGATAGGATAAAATATTTCTCATCGCCATAGATCATGATCTAATAAAGCATGTTTTGTCAAATATGATCAAATGATACAATATCAAATTGAGAAACTAAGCAAAGGGTACCTTTTATTGAGACATAGACCTAGGATTAAAAATTATTCCATGTATCCTATTATTAATGAGGAACCAAAATCACTTAGATTAATAGACATTTTTAAAGATGATCATGGTTTTATGCCTTCCAATATTTCTAAAATTGGTTGTTTTGTTGTAGGATAAATGAAATATCATTTAGGAATGAACATGTTTAAGGTTTGGTGCTTCAAATTTTAATATAGACCTTTTATTAGCCTTTGGTCTATAATTAGTTGGATCTATTTTAAACCATGAATAAAACCCTACTTTAATGTTTTGACCTAGGTCCCTTCTAATTAAATTCAAATTTGCATGGGAACAATTATAAGTACCATAGAATTATCCTAGTTTTTACCCTAAGGCTTCGGTTATATTTTCAAACATACCCAAACCTTGGTCTAAAAATCTTATTCTTGGTCCCTTTATATCCCATTAACATGTAGTCCCTTTTACTATGTTCTAACTTAACATAAGGCCTTACCCTAAAGTTTCATCGTATTTATTTATACAATGAAACCTTGGGTTTAAACCTTATAATAGGACCTTTTATTATTCATAGGGTCTCTTTTTATTATGCTCTAAACTTAGCATAAAATATTGATCCTAAGGTTCATGTCCATGTTTATTAAAATAAATAAAATACCTTAGTCTTAATATTTTATCTTAAGACCTATGCATTTTCCCAAGCCTAAATTAAATAGTTTGCATCTTTATAGGATCAATGACATGAATTTTATCAAGAAAGATTGATCTGATAGAGCATAACCAGTCATTATTTTAATGATGCCCCTGAGATGAAGAAAAGGTGACAAGTGTCATGGTTGCAGATAAATAACAAAAAATATCCAATGGTGTTCCATCCCATGGATCATAATCAAATGTCATGCATTCACTCATATGATGATGATCAAATGGTGTGAGATGAGGGTGGACTTTTCAATGAAGCTCTTAGAAAATGAAGGACCACCATATGGTGAGAACAAATTAACTAGTAGAGTGTAGAGTGTATAAGTCCCATGGGACTACCAAGTGGCATAACCTCAAGGCCAAGTACAAGGAGCATCTAATCATGTTCATCTCCTAGGATCGAGATCAATGAACCATGTTGGTTCATACAAGATAATCAAATAGTGTGAGATTAAATCAAGATTTTCAAAAGGCAATGGTTAATTTTTTAAAATTATTAAGAAAAAATGATAAAAAAAAGTGCCATAGTGGTGCCACATAAGTAAAAAATGATAAATCTAAATATCTTATGGGTTTAAAAAGACAAAGGTATAAATACAAGGATCCAAATTAAATCTAAGGCACAAAATCACTAAAGTTTGAACTAGCTACCACCATTAAAAATCTAAGAAGACTTATAAAAAAGCCCTAGCTCATGTAAAATCCCTAATTTGACCCTGTATTGAGTACTTTTAAACCCAAAAGAGTTAATTATAATCTAAACCAGATAAATTTAATCTAGATCTACAGAGTAGTCTACTAGTGAGCAATTTGACCTAATTCAGACCATGATGGATCGAAAAGTTGCTTTAAGGGAAGATTTGGAGCTATATCTAACTTTAGATACCAAAGGAAGAGTTTTAAAATATACATAATTTGATGCTACCACCCTAAACATAGGAGACAATAATTGGTCCAAGTTATTCAGAATTGTTGAGTAACCAACCATCACAAGGGAAGAGGAGAAGAACTAGTCTGTGAGAAGGAGATATTATGACATAGTGGTTATTAAGATGACAAGACTACACTTTATAGTAACCAAACCTATGGTAATACATTGTATTATAATTATCTCTCCTATTTTTAAAGATTGAAAAATTGATAAAGGCATTTTAATCAATGATCACACTCATAAAAGTATAGCTTATGTCTCAACCATAAATTTTGAGAATTAAGAAAAATTACCTAAGCCCCAAATAAAAATGACCACCATAAATAATTGGGATAAGGAAAATGACCTAAATAACATCTTTAACCCATGGCTATATTTTAGGAATCAAGTATTCTTGGACTTCAATGGCAACATCCCAATTAGCTAATTTAGACTTGGGATCAGGATGAATATGACCTTGATGAGCAGGTTGTGTGGGAATCCAACCACCACCTATGTGGATAAAATCTAGGTGCCCTTAGTCTATTTTATGGTTAAAAGGGAGTTCACCCCTCTCCTTTTTTAAATTATTATCACATATTTGTGTAGATAGATTTCACAGTTAATAAAAGGACTAGGAACCAATTTTACATGATGGAATACTTATTGGATGCCTTACTCACCACCACTAAGATACCTAACCTTCGAGAATGGTTACCTAAAGGGACACAAAAAGTCTCAAAATATTATTTAAAATTTCACATATTCAAATATAAGGACCACACCCATTTCATCTATGACTATGTTTATCTAGCCTTAACTAAGGTCATAACTAGAAATCCAATGGCAAGAGTTGGTCCTTTGGTCAATAAATTAATTAAATCCACTAGTGACATATGGTTCTATCTATATTAAACCATCATCAGAGTTGAAGGAATCCAGGGCCAACCCCTTAGTCTACCCATCCATGTCCCCAACAAGCTTATAAAATAAGAGGTAACTTACCAATTATTCCATGGTATAGATGGTATGTATAGAACCAAGAAGAAAGGACTCCTCCACAACCTCCCAATTACTATTGGAAGGACCATATTCAATAAATGGGAAATTTTAGAGGTAGTTTCTAGTTATAGGACCTATTTTAGTCTAAAACTAGATGAACTAAGATAGTGGGATCCCTAGGACAAGGTCAAGGGGCATCGAAAGGCCATAGGGATAAGCATGACTTATAAACACCAACACAAATTCTATGACATAATATATACAAAAGCCTCCTACTTTACCTAGGTCTTCAAAATATTGAAGAAATTAAACATCACTCTAGAAGCTAGGATGAAAACGGAATAGAAAGGAAGTGATGACATGTGGTAGTTAGGATCTAGACAATACCATTTACTGAATGTAGAGTCATCTAGACATCCATAATCACAAACAAAGATCTAAAATATTGAGAAACCTAAGACAAAATAAAGGAGACCTGGTGAAGTTGTTTCTTCTCAACCCAATCATAAAAAACAAGGTTTCTAATTGAGATTCAAATGATAGCCTTGGACTTGGGTGAAAGGGTTGAGGATGCACTACACATGTTATCTGGTGCTTATCAATTAGATGAGGTATAAGTCCAAATAGAAGAAACTAAGATTGGGGAAGTAGAATAAAACAAGGGGAAGGAATTTTCATTGGATTTAATCCCTATTACCACACCTACCCTTAAGATAAAATATAAGATACCATTGATTCTAACAATGAATAAGAGACCCAAATTAACATTCACTCATCCTTTAACTGAGGTCAAAATTTTCAATGATGATAACCCAATCTAGGGCCAAGCCATTCCTAAATGGTTCATAAATGGAAAGTTTTAGATAATTCCAAATCTACACCATCCTTGGGTAATAACTAGATATATAAACATAATTGTCCAAGATGAACTCAAGCCATGGATTGTGTCTTTACAAAAAGAAGAGGAGAAAATGATGGTTGTTATAGGAGAATTACATGGAATTCAGATTGAAACCCCTACTACTCAAGTGACACAATCTTTAGTTGGTGTCAATTTTGACCCAACAATAGTTGGTTTACAAAGATTTAATGAAAATAAGGCCATGATAGGTGGATAAGATTTCACTTTCCAAAAAGTGGAACTATTCATTGGACTAAATCTTGTTGAAGGATAAAGGCCAAGTGAAAACCCTATATTTGATGAGAATGTGATTGAATTATCCAAAGATAAATCAACACAATTACAAGATAACAACAATAACATGTAAAAACAAAGAAAGAATCTACAGAGGCAAGAGGAAAATTTAGCAAGATAAGTTGTATTACTATTTTTAGATGTTATGATCAATATGTTTGAGGAATCTTTCTATGATATGTTTGACTCCTTAAAGTAAACAATGTCTAGACAAAATGTATTGGGTCAACATGATGCAACAACTAAGGATTTAGTGACCCATTGGCATAATTCAATGGATAAATGAAAGAATTTATCAACATACTAGTGGAAGATCAAATCCCCAATTTCAAAACCATCAGCCTAGCTCATTTGAACATAATCATAGGACTACTTATGGACAAGATCAGGAGATTGAACACATGGTCTAATTTTTTTGAAAGAATCGTTGAAGATGATAAGGAACTACTAAATAGGATGGAACACTTCTTGGAGACCATGATCACAAAAACAACTACACTCAACTCCATGGTCCTCATCATAAATGAAGATTTAAAACACAGAACCACTCTAGTCATGTAAGAAGTCAAGAGCAAAAACCAAGGCAAATTTGGAGTGGACAACAACATGATCATGGATATGATCCTAATGGTAGAGGAAAATATTACTAAAGCAAGGATCATTACAAAATTATTGGGAATAAATGATAGATACTTTAGAGACCTAGGATGATCTCTTCATGGAACCTATTTTTAATTTGGACTTGATTAATGAACAACACTAGAGAGTAATAAAGATATTGTAATCACAATAGGGAACTTCATCAACATAAAGCCTCCAAAGACAAGCAAGTTGACTTAAGATATTCTATTTTAAAAAATAATTCTAATAATTGAATAGAATATTATTTTGTAAAGGCATGTACAACTTTTAAAGCACATTGCCTATAGGTTAGTCCATATGGAAAAATCTAGTGTATTCTAAAACTTTGTAAAAGGACAGCTATCCTTTTATAATTGGATATGACTAACCAGTATACTACCTTGTCATTCTTTAAAAGGAGTATTACCATTTGTAAAAGAGGGTGGAGTTGTTAGATCTAAGATCTAATTGTAACTTTTGAGAAACTAATATAAGTAAGGAATTATACAAAGATTGTCAAAATTTACTTGTGTCTTTTGATATCTTGGCTTCTCTCTCACTTGTTTGTTTTGATTTCTAGATTTGAATGGTTCTCATGAATTCATGATGTTTACATTTTAATGTAGAGTTGTTAACTTGTGCCAATGCTAGGTTAATTGAAAGTTTTAGGTTCATATCATTTACTTACTCTTCTTGCATTTGGGATATGTTGTTTGCTTGTAGGGGTAAATATTTTAAGTGAACTTAATTTTTAATTACATTATTTCATACCATCCTTAGATGTTTGTCTGATGTCTGACAGGATTTGAGCTTATGCCATACATTAGTTAATTACATGACTGGATGATATTTTAACTTTATCATGATATTTGTAATGAAGATTAACAACATTTCTTCTTTGCATTTATTTTCCTTTTGCTACTTTTTAACTAGATCACCCTAGATTAATGTTAATTATAAGTACTCATCATAAATTAGTATTTATATTAGTTTTTTATCATAATTCACCATTTTTAGCATAACATACTTCATATTTTACATAGATTGACTTTGGCCATGGTGGCTCCCAACCACCAAACATTATAAATATTGTGCACTAGTCCACTTGCTTTGCCTCGATTTCATCAATAGATAGAAAGATTATCACAACCTATAACTCATACGCTAAATTATTATAATTATAAAATGAGAAGTGTTATTAAACACTCTTTTCACTTGTGATACATATTCAAGCATCAACAAGAGGGGATTCATTGGTGATAGAAAGAGGGCCACATTAGATCATTGTAGATTTAAAGTATATTTGCTCATTATATGAATTGTGTTCAAAGATTGGTGTAACCTTTACACAATTGTGTAAATCTCTACTCAATTATGTAAATATCATTGATATTTATGATATTTGACCCATATTTTTTCTTCTTTTAGACAAAGATTGATGTTCTTTGAAGGTTTATACTTAATTATGTTAAATATGGCTTAAACTTTGTTAATTATTTACATTTGAGGTTAGTAATAGTTATTTGGATCAAAGATCAATAGGTCCTTTGCTAATTTGAGTTTATTTGAGCTTAAACATGTAAAGATCAGTGATACTTACATATTTGGGCACATATTTTATCTAACCTAGTTAAATATTATTATCTTTTTCCATCCTTTATATAAATCTTTTCAAAATTTACTTAATGTGCAAGTCTAATCATTATCTCCTACAAATATAAGATTGACATATTGTATTTAAAACATGATTCAAATCCTAGAAGATGGAATTACCAATAATTAAGACAAGGTTATATTCAAAGACTAAATAACCTCTACTTGAATTTGATGTTCATAGAAGAGCTAGGAAAGATAAAGGTAAGTGTAAGATTTTAAAGTCTTTACCAACTTCACCAATTCAAGTTTCTCCTATGTTCAATCCTTAACAAGGTATGGCTTGGCTAGGTGGTTCTTTGATCAATGTACCAAGTGTGGTATGTGACCTTCTTCATAATCCTTAAAAGTATTTGCCAATATTTAGTCCTAGTGGCATTATAAATGCTAAAGAACACATTAAGAGTTTCAAAGCTATATTAGGATTGTTGAATGTGACTCATGAATATGTAACATGTAGACTATTTCCTTTCACTTTTAAAGATGATACATATGAATGGTTTATAAACCTCCTTAAAAATTACATTACTAGTTAGGTTGATTTTAATAATGTTTTCTTTGACCAATTTGGTAAAATTATTAACCCTTGTGTTTTATGCTAGTAACTCACCATAATGAAAAGTGATGCAAATGATCCCATAAGAGCCTTCAATGCTAGGTTCAAAAAAAATTTAGAAGGACCATAGCTCCTTACAAACCTGATGAAGCTTTAGCCTTAGAAATCTAAATGATGCTTTATATCCTATGACTTTTGTGTTCATAAATAGAGTTGTTGGGCCCATGAACACATTAACTTTAGGTTATATTGAGATAATGGTCATTAATCACTAAATTCAACCCCAAGGACAATTAAAATACTCCTTTATTAATGGCAATCCACATTCGCCCATTCTAAATGCTATTCCCAATGCTAAGCAAAATGTGCCTACCCTGAACCAACTCTAGTCTTGAACCAACTACCCCTGAGACATGCTCATCCTACTTAAAACCTAAGATTATTGAAAAATTCTACCCATGGATCTCATATATAGGATCAAAAATATTTAATGCATACAAATAGTGATAGTATACAATACCATAATTCTGAGGCCCCAAAGAATGAGAATGACTCTATCCTCAAGATGGTTGAAAAGCTTAGCACTAACTTTTTGAGTTGAAAACGTAGGTAAGCAATACTGAGGAGAAATCTAGTAGGAATTTATCTTTTCAAGGGTTTAATATGACCACTAATATATTTCAAAATGATATTTAACATAACAACAAGAATAATGAGCCATCTACTATCAAAATGTGCCTGATAGAAATCTTACTCATGTTTCTTTACATGACTATTTCAGAGTTCATTGCAAATCTAATCATGGGGAAATACGTTATCTTAAATTTTTTAATGTTTTTGAGGCCTTAAAATAATAATTATATAATTTTTAATTTTTACCTTATAAGTATTGGGATGCAAGTGCATTTTGTTCCTTAAGGTCATCTAGATCTGTTTATTCAACTCTCATATTGGAGATATTTAAGTTCCATTTCCAAGAAGACAATGAGGCTGAAGATATTCCTAAAAAGATTCATGATTTTTATTATTTTCTAAGGAAGACTTATCCTCAGAGAAATAGGGATTAAAATCAACCATTAACCACTTCAACTCCTCCAAACAACTTTGAAACTCCTCTTGATACTACCTCATACAACAATCTAGAACCTCCTAAGGGAAGTAATTCTAAAACTAGTGTTGTTGAATATAATTATTCTAATATTATTGGGTGTATTATAGTAGAGGACATGAAAAATATCAAATCTAACATTAAATTACATGAGTTAACATAGATTACTAAATAAAGAGATCTATTGTTGAAATATTTGTCTAAAAATCCTGGTAAATCTCAAAAGTTTGCACATGCTAATGTTGTAATACACAAAAATAAGGTAGATGTTCCTCCTTTACTATTTATATTTAGGATCTTTTGTAATAATATCTATAATTATTTTTTATATTCTAGTACATCTAAAAACATTATGCCTAAGGGTATTTATGAATAATTAGGTTTGACTCCCTGTAAATTTGATAGAGTTGTAACTCAATTAGATAAATCAAGATTCAAAGTGATTGGTGAATTATTTAATGTTCACATGTAGATTACCTTACATCCAAGTATCTAATAGTTCATTCATATCAAAGTGGTGGACATCCTTGATGCTTATGGGATGTTATTGAGTAGAGACTAAACTAGGATCTTGAATGGTTATATGTCAACAGATTGCTGACATATATGGTTGCCTTGGAACAAAGTTCCCAACCAAATAAAGATAGAAATAAAGCCTAAAATTAAGCATATGATCACTGATTATAATGCAATAAATGAAAGGGTTAACATGGTTAACTCAAATATTAGTGTTTACACTTTTAACACCACAAAGATATGTAACTCCAAAACTTCTCATGCTTTGCTTGGATTATGGAAACTTTATTTTGATGTTACTAGATGTAAATTAGGTTCTAGAGTAGGAATGGTGTTAATCAATGCCATTGGGAAAGAATATAATTCCTCTTAAAAAATTCAATTCCCATACACTAATAATTTGGTTGAGTGTGAAGCATTTATTCTTGGATTATAATTACAATCTAGCATGAGGCCAAGTAACTATTAGTTTTTGGTGATTTTAAACTAGTGGTCAACTTATTTAAGAGTAAATATCAATGCAAGTTATCCTATCTCAAGAAATATAAATGTAGATTATGGGACTTAATTTAATGTTTTGATGCTTTTAAAATTGTGTGGATCCATATGGAAGAAAAAAGGCTACTAATTAACTTGCATAATTTTCAAAAAAACTTATGCCCAATCAAAGTTCCAAGTTACAAAACCTTACAATTAAGTTAATCCCATCTCCCTTAGTGCCAATTAATGTCAACCACTTGTAGGTATTTAGTGATGATAAATATATCATAGACTTCCTAACTAGTTCAAGAGTATTTGAGGGTCACATTTTTGATAAATTTGGTATCCTTGATGATGAGAACATTGAAAGCAAACTTGATGACAAGGTCATTGAGTTGAATGACAATAAGATCCCCAAAGTCATGATAGCCTTAGAGAGACACTTTGATTTTGAAAAACTAGATAAATCCACCAAGACTCCTAAAGCAAGAGGGAAGTATTATAATTCAATTGATCTTAAATTACAAAGTCAACCTTAGTTAGTTAATAATGGTACAAACTATACAAGCATTGAGTCTAAAAGAGCCAAAGAATTGCTGACCAAATATAAAGATATCATAGGATGGTCCTATGATGGCCTAAATATCTTTGATCCAAAGGTCATAACTCATACCATACCTTTAAAAGAAATCTACAAACATTTTGAACAAAAGCTGAGTCCTATCAACCTAGTCTTAGAACTGCTAATATACAAAGAGGTCAACAAGATTTTAGATGTCAAGATTATGTTTCCCATTAGGCATTCCACTTGGGTTTCTAATTTAGTCCTAGTCTAAAATAAAAATGATGAAATTAGGTTGTGCATTGATTTTATAAACCTAAATAGATCATTTGAGAAAGATAATTACCCCTACCTTCTCTTGAATAAGTAATATAGATTATTTTTGGTTCTATCATGATGTCCTTTCTTGATGTCTTTTTAAGGTATAACTAGATGTTGGTGAACGAAGAAGACCAAATGAATACTACATTTACTACCAAGTGGGGCACCTTTGACTACAAAAAAATTCTATTTGGATTAATAAATGCATTTACAACCTTCCAAAGGGATATGGATCATGATTTCTAAGGTCTTATAGTTAAGTGCATTATTATATAAATGGATGATCTGACTATCTTTTCTAAGAATAGGGAGGATCATATTATGCACCTATAATAGGTATTTGAAAGATGCAAAAGGTATAGCATTTATCTCTACCCAAATAAAATTATTTATATTTTACTCAGGGAAAAGGATTAGGACATGTTATCACTAAGGATGGAATATCTATAGATCTTGATAGAGAAAATGCAATATCTAATATAGAGCCCCCTAATAATAGGAATACATTTAAGTCATTCTTTGGTAAAATATATTTTTTTTTAAATTTTATTTTTGGTTTTGCAAAAATAGTGAAACCTTTGAATGATATGTTGAATAAAGAGGATAAAATCACTTGGAATCAAGAGACAAATAAATATTTCAAAGACATCAAAGAGGCAATTAGATAATCCTATATAGTGATAAGTCCAAACTTCACTAACAATTTTTATCTTTAGTTTTTTGCTTTAGATCATACAATAGCTATAGTTTTAACTCAAAAATGGATATGTGTGACCATCCAATAGATTTTATGAGCACTAAGATTTTTAATGTTGAGTTAAACTACTCTTTAAATTAAAATGAAGCATGTCCTTTGTTCAAGGTAGTAAAAAAGTTTAGGCATTATATCCTTAGAAATAAGGTGCATGCCATTCTACTAAACCTTTCCACCAAGCTCATGCTAAGTCAAAATGAACTAGGATAAAAGAGAGGTACATGGATGTCTATGCTCCAAAAATATGACATTGAGATTAAGACATCAAGATTGGTAAGGTGCTAAGGCTTAATTTAATTGATTGGAAATACTAACCCCAAGCTAAGTGTTATGTAGATAGAGAAATAAATTTTTAGACCTAATGATCGGTATGACCCCATTGTATACTTACTAATTAATGGTTACTATCCTATAGGGTTAATTAAAGAACAAAAGAAAGCTCTAAGGCTCAAGCTAGCTCATTTTCTATTCAAATATGGAGTGTTGTATAGGAAAAACTTTGAAGGAATTTACTTGAGATGTGTCTCCAAGAGTGAAGCATCTAAGATGATGAGCACCTTCCATGAAAAATTGGGAAGTGGACATATATTTAGAAGGACTACAATACATAAAATATTAAGGGCTAGTTACTAATAGCCTAAAATATTTAACTATGCTCAAAATCATGTGAGAGAGTGTCACTCATGTCAAATATTCAACACCAAAGAGCCTACGTTAGCCATGCCACTAAGATCAATAACGATTGATAAACCCTTTATCCAATGGGGGATAGATTTTGTGGGGGTCATAAACCCTAATTTTTTTGATGGTCATGAGTAAATTCTAACTCCTATTGAATACTACACTAGATGAATTGAATTAGTGGTAACTAAATAGTGTAGGACCAAAGAAGTGGTCAGTTTTTTTAAATAAAACATATGTACCAGGTTTGGGACACCTGTATCTCTAGTTTATGATAATGGATGATTTTATATCCATTAATATAACTAAATGGGCATATGATAATAACATCATTCTCAATTTCTCATCAAACCATGATCCTCAAGGTAATGGATTATTTGAATAAACAAATAAGAAATTGATGAAGGTAATAAATAAGTCTATAGTAGACAATCCTAAAATATGGCATAAGATACTCAAGTAAGCCCTATGAATAGATATAAAAAGAGTTAAATAGGATCTAAAATCATCACCATTCTTATTGGTATATGTCCAAGAACCAATGTACATATTCATGTAATAGTACATGGAGGAGGATCAAGAATTTGAAAAATCAATGCTGCTAGACATTATTCATATGGAAGATACTAGATAAGATGATTTTGCCAATTTTAGTAGACACCAAACCATAGTCAAGATGTAGTTTTATAAACAATCAAAAATAAATGTGTTAAAGTAAGGGGACTTAGTTCTTCTTTGGGACAAGGCATCTGAGCCTAAAGGTAAACATGGGAAGTTCACACCTTTATAAATAGGTCCCTAATAGATAGCCAAGATACTTGGAGACAACACTTTCAAATTGAAAGACTTATTAGGAGTAGAGATTACCCTACCGGCCAATGGGCAATACCTCAAGCACTAATTCTCTACTGTCCCACCTGGGGTCTTCATGGAATGACTATAAGACTAGTTAGAGTTACTATAGGTAGGCAATATTAGTTTATTTTTGTTCTTTCCTTCTTGGCCTTTGTTTGTCCATATGTTTCTATATATGTGTTTATTTATTTCTTTATTTTATATTTTTGTTTGGTGTGTTTTCTTTCTTTGCTTTGTTCTTTTCTTCCAATAAGTCTTTTTAGACAAGTCCTGAAGTTAAAATTCATAAGATAGCTCCAAGAAACCTCATAATTTACAAATTTAGGTATGTTCTCTCACCATTGGTTAATCATGGAGTATTTAGATATGAGCTTAATGTTATAATTTAGAAAAAACTATTAAAGAAGAATTAATAGGCTAATTGCTCCTTGATATTCTAAACTTTATTTTAATATGAGTTTGGGTTTAAGAAGGATTGCACATATAGAATGAAATATTAGATAATTAAAATATGGTAATGCTTACACTTTAAAAAACATTAATTACCTAGGACAAAGTTTATAGATAAGGATGATTATGTAAATACCAAACCCTTAAACTTGGCTGACTTGGTTACCAACCTTTTCTAAAAAGGCAAAATGACTTGAAAAATACAAAAATAATAACCTTATTTCAAAATTAAAGAGATTTTTTTGAAATGGTGATTATTGTAATATTCACCAATGCTATGGATGCCTAGATGATAGTGGAGTAAAGCCTTAAGTGGAGCTAAAGTCATATCTATTAGGGTTATGGATGCCTGGCTAGTAGTAGAGAAATGCCTAAGCCTTCTTTGAGCTAAATCATAGTTTTCAATAGACATATAATTATTTTATAAGTCAATATTAATGGTCAAGGTCATGAAACTGGAAGTTGTTTACCCAAATCCCATGGAAAATAGTAAGTAGAATCAAAGCACACACAAAACATGACTAGGTTTTGATGTTTAATCCTAATTCTACATGTGAAATACTTATTTCAACCATGAATTGATCTCAATAATGGTACTTGATCAAATGAAATGAATAAATTGGTCATTATTTTGAACCATAGTCTCTAGATTCTAACATATTGCTATGTTCCCCTAAAAATTGCCATTTATTGAGGTCAACATACCCCCATTTCTAAAAAATGGGGACCCTTGTGTAAAATTTTGCAAATTTATACCCCAAATTGAAATTTCCATTTGATCAAGAGTATCATTAACATATTTATAAATAATTTTTATTTGAAGATCATCCATACCTAGTCTGGCTGACTTATTTGTCCATGGCTCTGGTTGGATCTTATTGCTAATATTGGATCTCTATGTTTCAGGTTGTAGGTTCAATGGAGTTCATTAAAAATGGGAAATACTCAATTTTTTATGTTTAAATGTTTTGCTAACCATTATTATATAATTGATTAAGGGAATTCATATCTGAATTGATAAAACCCTAGTCTAAGATAATAACCTAGGTTCCTTTTAAATTTGAATTTGGTGGGAAAATTTTACTCAAAAATAATTAATTATGCTATGGACTTAATTTAATTTTTATCCTGAGGCTTCGTAATTTTTTCCAATACGACCAAACCTTAGTCTAAAATATTTATGCTTGATCCCCTTATATCTCAAACACCCTTTTTTCCATTTTATCTTAGCATGGTCTAACTTTATCATTTGTAAGGTCATTTTATTATGTTCAAACTTAGCTCAAGACTTTGGCCTAAAACTTTAATTTGTATTTATTAATATGAATAAAACCTTGGTCCAAAATTTTAGTTTGAGTTCTATATATCTTCGATCCTGACTTAAACATAGTATTCATCCATACGATCAATGAACTACATTTACTTAGGCAAGATAGATCGAATGGTGTATATCGAGTCAATGTTTCAATGGATCCCAAGTAAAATGTGATGTTAAAATGAACCATAACTATGTTATCTATAATATTAAGTAGCCAATAACATCCCACCCCTTAGATCAAGATCTGATGATAAACATTCATCCAAATAAAGTAAATCCAATGGTGCGAGAGGGACATTTACTTTTTAAAAGGAAATCAGACCAAAGAAGGTGTCACTACTATTTCTAACTCTATTTTTAACTTTTGGGAAAGAGAAGAGAAATAATAGATTAGGGGTGTGTACCTGGTAAATGTTGTGCTTATTAATGACCAAATGAAGTGAGAGGTCCTTTTTGGTGAGGAAGGAATACCTATAGTAAGATTTCATTAAAACAACTTATTTGTTAGACGAGTATGAAGGTGGACTACCTAGCAACATGCTAGATCTAAGAAAAAAACTCCCTTAGATGACTATCAATCAACTCTCCTAATGATAAACATGTTCTAATAATAGAAATAAAAGAAGATAAACTGATATTAACATAAATTCTTATGAAATAAAATAAATATGATACATATTCAGTAGAAAATGTAGCATGATAGGTCAATACCATGCACAAGTGTATCAAGGTTAGACTCAGAGTATCTGAGTAGGGTCTATAGATAGTTTATAATCCAAAAGAAGGTCTGGTGGGGTGTGAGGAGGTTTAAAATAAAAAAATATTATTTTACCTGATAGGTGAACATTGATGATTAGGGTGACTGATGATGGTTGTCTTGATCATCAACAATTAGATGACCAATGATAGTTGCTATAACACTAATGGTTATAGTAATTGACTATGATTACCTATATAAATTAGGTAAGATGTTGAAATGGAGTTGAGGGAATGTGATTGATTGGTAGGAGGTGAAATATGGGTTCTAAAGGTAAGAAATGATGGGTAGGTGAATTGATCAAAATAGAAAAACTTGATGAGGAAAGAAAACACTAAAAATAAAAGAAAGATACTTGTGTGATGCCAAGTAGGTGATAGTTGAAACCTAAAAGAAGTTGGATAGCATAATAGTACTCTAGTATTTAAAATTCATGAAGATAGAGTGTTAGGGCCTTGGATGCGTGCACAAAGAAAATAAAAGAGCCTGGATGCAAGTTTCATGGATCAACAACTCTTCAAAGTGCCTTGCATTTATAGTACAAAACTTCTAAGTAAGGAGAGAGAAAGTTGCTAAATTGGTCTAAGTTAAAGATGATAATTCAAAGAGAAGGAAAGATGTAAGGTATGCATGGGAAAGTTTCCATTTTACCCATGCATGCTTGGCCTATAGCTGAATTTTTTTTATTGTAGGTTTGGATACCTGACCATCGATGGTCAGGCTAACCATTAACAGCTAAATTGATTGTTGATGGTCATAACCCTAAGTATAAAAATGTTAAAATGGGTCTAAGTTGATGTTCATAAAGTGTCGGAGGTGTGATAATAAATGAAAAAGTTTAGAAAGTTGTTTTAAGGGTGAATTAACTATGTGGATAGTTAACTGATAGGTCCAAGGTGATGAAACATCAGAAACTAGTTGAGGGAGCATTTTTGTGTCTACATTTTACCCCTTTTATTGTGTGGTTTTATGTAAATAAGATGTAGAACAAAAATTAACTATTGACTGGCCAGGGTTTGCTTGCCTTGAGTATGGGAGGATTATATTCCCCCTTAAACTAGGAGTCAATGAGGTAACACTAAAAGTGGGTCATGGTTTGATAAACGGTAAAAATAAGGTCACAAGTTTGGTGAAAAAGGTTTGGGCATTTGAAATGCAAATATATGCATAAAATGTGACTAAGTTTGAGAGTCGAAATTGCATAAAGCCTAAAGTTGCCAATGTTGTTAATAAGTTTGGGTTCTATGAGAAGTGATAAGGTAACTTGTCCTTAGCATTGGTCATAGTTGAGCAAGTCATGTATATCAAGTCTCCTAAAGAAGGTCAATGTTTTGCCTAGGTATTTAGGGTAGGAAGTGCTCTTGAGAAAAACATAAATGCTTGGGTGGTGCGTAATGCAAAAATTTAACATGGCAAAATTAATCAAGATAGTCATCATGAATAAAGTAAGGTCATCATAAATCATGTGAGTAGGTTTGTTCTAAAAGGTACCAATGTTTAGGTGGACATGGACAAATGGGTTGGGTAGTTAGTTAGGTAAGGCATGGCCGAGCTGACTCTTGATGCACTAGGCAAGAGGATGTTGGCTACATAGTCTCATGGATAGTGGATTCAATATGGAATTCAAGCCTAATGTAGTTCTTAGTTGGTTGGAGGGAGAGGGTGACTCTTGAATATGTCAAGGTGTGGCAAGAAATGGAATGACCCATTTGGATGTGCTATAAGGTCTAGCTTAGGTAGAAAAGGATGAGAAAGGTGGGGTAAAATAAATCATAACCCTAGCCATCGATGGTTAGGGCTAACTAGTGATGGTTAGGTAACCATCAATGGTTATGGTTAATAATTGACAATTAGGTAACCATTGATAGTTGGGTAAATGCCATAAAACCATGGTAAACTGGCAAATGGTCAAACATTTGTCCTCATTTGCAAATTTGGTAATTTGTGGTTTTATCTTATCTAATAATTATGTATGAAGAGTAATTGCAAGTGCTTGGAAGTGCATTGAGGTGTTGATACTAGATTAGTGGTTACGAGTGAAAGTGTGATCGAGTGGAGTAGAGATGGATGCTAGAGATGTACATGGTTAAGTAGTTGGACATGGATTAAGACATCACTATTGATCATGAAATAAGGTAAGTATTACTTTAAATTGATATCGATTGAAAATTATAATAATATAATGTGAATGCATGTTAGTGGTAAACTATGGTGGTATAAAATGCCCTAGGGTTTGGTAATCTTAGGGTTTTGAGGGTGTATGATAGTGTATGGGAATGTGGGTAGAATTTGAGAGTGGTAAGGGGTATGTAGGGTGGTAGAGAGAATTGAAGAATGGTGGGAAGGGATGTTTAGGGTAGATTAGGGTGTTATAGAGGAAGTTAGGGAATCAAGGTTTGCCACTAACATTCACTAATAGTGACCATTGGTGATTGACCCAACTAGAAATGGTCAACTTGAGGGGTAAAAAATTCCCCAAGGAGAGCGTTGATGGTTTGGGGATCCATCAACGGTTAAGGAAGAAGTGATTTTTGGGTGGGAAAGAGGGTGGTGGGGTTTTGATTTAATTTATTAATAAAAATATAGTTGTATAGATGGCTTTTAATGTCAGGTATGTTTGGTTTTATAGTTGTTATTCTAATGTTTGAAAAGAATGGTTGGCTACACATGTGAATTTGATGAATAGAAGATTATTAATATGATATTTTATGTCATGAATAATGTAGATAGTGTGTGAAAGATCATTTTGAGGAAGGGTTGAGGGTTTATAGGTTAAGAAGATGGAAATAATAGGTATTTGTTATTTTTGAGATGAGATGTAGGTAATTTATGCATTGATATAATAGTCATCTAGGAAAAGATGTAGGGTAGTATATGATGATTACAATGGTAACACTAGATTAGGGGAAAAAATGTGGTTAGGGTGTAGATGGGTATAGCTAAAATAGAAGAAAAATGTTTTAAAGGTAGCTAGTCATCAAGAGGTAGGTGGGTGTGTAAAAAACCATTTTTAGAAAGAGAAGATGAGTAATTAGGACCAAATATGAGGGGTGTGTGAATTCATGAAGGGTTGAAATTATTTTTTGAAGTTTAGGAAAGATGAGATATTATGATTATGTATAATCATGATTAATATTCATCATGTAAATAGGGATAGGTTGTCACATAATTCTTGGTATGATTGCTTTGTAAGCTTGAGAGTAGATCAAACTATGGGATCAAGTACCTGAGATCTTTACAAAGGTGAGGGATGCTATGTCCATGGAATATTAGTGACACATGGAGGTGGTAAGTTTTGGATTGATGCACCATTACCATTATCTTCCCAAAGATGTTATGATGATATTCACCCTCATCAAGAGATGGGACCTAGTGACTAACACATTATAGCTATCGATAGGGAAGATGAGAATTTTTTTAGAGGATGTGTACTAGATCATGTACTTACCTATTTATGGAGACCCTATCTATCACATAGAGAGTGAGGAGATCGATGACTGCAAGGATTTATTATATGGGGATGATAGAGTAGATGCATAGTTTCATGTAGGTGGATTCAACATTAGGATGTTATACTAGTGGGCCCCAAGAGAGAGGCACCTATTGATGATGATGCAACTGGAAGTGACCTATTATGCTTTGTCAAATTCAGTTGGAGGGAGGTTACCTTATGTTCTATTTGTGGTGCTTATAAATATGATACATGAGAGAATGATATTCAAATGGGCCAAGGTTTTATTAGTGCAGATCTATAGAGATTTATGGGGCTTTAGAGCATACAAGTGTTATGGTATCAGTGTGGGGTTTCTACTCCATTGCTAGGCATACAAGCACATATAGGTGTTGAGACCATTAGGCCTACCTATAGAGGGTTACCTACTGATAGACTATAGATTTAGATTTTATTGGTGGAGGAGGGATGGGGCTATGATATGGGTTCATGGTGGTTTGAGGGATATTGATTGGTTTCGATATTCCTTAGAGGGTTTGACACCTGGAGATATAGTTTGGAGGCCATACAGGACTTGGCCTATATGGGTTGGTTATAGATACAATACACTATCATTATAGAGTTGGAGGTGGGTATATGGTAGATAGGATGGTGAGATGGAGTGCATCTCATTTGATAAAGTGTAGAGATATTTAAAACTTAGATAAGGGTTCCCACCTAATTTTTCATAGTATAGGAGGGAGAATGTGGAGTTTTTATTGCTAGAGCCATAACCACAAGAAGAGGAGTTAGATCATGAGAAGGTACTTGATAGAGTGAGAGAGGACATGGGCATCATAGCTAATTATACTAAATGGTTTTAGGGTAGATATGTAGTAGATAATTTTAGTTAGGGTGATGGGGGTCAAAGACACATGAACATTGATCTAGCATAGGGGCCAACACAGGGTGATCCTCAGGTAGTGGTGGCATTAGCAACTACTTAAGCCCAAATTATAACATTATAGGGGTAGGTGGCCATATTTTAGGGGTAGATTATGGATCTTTAAGGATAGATGGGGGTTGTGATGATAGGGAGGGACCAGGCATGGGCCTAGGTCATTACTTTATAGGGATAGGTGGCCATGTTGTATGTCTAGATAGGCACATTATAAGTGTAGATTGGTGTGGGTATGGTAGTAGTAGTAGTAGGAGGAGGGAAAATAAATTTAGTGCCATGGGAATGTTATTTATCCACTATAAAATAGATTCATTATTATGAGGTAATGGTATTTGATCAGCTGCCCCATGCCATGAGGTTTACTAAGTATAGAGTTAGCATTAGTGGTGGGGCCATGCTTGGTACTCAAGGTCAGTGGGATATGATAGTGGGTTAGATAGGTGTCCTAAGGGGACCACCACCAAGTATAGGTACAAATAGGTCTAATGGAAATGGGAATCCATGTATAGGCCCATGATGAGATTATATATTTTTCTTTTTTGATGTGTATATGTTTTTTGATATCGGCCTGCATGTCATTGATGTGAGATGTATATGAGCGAGAGATACATATATGTATTGACACATATTGATGTATATGATTTAGATGACTTATATGAGATGATTCAAATGTTTTATACTAATTTTTTATGTTTTATGAGATACACACATACATGTTTATGATGTGACGATTTATGACTAGTGTTGATGTGTGATTTAGATACTTTAGATTTTATGGATGATGATTATTTATGGACTTATGATTATGATGATTATTTAGATTGATGTTATTAGTATAGGCATGTGATGATATATGGCTTGATGATAATTGTGGTATTTAGATTATATGGATAGATTATAATGTGTGGTTAATGCTTGTGATGTACATGCTTTGATATTTAAATAATGTGCGAATGTGATGTAACTTGTGAAATAAAATGGTTGGTATGATGTGTTTATTTTGATTCCATGGTTTTTGAGATATTATTCATTATGGATTATGTTCTACTTTAATATTATTATGGTGAGTATAGATAAGATTTAATTTGTGAATGAAAAAATATAAAGTAAGTGCAGGTATCAAACTAAATGTGGGAAAACGAATGATGAGAAGTAAAGCCCTCATGAACCAATATAAGAGAGAGTAAGAAAAAGGCATGTTAGGTTCATTGGCTTGGACCACATTAGACCTAGGGTGGATTGATCTTAATGAAAATAAATCATACATATGCTTCACATTAACATGATTTTAGTAAGAAGGTGTTATCATAAACATAGGGTGCCAAGTGAGTTCATAATCTTTTGATTTATAGAGGCTATATAGGAAAATGGGATGATAGGTAAATGGAGGGAAAAGGGATGAGGTAGGAACATAATGTGGATTTGATTACCCTTTTTGATAGGTGACCTAAGAACTAGAATAGATAATTCCATATCTTTACAAGGTGTAGACTAATTGATGTGGGAAGCCTACAAATATAGTTTTTTATGATAGAGCTGATTACGACCCTTTTATGGGATAAATTTATTTCAATGGGGGTAATTTGTTGATTGCTTTTATGAAAAAGCTGAAGTTGATCAATGTGGTAAACTTCAATGCTTTAATTGAGATGATTACAGATGGTATTAAGATATTATTTTTGACATTTTGGCTTAGTATCCTTCAAAGGAGTGGTCTAAGTCTTCATACAAAGATCTTTTTGATAGCTATCCTTCGAGGGATCAGTCTATCTATTTTTGACTTTATTTGGTATCCATCCTTTAAAGGAGTAGTTTGTACTTAAGAAAAATTGGACCCAAATAATATTTTATTCCCATGTAGAGTATCTACATTCCATTTTAGACATGGACCCATCTATCCAAGCTTAGAGGTTGATCTTTATAGGGGTAAGATTTTTTTCATAAAAAGTGGTTGTAAGGTATTCAGAAGTGGTTTTGGAGAAACAAGTGAGCATGGGATTCCATCTAGTTAGAGATGAAAAGTATTTATGAGATCCATGCCATGGGTAGAGCCATGGTACCCATGTTTAATATTAGGCCAAAACTATGATGGATAATGACATAGGTCTATTATAATCTCATGTTCTTAAGAGGAATAAGGTAATAGGGTAAGGAGAGGTGAGAATATCATAAACTAAGGGATGAGCTTAAGTTTGACAACAAGGTTTATTAGGTCTTCCCTAATATTAGAAATGACATATATTTGAAGTGTTGAGAGGTTCAATTTCTAGTTTTCCTTCAAGAGAGGACAAATGATGAGCTCCTGATCCATATTTATGGGTGATGATATAGGGTCCAAGCCAATTAAAAGCAAATTTTCCCTTTTTGATTTTCTCCATATTTTTTACATGTTTGTTTTCTTTAAGGATGAGGTCTCCAATATTAAATTATTGTTCTTTCAAATTTTTTTTATAAACATGGGTGATACACTCTTGGTAGATGTGAACATGGTTAAGGGCAGTAAGGTGATGCTCATCAAGCAACTCAAGGCATGTGAGGATTTCTTGATGATAATCATAATAAAAAATGATGTATTGCAAGGATATGTGAAAGAAGGGATCTAAAATTTGAGAGGTAAGATATCCTCTATACCAAATACTAGGGAAAAAGTTGTAGAACCTATGGAAGTTTGAATGCTAGTGCAATAGGCCCACAAAGTGAATGGGATGTGCAAGTGCCAATCCCAACCTAAAACACGTACAACTTTAATTAACATCTTGATGAGGGTTATGTTGGAGGCTTCTACCAGTCCATTTGCCTATAGATAATAAGGTAAATAATAGCTAATATTGATGCCTAAGGCATCATAGAGGGCTTGAAATTTCTTATTTTTGAGATATTTTCCATTATCAGTGATGATTTTGTGAGGGACCCCAAAATGATAGATGATATGGTGATTGATGAAATCGATAATTTTTTTGGATTTAATAGAGATAAGGGGAATGGAATCCACCCATTTAGTGAAATATTTGATAGTGTTGATGATAGATTGGTGTCATTTAGATGAGTGAGGATTAGTTTCTCTAATGAGATCAATCACCCACTACAATAAGGGATAATAGTATTTGGATACTTGAAGTCCATGAGTGGGAATGTGATGCAAGTAAGTGTTTTGTTAGAATTTGATGCATTTATTTACATAATCATAGTAGTATTGATTAATGGTAGAACAATAATAGCCAAAAATTAGGATTATTTTAGTGATAGTGACACCACCAAAGTGTCCCTCACAGACTCCATCATGAGTTTCCTTGATAGCATGGGAAATATCATGACTGCATAGACAACAGAGAAGAAGGCCATCAAAGCCATGTTTGTAAAGGAATCACCCCATTATTATATAATGAGCGGTACCCTAAATGAAGGCTTTTGGGAATTATTTGAGAAGCTGGGTGTAATGACACCAAGGTTAAGATAATTAAAAGTTTGGTCATACTAGCTATCTAAAGGAGATGCCTCCACACTAAAAATGGTAGGAATGTTTAAAATAATATATGAAGGTATGATGAAGTGATGGACGGTGAAAAATAGTTTAGATTTAGTGGGTTGGGAGGGAATTTGAGAGGTAATGGAGGCCATTGTATCTGTAAATTTTTTAGTAAATCAGGGTACTAACTAGATCTAGTAACATTTAAAATATGTTAAGATTTTATCAATGAGAAGCTTATACTTTTGAAAAATATCATTTTTACATTGATAGGACCCATTGACTTGGTTTATGATGAGTTGGGAATCACCAAAGATAGAAATGGTTTTGATTTCCAAGGCAAAAGTAGTTTAGAGATTGATGACCAAACCTTCATATTATGCCATGTTGTTAATACATTCAAAGTCAAGTTTAAAGGAAAGTGGAAGAGGTTCGCCATGAACAGGAATGAGAATTATTCCCATACCCCCACCATGTTGGAATTTAGAGCCATCAAATAATATGGTCATTTTGTAAGGAGGATTTTCTTGAGAAAGAGTCATAATGGACTCATATAAAAAGGTCAATGGAATGGGCTGGTTATTCGGGAGGGGAGCTTCAACCAATTGATTAGCAATGACCTAAACTTTAATGGATTTTTATTGAATATATGCAAGATCAAACTTAGCTAAAAGAATGAGCCACTTAGCCATACACTAATTTTGGTATGGCTTGGAGTGCATATACTTGATTGGGTCGGTGTTGGTAATAACACATGTTTTATGATTGAGAAGGTAATGAAAAAGTTTAGAGGTGATAAAAATGAGAGTGAGACAAAGATTTTTAGGATGGGTATATCATGTCTCATATTATATAAGCATGCAACTAATATGATATATGAATTGTTATTTATTTTGTTCATCTTGATGAGCTAGCATTGCTCCTAAAGAGTGATTAGTGGTAGATACGTAAAGGTAGAAAGGTTGGTCATCCCTAGGTGGGATATGAACTGGTGGAGAAATCAGGTACTCATTGAGTAAATCAAAGGTTTATTAATAATATTTGGTCCTTATAAAAGAGGTTTTTTTCTTTAAGAGATGGTGAAAGGGTTGGCATCTATCTGATAGCTGGGAGATGAAGTAACAAATAGATTGGATTTTCCCTTGTAGACTGTGAAGTTGTTTAAGGTTTATTGGAGGAGGCATTTCTAAGATGGCCTTGACCTTAACAATTTAAATTTCAATTCCATGGAGGGAAATGATAAAGCTAAAGAGATTCCTAGAGAGGACCCCAAAAATGTATTTCATGGGATTGTGATAGACATGGAATTGGATTAGTTAATAAATAATGACAACAAGAATAGCTAGATGATCCTTCTGATGTTAGGATTTCTTGAGGACATCATCCACATAATCTTATACAATATTATGGATAAGATCATGGAAGATATAGGTCATGGATCATTGATAAGATTCTCTTACATTTTTCAAATTGAAAGGCATGACCTAATAGTAGAAGGTTACCCAAGGAGTAATGAAGGTAGTTTTATGTTGATCTGAGGGGATGATCAGGATATGGTTATATCCTAAAAATCCATCCATGAGGGATAACATCTCATGGCCCATGGTAAGATCAACTAGTTGGTCAATGTTGGGTAAAGGAAAGTCATATTTGGGGCATGTAAGGCTAAGTTCACAAAAATCCACATAAAGATGGAGTCCCTCAATGGGTTTGGTAATGGGAACAATATTAGAGACCCATTATGGAAAGTTAATGGGTTGATTGAATTTGATAGACATAAGATGTTGAAGTTATTCTTTGATGAGTAGAGCTACATGATGTTGTATTTTGTGAATCTTTTATTATATTGGCCTAGATTTAGGATGGGTAATAATGTTATGGAGTGATGGAGGGGTCAATCCTAGGCATATCCTAATAAGACCATGTGAATGTGATGATATGGTCTTGAAGGAAGGTGAGATAATCTTATTACTAATCTAAGTTTAAGGATTGGCCAAGTTTAATGATATGAGGATCCTCCTAGGTCCTCAAGTTAATGTCGATGGTTGATTCATTGAGCATGGTTTAGTTTTTAGGAGGGAGAGATTTATGCATAGAAGAATCTCATGTAGTAAGATAGGTGAGGATGGAATCATTGTCTTGACACTGAGTGGTATGAATGGTGGGTGAATCATGGTTGATCATCTTGAGATGTATGAGGGGAAAAGTTTTGGCTTGGACACCGTATTGATAGGTTAGTGGGCTTAGACTAATGGTATTGATTAAAAAATTTGGATGGGATGATTTTAGAGTCTTCAGATTGGGAAGATGAAATAGTGAGGATGGGATCTCATCCACAGGGGTAGTAATAGGTTTTGGTGAGGTGGAATTTTTTGGTGGTTCAAACCCAAGCCCAAAGAACTCATGATGTTTTTTAGTTTTGATAATGGGTAATTCATGAGGTACTTATTTTTAAATGCCCATACCAAATCCTTTCCAAGAACAATAATGATGATAAGTTTTGGCAAAGGATGGATTGCTTAGATAAGAGAAATCAAAAGTGAAAGGTTAAATATATGGTGTGGTGATAGGAGTGAGGAGTGGTTGATCAAGTGCCCCATAGACAAAATATATTCAATTATTGGGAAGTCCAAAGGTAATGATGACTCTTATGTTGGGGTCATAAGATGGACATTTTTGAGGTTCCCATATTCATGCAGAGTGGTAAAATCATCAAAGGCTAAAAGTTGATATTTCCCAAGGGAAATACATTGGAAATTTTGTGCTAAGGAACCCTTAATGGGAATCTAAGAAGAGGGGATAGATGTACTAGATGAGGATTCATCATTGTTGATGGTAGAAGCATTATGGGTCATGGTTTGTGGTGTAGTTGTGTTAATGGGGTTGGATGACTATGTGGGAGATGAATGTGGAAGAAGGACATAATTAGGCCTATAGGTCATGTTGTAAGATGTAAAAGGACTTGGATCAACCTTGATGGTTATAGCCTATCCTTCATGTTTAAATTTGACACAATGGTGTAAAGTAGATGGGATACAACTCATAGATATTATCCCAGGGCATCCAAGTAGAATGTTATATTGGAATTCACCCTATACAACATAAAATAGCTTAATAGTAGTGTGAGTCACCAAGCATGTTTGGAGGACAACTGTCCCCAAGGTAAAAGCCATTATGTCATTAAAGGAGCAAAGAACCATTGTTCTTTCAACCATGCTGTTCTTTGGTAAACACAACTAATCAAAATCATGGGAGGAGATTATGTTAATTTTGGTGCCATCATTGATCATTACCATTTTGATGTGGTTATGATTAATGTATATGGTGACAAAAAGAGGAGGATTGGACTACTCAAAATGCACTGGAGGTATCTCAGAATCTGAGAAGGTGATGACAACAAAATGTTGAAGGGTCCCAATAAAAGATGTTAGATGTTAAGGGTCATATGGTTGAACCTATATATATTGTAGAGCCTTTATCAATACTTGATGATGATGAGGTGATGTGTTGATTAGCTCATAAAGACTCATCTTGACTGGGGTCTAATGGATTTGCCTCAACATGATTAATTTAATGGATTTAGAAGGGTTAGATGGAGGGGCACCAAAGATGGACACCTTGGGCCTTGGTGATGGCATAATTAAAGGCATTGGTTTTAGGGATTGGTTGGAAGGTTGGGAGTCTGAGGGATATGTCCATGGGATGGACAAATTAGCTCTTCCTTTACCTCTTTGTTGAGCTTGAGATTAGGTAATCATGTGGATGATATGGAAAATAGGCTTGGGTGGACTAGATTATTTCCTTATTTCCTCCCCGTCACTTTTAGGTGAAAGTGTGGAAGCTAGCATAGGATGGGATGGTGGTTGAATTAGTTGGTATTTGGGTTGGTAAGGGAGGTGATAGTGGTTCATCTAACAACATATCATCATCAATATATAAGTGATAAAAAAGAGCTTGAACAAATTTGTATTTCTCTTTGTCATGCCTTGACATCTTATGGTATGTATAGATCTAAGTATCATCAAACCAAGAGGGTTTGGTATTAGAGGGATAAATAGCTTAATAGGTGGATGTTTAATGGAGGATGTTTGAAAAAACATCTATAAAAAATTGACTAAGATTCATTCAAAGGTGTTTATGGTGTTGAAATTTTCATCAAGGAAATAAGAACCTTCTTAGGCATGGTATTTACCTTAAAAATGGTGGGTGGTTGAGTAACTCTAGTAGATGGTTTGGGTTGGGTCAGCTTAGCTATGATTGGGTTACCAATGGATGGTTTTGAAGTAGAGGATGAAGTGTTGATAATAGGTGGAAAAATAGAGGAGATAAACTAGCTAAGAATGATGAATAATTTGATGGCCTGGGTAGTGGAAGGGTAGGTATAGAAAAGGGCATAAGTTTGATGGAAGCAAAATGGGTGACTAGGATGGTAGAAGAGTGGGGTCCTAAAATAGATGGTAAATGAGAAGGAGGTATCATAGGTTAACTCCAAGATGAGGTTTAGGCAATTTAACCCTTTGGTCCATCTTGGTTGGTGTTATATTAGGTGGAATAGAGGGTCTTAGGTCTAATTTTATGTGTGCATGGGCAATGCTAGGTGTGGAAAGGATACCTAGAGTCTTGGCTAGTCTAATAATAAAGTTATGAGATGATCTGGGTGGAGGTGGGTGATGGAGTTATCTCATGTGTTGGGAGCAAGGAATGTTTGATGATGGGGTGATAATAGGTTTAAGGGTAGATTCCAATGAGGTTGAGGGTTTAACTCTGTTTGGGTATGGGAGCCCTAGATGGTGTCAAAAGGTGGCTCTATCTAGGTTAGATTGTGAGGCAAATTCTATACTTTTCACTAACCAAGAAAAGGGCTTATAAATGGGTTTCATTCCTTGATCAATCATTTCAAATGTTAAGCCCTTAGGTGAGGAAGAAGGTAGGTTTCCTTCATCTTTGATTGAGTTAGAAGGTTCCAAAATCCTTAGCTGGGTAAATTAGGTGATGGTCACTTGTAGGGTGATTAAGGGAGGAGATGGTTTTTTGATCGAGGGTTTAGGTATTGTCTCAGTTCCTTCCTTTTATAGGGTATATAAAGGAAAAGAGGTGGATTATACCATTTCATTTATTGGGGTAGAAGAAGAGGTGGTTAAATTGATATCTTCTTCCATGAAAGGAGAAGTGGGCATGGGCATGGTTTGATTAAGTGAAGATATGGGGGCTATAAATTCTTATATTTGGGACTCTAAATAGCTAATAGGTGAACTTGATTCTTGGATAGGTGAGGTTGCTGAAGGATAAATAGAAATGCAAGGCTCATGCACCAAGAGCTTATTTATCATGATGTTGATTGTTTATGCCTCATGGGATGATGATGGTTCAAGTTGGTTATCATGGGGATGGGTAGGTGGAGCATGGTTAAGAAAAGGTTTGCAAAAAATATTGAGTGAATGATTAGGAGGAGTGTTGGGGTTGTCAAATGATAATTCACCATAGTCAATCAAGTCTTGTACAAGGCTTTTAAAAGTGTTGCATTGATTTATGTAATGTCTAATGACTCGATGGAAAGCACAATGGTCATTTTCATTATACCACCCAAGCATAGGGTGAGAAGGGTAAAATTTTTGAGGTGGATTGATTGGTGGAAGTTATATAAGGTTATATTTGAGTAGTTTTTCCATTATAAATGCATAAGAATATCATATAGGTGTGAATTATTTAGGGGGACCCTGATTTTGATTTTGGTTTGGTAGGTAAGAAGGGTTGGAAAGAGAAATTTAAAATGATGAGTTAATGGTTAGAGGAAGAAAAATTATTAATAAAACCATGTTTATGGATGTTTTGGCTTTGGTATTGGTTGGGTTTGATGTTTTGGTGGAAGAGAGGTCATTGGGTTTAAAAGTGGAATTCTTATTTCACAATTTCAATTTACCAAAATCTATGGCTTGGTTTTCAAGTTTGTGTGCCATTGTAAACACTTCATCAAAGGTTATAAATGTTTACACCTAAAGGGTGGGAGAAATGTGTTTTTCACAACCCCTAGAGAAAATTTCAATGATTTCCATTTTGGGTATTGAAAATGATAGTTGATTAATGAGACCTTGCCATTGTGTAATAAAGTCAGTAATTGATTCATCATCAAATTTATTGATAGAATATAAGTCAGTTATGGAGACCTTCTTGGATATGTTCATCAAAATATGTTCTAAGAAGATTTAAGTGAGTTGGGAGAATGAAAAGATAGAATGCCTAGGAAGGGTACTATACCAATCCAAGGTGGGTCTTGATAAAAACATAGGGAAGGTTAGGCAGAAGAGGGCATCATCATATGTGATCAAGTAACAAGAAAGGTGAAATTTCCTCAAATGTTACTAAAGATCCTCCTTACCCTAAAACTTAGATAATTTGGGGAGCTCTCATTGAGGAGGATAAACATGAATTGGGACATATGGATTGATAGGTTCATTACAAATTTAGTCATAGGATAAAAGGTTACGGGACCCAAAGATAGATGACTCAAGTTAGGTCATTTTATCTATGAACATCTTTATCAAGCTAGGTTGGGTTTGGATAGTTGCATAATTTGGTGGTAGGTTCTATTGAGGTTGGATTGTAGCTATGAATTGGTATGTGGTAAGAGTTATGGACGTGGGTACATATTGGTATATGATGACCTAAGGTTGGGATAATGCCCAAACAAGACTGATAGGCATTAAAGGTTGAGTGGATGGCTTAATATATCCCTGTAGGTTGAGAATATATTGATAAGGTGCTACAGGGGCTTGTAAGGGAACTAATAATGGTTAGTTTAGGGGTACATTTGGATTGGTTAATGGGGGCATGGTTTAGGTTGGTAATGCTAAAGTACTTACATGTTGTTGATGGGTAGTCACCCTAGTGCTAATGGGAGGGAGTGTTTATGGTATGGATAGAACAAAGCTATGAAAGGGTGTTAAGGTTGGTATATTAGTTAATCTAGAGGGAATGGTAGACATGGGTGTAGAAGACACCACATCAGCAAAAGGGATATAAATGATAAGGGGTAAAGTTGAGCCAATGTTAGAAGTATTATTTTGGGTAATAGGTGTCTAGGTTGTGGTAGTAGATTAACTAATGGTAGAAGAAGAATATTGGTTGATACAAGCTTGGGATAATGTAACACCAACATGAGGTGGTGTGGCATATCATAGGGTAGATCCATAAGAGGAACTAAAGCCATCAAAGTATGGTAGGCTAAGGTATTAAAATAATGTTGGAAAGCCATTAGATTGTTATCTAGAAAGGTGTCAAAATTTGGATCACCTTAAAGAATCTTTGGAGGCATGGTAGGTGGGGGAGAATGGTGTTGCAAAGCATGGGGTGATTTATCAACATCCAAGGTGTAATCCATGGATGAGGATGAAGAGGAAGATGGTGGTTGGTTGTTTTGATTTCTCAATTGTTGTCTAGTTAAGAACATATGAGAAATTAGAAATGGATAATGAACCTTTCACCTCAAACAATGTACAAACAAATAAAAATCCAAAGCAAGCAAATCACACACTAAAACCATAATTAATCCTATGATTCATTTTAAATTGCTTTTGGCTTATTCCATAAAGAGGGTGAAAGGGGAAATTAGATTGAAAATAAGGTAATATAAAAGTAATCTAAGGATGTTTTTGGGTTAAATTTTGGTTCTCAAATAATCTGCACTAGACTGGGTACATAGCCTAGTACTAGGGGCTTATTCCCTACACTTGACAAACCAGATGTTGAGCTAGGCTACTTAACCAATAAATACCATTTGTTTAGAGTTTATAATCCTCTAGAGAATGAAGTGGGTCTTCCCCTTGGTGGTGAAATCCAAGTGGGATCACCAAGTAGGGTAAGGTGATCCAAAGGGTGATGATATCCCAATGGGCCTTATCTCAAGAAAGTTTAGATTTTTATTTTGTGCAAGTGGTTTGGTAGTGTAACATAAGTGTGATACAATTAATTCATAATGATTTTAGTTAATCTAGGTGAGATAAGCAATAATTAGCTACGATAATTAATGTGCTCAATTTTAACAAAAATTAAATTTTTTATGTTTGTATGCAAACAAGAAATAGCTAAAAATGCACTTAATGTAGGATGAAAATGTAACATATCCATAACATGAAAACTTTTTTGTTTCTTTTTTATTTTCAAAAAATAAGAGAAAATAACTTTTTTTATCTTTTGGAATTTAGAAATAACAAAAATCTAATAACATGAATTTTCACTAATGCAACTATATGCCTAAAAAGGACTACAAACATAAAAGGGGTCCCACTGGGCATGCTAGAATGTTTCATACTATTTCTAACTTTATTTTTGACTTTTGGGAAAGAGAAGAGAAATAATAAATGAGGGGTGTGTAACTAGTAAATGTTGTGCTTTTTGATGACTAGATGAATTAAGAGCTCCTTTTTGGTGAGGAAGGATAACTTATAATAAGACCACATTAAAAAAACTTGTTTGTTAGATGTGTATGAAGGGTGGACTACCTAGAAAATGCTAGATCCAAGAAACAAAATCTCCCTTAGACAACCATTGATCCACTTCCTTAATGATAAAAAAGTTTTGATAATAGAAATGAAAGATGATAAACTGATAAGAACATAAATACTTATGCAAGAAAATAAATAACATACCTATTTAGTAGAAAATGTAGCATGATGGGTCAATACGATGCAAAAGTGTATCAAGGTTAAGTTTATAGGATCTAAGTAGGGTCTATAGATAGTTTATAATCTAAAAGAAGGTTTGGTGAGGTGTGAGGAGGTATAAAATAACAAACTATTATTTTACCTAATAGGAGACCATTGGTGCTCAGGGTGACTAGTTATGGTTGTCTTGACTATCAATGGTTAGATGATTGGTGACCACTGTTATAACCACTGATGATTATAGTAACCAGCTATGATTACCTATATAAATTAGGTAAGATGTTGAAATTGAGTTGAGGGAATGTGACTCATGGGCTGGTGGTGAAATATGGGTTTTCAAGGTAAGGAATGATGGGTAGGTGAAATGATCAAAATAGAAAAACCTGATGAAGAAAGAAAACACTAAAAATAAAAGAAAGATACCTATGTGATGTGAAGTAAGTGATAGTTGAAACATGAAAGAAGTTGGATAGAATAATATTACTCTAGTCTTCAAAAGTCATGTGGATAGAGATTCAGGGTCTTGGATGCCTACACAAAGAAAACAAGAGGGCTTGGATGCACATTTTTTGGATCAATAATTCTTCAAAGAGCTTTGCATTTATAGCACAAAAGTGCTATGTAAGGAGAGAGAAATTTGCTAAGTTGGTCTAGGATAAAGATGCCAATTCAAAGAGAAGGAAAGTTGTAAGGTGTGCATGGGAAAGTTTCCATTTTGCCTATGTATTCCTAGCCTACAATTGGATGTTTTTTATGTTGTAAGTTTGGATTCTTGACCATCGATACTTAGGATAACCATCGATGGTCATACCCCTAAGTATAAAAATGTTAAAATGGGTCTAAGTTGATGTTTCTAAAATGTTGTAGGTGTCTTAATAAATTTCAAAGTTTAGAAAGGTTTTTTAAGGGTGAATTAACTATGTGGATAGTTAACTGATAGTTTGAAGGTGATGCAACATCAAAAACTAGTCAAGGGAACATTTTTGAGTGTTTACAACTACATGGTAAAAGTACACTAGCCAAAAAAAGATTGGTAATTTAGACTACAAAAATCCCATGGGATTACCAAATGGCATTACCTCAAGGATTAATTTAAATAGGATCCAATCTCACTCAACCCCATGGATTATGATCTAACAGAGTGTGTCTATTAAAATAGTATCTAATGACATGAGATCAAACTAGGAAACTAAGCATAGAGTGCCTTTTATTGAGACATAGAACTATGCTTAAACATTATGTCATGTATCTTATTATTCATGAATAACTTATATTAGTTATATTAATGGACATATTTTTAGATGATCATGGTTTTACCCCTTCCAATGTTGCTAGAACTAGTTTCTTGTGTTGCAGGATCAATGCAATCTCATTTCAGAATGAACATGCTTAGTGTTTGGTGCTTCAAATGTTAAAACAGACCCTTTATTAGACTTTGGTATGAAATTAATTGGAACTATTTTAAACCATGATTAAAAACCTAGTATAATGTTTTGAGCTAGGTCCCTTCTAATTAAATTCAAATTTGCATGGAAATAATTATAAGTTACTTAGCCTAATTTTTACCCTAAGGCTTAAGTAATATTTTTAAACATGACCAAACTTTAGTCTAAAAATCTTATGCTTGGTCCCTTTATATCCCATGAAAACATGGTCAATTTTACTATGTTCTAACTTAGCCTAAGGCCTCACCCTAAAGTTTCATCATATTAATTTATACAATGAAACCTTTGGTTAAAACCTTATGCTAGGAAATTTATTATTCATAGGGTCCACTTTTATTATGCTCTATACTTAGCATAAAATATTGATCATAAGACTCATGTTCATGTTTATTAACATAAATAAAAGACCTTAGTATTAATATTTTATTGTAAGACCTATGCATTTTCCCAATCCTGACTTAAATCATTTGCATCTTCACAAGATCAATGGGATGCATTTTCTCTTGAAAGATTGACCAAATAGAGTGTTGGGTTTTCTCTCTTTATGTCAGAGTTGAAGCCTCTTCCCAATCGGCTAGTGAAATTGTCCTATCATGTGAGGGATAAGTCTCGCATGCTCATCTAAAGCACACAATGAAAGATTAATTCCTGAAGACTTTGGAAAATGATGTGTGTTTACTCATTTGTTATCAAAAAAATATCACATTATTATTCCTTAACATAAAATATTATACTACCATTACTAGTTAAATATAAAAGAAGAAAGGAACTCATGATTTTATTCACTTAACACATTTTAATATTCAACACATTTAATAGTCCATTTCTCAAAGTACCAAATGATACACATTGACTTCTTATTAAGTGCTTATGGATTACAAGACAAGATGCTCTATATTCCTTCAAAAGTTCACCCACACCACTCCTCCTATGAATGCTTACAATAGGGGTTTTTATACTTATTTTTCCCTATCCAAGTGTCAAGTTTCCAACTCAAAATCGACACATGGCACATAGACTCTCAACAGGCTAATAGTCATGGCTCTTATAACTAATTATTCCTATAGAATCGAGTCTCTATGCCCCTAGATGCTTGATATATGTTATAGATTAATTTATAAGTGTTTCATTCCTTTCATACTAGTATAAGGTCTTTGATTAGTGGGTTTAAAGTCTCATATTTGATTTATTATTCAAACTTCTTTGGCATTTTTCATGTTCCACTTCCTTCACACTCCTTTAGTCTTCTATTTATTATTTCTAGTCCTCTATTCTTGGGTTTCTCATGTCACATTCTCTTGATTGGGTCATCTCATGATGTGTTTTCCATTCTATTATCCTTCTACATCCTTAAACTCTAATGATACTATTCTTGTGTCATGGTCATGATTCTCTCGTGCCATATTGGTACTAGCATAAAAATGGACAATGGTCCCTCTACACTATGTGCCAAAATTATAACAAATACTTGGTCAAAATTGAGGGGTCAACATCACCCCACACTAAGATGTTAGTCCATCCTAAACTAAGTTGTAATGGTATCCTAAAGGAACTCAAGCCCTTTCTACTCAAGTTCTTTCCTCAACTCATCCTAATTGGATAAGGCATTGAGAACTTTAGTAGTTATTTTTTTAATTGCCTCCTTTACTACTTTCAACTCCTTAGACTAAATTAGAGTCTTGTTTTTCTTCATCTATTCATTTAGGTCCATGCTAAATTCTTTATAATTTTTCTCTAATTTAGAGACCTCCTTATCAACCTATCCTTGAAGTGTGGCCAAGTTGGTATTTATTTATTGATGATGGTTATTAATAGCATCTTCCATCATTTACACATCTTTAAATGCCTTTGCATGCTCAATTCAGTCTTTTATTAAAAGAAAAACATCAACTTCTTATTACCTCAAGACCTCTTCATTATTGAGTCAAGTTTCTATTATCTTATTAGTGCATGTCATGCATACAAAATTTCTATCCAAAATTGGGATAACCTCTCTAAATATTTCCAAATTACTATGGTAGATATTATTTGTAATGCTAAACTACTCCAAAAAATTTTGGGACTCATCTCTAGGTGTAGGGTGGTCCTTATTCTTTTTGAGAAAAATCTCAACTAATGTCTCTAATTTCCCTAGGAAGTCTCCATATAATGTTATTCCATTATCTAGTTTTGGATCTTCCTTTAAATTTTTTTTACAAAGCTTTAAAACCCTTACCTTAGCCTTAGTGTTATCTTGAAGTTATTGCTTCAAGGAGACCACTTCATCATCTAGTGCCTAATTTTTAGCATACACTTTATTATACATTTCCACCACTTTGACATGTTTCCTTTTGGCCATGCACATGTTTGATTATGATTAAATATTTTGGTACTTCACTTCCATGGCAAGTTTCAAAAATATGTTACTTGTCATTATTGAGGAGAGTCACTATGGATCAAACTTCATAAGGTTTGGTAAACCTATAGCATCTGTGCCAGAGAAAATAAAATCCAATGAAATGTTGAACTGAGGCTCCTCATTATACATCTCCAAAATGAAGGATAATTTCTTCCTTATTTATTAGGTCACATCATTGGTCTAGAAATGCTTCCAAACATAGAGATTTTATTCTCTTATGTTGAACTAGTATCATTCATGTAGATTATATGGCACTCTTTATTTTGGTTTCCCCTCAATTGGCCCCTTTGCCCTTCCTAGGTCTTGCTCAAGTTCTTCATGGATTTTGGTATCCATCTCATCTATTCCGATCTCTCTAGTATTAGATTGATTAACAAATAAGACCTCTTGCATAGGGGATGGAGTCTTCTCTAGATTAGATTCCAAATTATGTATCTGCTCTTATGAGGGGTCATTTTGTGTTGCTTGTCTTGGAAGATGTTGAGGCATTGATCTTCTAGTAATCCTTGGAGAAGGTGGAGGTGAAGGTGGTAATGGTGGTGGAGAAGGTGGGGGAGTTGGATGAAGAGATGGTTAAGGTGTAAAAGGTGGAGTAAGTGAGTGGGAAGGAGTATGATGAAGTGAAGGTGATGTAGGTGGTGAACTATGAGATGGAGATGTAGATGATGATGGTGAAGACAAAGGATGAGGTGAAGGTGAAGTGTAAGGTGGTGTTTGTGGTGATGTTGAACTAGCCTAGAGGGCTGCACCTCTATTATCTTCTACCAATTTTAGGGGGCCTACTACCCACTTGTGCTGGAACTTAGATCAGACTTCCTCTTGTTTAGTAGTATGTGGGGGATCCTCTCCTTAAGTTCTTCATCTTGAGGACTTGGGTTGGGGTGTAGCGTATATAATGATTTATGTATTTGTTCCCCAACTAGGATAATCTTGATCTTAATGTTGGTTATGTTTTTTCCCTCTTTGTATAGGCCTTTTTATTGGGATATACAAATATCTTTTGAAGGGTGTGGCACTCTACATCAATATATTCTACTTGTATATTGATTATTTGTGCATCATATATTATATTTATGGAATAAATGAATTTGCATGTAGAGAAGGCATATGGAAACTTAATCCATGCTGAGAGCTCTCCTAAAGGATCATCTAAATACGCACCAAGAAGTAGTGTTGCTTCAAAGTGAATTTTTCTTGATCTTATATTATGGAGGGTAGATCCTTGGGAATGTTCCATTAATTCCTAAAATCCACATCAATTCTATCAAACTAGCACCTCATCTTTAACTTATATGTTAGAGTGATGTGTTAAGGGTAGGTGAAAGCTTTGTAGCATTCAATGGGGGGTTTGTGAGTAGGGGGATACACCCACTTTAAAGATCCTAAAATATAGTTAAGCACACTATTTTCATCAAAAACCAATAATAATAAGATTTTCCCCCAAGGAAATCTGAACTTAGGAATTTTATACACCTTTTCTATGTCTTCAGCTACTTTTAGGTAAAGTACAATGCCTAATTATATTATATTCCCTGCATTACTTAGTGTATGATGTGCAAGTGGGCCATATCCACATCCTTCCATCAGTCGGTCCCTATGACTTTGATGGAAATGATCCACACTATGAATCTTAGGGTGGGATCCTACAAGTTTATAATGTGTATTGCATGTCCTTTATTTTGATACATAAGCACGATGTTGATCTACTGGATCTCCTATGTATCAATCAAGTTATCTAACACATTAGCCCTTAAGCACTAGATTCCTATGAATTTGTTTACTCTCTTCACATTGAAATTCATTTTGCACCCTATGAAGTGGATGTAATCCTCAATAAAATGCAAGAGGAGGAACTAAACTATCTTAGTAGGCTTTCCAAATTATGGTAGTTTGAAGAGTTAGAAGAGGCTAGCTTATCCAGCTAGTTCTTGATGGTCAAGTCATCAATCACTTGGTTTTGTGTGTTGGTGGTTTGGACCTGATAATCATTTTGTAACCACACCTCATTTCCTAGCTAGTAGTATTTATAGTCAAATACAGTCATAGTTACCACCTTATAGACCTAGTTTTCTATGTGCAAGACTAACTCAAGGTATTGCATCTCTTCTATGTAAATTTTTTGAGGGGGAGATGGTGGAATAGTCTATGATGATGAGGATTGTGCCTAATTTCCCTTTTTCACTAGCTTGGCTTCTTTGGCACTCTCACTCTAAACTTTCGTGTGATGTACTTTCCTTAGTGTCTCTTCTAGGTCTTCCAAAGGCTCTTCTCTTATAAGGAACCATGCTTCTGTACTCACCTCTCTCTATTTTGTTATGATTGATAGTATTTAAAGTATTTTTGCCTTTTTATTCATCTGCATTACCCTCTATAGTTCTTAAAGTTTAACCCTCATCCATCCCATGTTCCCAAATGAATACATGGTGGCAATAAAACTTGCCTCAGCTCTCAATCTTTACACTTCAACAATGGAATAACTTGTAACTTGTAATTTTTACAAAGAATGATCTCAACCCACTTATACATGCATTTACAATTAACAACCTTCCTCCTTTTCTTGTAAATCCTCTTCATGTCTTTTTTTATTTCTTAATCACTCTATTCTACAAGGAAATTTACTTTGTCTTTGATTCTCTGGTTCATTAATCACTTGAAGATTACAGCAAGGTAAAGTTTAGAATGGATTTGACTTATTTTTTATAGGTTCTCCAGCCAATTTACCTCATTAATTTATTTCCTTATCATTTTTGGCCATAAACGCATATCTTTTAATGGTCTTTATACTTCATATCTTGCATTGACCCTTTAGTATTCTAACAAACTTGTCACATCATTCCACTCACATTTTTTTTATTATGACTACCATTATCACATTAATGGTCCATTCCTTCATGTGCCTTTCTTGGAAGTGGGTGACAACTATCCCATTTTTCTAAAATAGTGGAAACTAGTTGTAACACAAAGGGTAGGAATATATTTTATTAAATGACACGTGTACCCTTAATCACTTTCACACCATGTATGAATCTTGTGCCATGTATGACTCTTTCACCCTTCAAACTTTCATGCCCACATGTTATGTATTATGTTCACATGCATAATATATTACCCCACACTAAAATGGTTCATGGTCCTCCACAAAAACAACTAAAGGACTAACAATTTTAGAAGAGATTCACATGCATCAAGGGTAGTGATTTTTATTAGAAGCTAAATATCTTAATATAATGGCCTTAATCCTTATTGAAAATAACCAAAACTTAAATTGAATCATAATACGACTGATGCTGACTCCCATTATAGTGTCTTGGGAGAAAATGACCATCTATTCACTTTAGCTAGCAATCTTCGATAGATCAAATACTATGAATTATGAATGGTACATCCCAATGAATGTGAAGCTTCTTAGGGTGGCACATGAAGTTAGAGTCATAGAGTAGAACTTTCATGCATGAGGTGAAGATTTTATTCTTTAGATGGTGATCATGTCATGTTGTTTTTTGTTTCTCAACATCTTGATTCTAGTGGGTAAGGAACTGAGCCTCATCTAAATTCATGATTTCATCAAGCTAATATTTTAAAGAGGTGTCATCATCAAGGTTTCCTATATGCACTATTTGAAGAGATGAAACTAGTGAAGAGATGAAACTAGGAATGTGACTAACATGATTTATTCATTTCCATATACTAAGTTAAATGTTATACTTTCATTGAGGCATTTGTATGTGGTTTGGTGCCCAAATTACTGTAGATACTTTATCATCCTAATTAGTTATACCAACATTTAAATTTTTTTTCAAACTTGTATTGAGGATATTGTTGAAGGATTTAGCTATTCCATTGGCTTATGAGTGGTATAGTGTTATCTTGTGATGCATGATCATGAATTCATCCAATAAGATTCAAATTTTCTAATCTAGGAAGTGTGTTCCATAGTCACTAGTGAAGCTTAGAAGATATCCAAAGCATGTTATAATGTTTCCTAGATGAACTATGTGTTATTCACTATAATACAATATTTTGTTGGTATTTCTTTAGCCTAATACATTAAGTAGTTGATTGTCACAATTATGTACCATGAGCTTGTGCATCATCTTATTAGAATGATGAACCCCAAAAAGTCAATAGCCCACTTTTTGAATGGTTCTTGGGAAGAAATTGGTCATTATGGAGTGACTTCTCTTCTATTATGTCTTCCCATGTGCTATAAAATATCACATTGCCTTGCATATGCCTTTGCATCTTTAAATAAAGTTGGCCACCAAAGTCCAATGAGACACACCTTATGCACAGTATCCTCCCCAACATAATTTCCTCTAGTAATACCTTTTTGGACTTCTCATAATACCTCAAGGTGTTCATATTGATTTACATAATGGTGTAGTACCTCATCATAGTCCATCTTGTATATATCTCTTGCTACTACTTGATAAGGTAAGACACGGACCACACTTTTTTTTCTTGTAAAGTGAGAGAATCAATTACACAACCAGTATTGATGAATGCCATAATATCCTCTAGTTATTTAGGTACCCTAATGACTTGTAAAATTTATACATTAGGAAGGTCATCTTTCATAGCATGTGGAAGCTCTTAGTTTTCAATTTGAGATAAATGATCAAGTCCATAGTTAGTTTTCCCAAGTTTTATTAATATAAAAAAACTAGAATTATTGGAAGAGAAATATCTAATGGTAAATTCTTTCATGGAAAACTATCTTGTTGACAAGATAATTTAGAGCCTCATGGTTGGTGTAGAATACAAATGGTGTGGCTAGAAGGTAATATCTAAATTTTTGTAGTGCATAAACAATAGACAAGGCTTCACATTCAATGGTGGTATAGTTCCTTTTGATTGATGTGAATTTTCTATTGGAAAAATAGATTAAATGGTCCAAATTTCCCTCTCCTAGTTGGTAAGTATTGCACCAATTTATATGCTAGATGCATCAACATGGACATGAAAGGGTTTTGTCTAATTCAAAAATTACAAGATAGGAGTGGTAACTAGTCTTTCCTTTAGAGTTTCAAAAGTTGTTTTATAAGAATTAGTCCATATAAATTGTTCACTATGATTTAATATCTCTTGTAAGGGCTCTACAATCTTGGCATAACCCTAAATGAAATTCTTGTAGTAGCTCATGTCCTAATGATGCATGCACCTCATGCTAATTTTTTGGCACTGGTAGATAAAGAATGATAGAGAACCTAGATAGATCTACCAAGAGTCCCTCTTTGAAAATGATATACCCAAGAAGTAACCTAAAAGGTGTCATAAATAGGAATTTTTTCATATTTAGGGAAATTTTTAACACTCAATAGTGCTCAAGCATGAGCATGAGATTGGCACAGTGGTCCTTGATTAGCTTGTATAATATCCAGTCATCTAAGTAGACTTGGAGAAACTTATGGATATTTTTTTTGAAAGCCTCCACTGCTACCAATGAGAATACCACTGAAGCATTTTTGAAACTAAATGGCATGATGGTATATTCAAAATAGCCCCATTTTGTAGAAAATGTGGTCTTGAATTGGTCTTCCTCAGCTATCTATACTTGGTGATACCCCAAGAACTCATCGGTATAGGATTATATCTCATAACTAGTAACACCTATGATTTCCTCTATGAAAGGTGTTGGGAAAGGATCAGTGAAACAAAATGCATTCAAAACTTAGTAATACACATAGATATGAATATGCATATTATTCTTGATACTAATTACCATAGGACTCACTCATTTAGATTTATCAATAGAAGTAATTACTCTAGTGTGGATCATGTTATCGATATGTTCTTTCATGAACACTCATAGGTTAGGGTTCATCCAATGTGGGCATTTCTTCATGGGTTGAGCAACACCAAAAAAATTTATATGCATCTTCTTGAGAGAAAGGTGAACCCTTTTCATTTTTTGGTAATTCCTCAAAAACATATCCTGATACTCTTTCAATAAATCAAATATTTGTGAAATTTTTGTCTCAATCTAATAATTTCCAATAGTCACCACCTTAGGTTCATACTCCGTGCCAATGTTAAGTTGAATAGTTTGAATGGGTCCATGATAAGGGTTATCTATGCTATATTTGGTGTCTTGAATATTTCATAAGATAGTACTCATAGGAATATGTAGGTTGTTATTCAATGGATCAAATGGAGTGGACCCTTCTCCTTCAACTACTTGAAAGATGATCTTTTGCTTTCTCAGGTAGATTTCTTCATGACATTCTTCACTAAATACTATCTATGGTGTAATAGCTAATTATCCAAGAGGCTCAGTGAATAAACCCAAGGGTTCATCTAGTTCTTGATTAATATGATGTAGGTAGTCTTCTATAAGACTCAGATCTCCAAATATTATTTCACATATTGTTTAAAGAGTAAGGCACAAGTCCATCCTTAGTGAAGAGTAAGAAAGTGTTGATGTCATGTTTTCCTTTAGTAACTACCAAAAAATTGTTCCCATATGCCTTTCTTCATGTATGTACCAATCTCATGCCCAAGTATGCAAAGTTCCATAAAATGCATGGACCCATAGGTATTCTAGTAAAAATGTTTCCTCAACTCACCATATTGTTTCACAAGCCTCAAGGTGAGGTTTAAGTGCTTCTATTCCAATATAACTAAATGTGCCTATGATATTATTGTCAAGGTGGAATCTATGATGTAGATAAACTTTAACTTGATCCAAATATAATAAGTCTTTTTTATTTATATGCCACCACTTGGTGGTAGTGCTATAAAAAATGTGGTCTAATAACCTCATCCATTCATTTTTGGTACCATATAACTCTTTGAGGCAATAGAAAAAATAACACCCCTCTTTTTTTCCTTAAAAACTTGGAGCTTCATTAAGTCTCTCCAATGGTGATCCCTCCAATGGTCCTCACATTTCTAAACCCATGAGTTGCACAAATTTTTGATGCTTGAGAAGTTGGCATGGGATGTTTTCACCTCTATTGATGGTGCTACACAATCTTCCATTTAGGTCATAATCACCATGGACCCAATAGTTGTAAACATTATTCATTGTATCTAAGATAGATTAGTTATCTATCTAGTAAAGAATACCATCTGGCATTAGGTCATGTTGTTCATTATGTCGAGTAGTCATATTATATAGATTATTGATGTCTTCATCAATGCTCATAGGATCGATATAGGGTGGTTCTTGTATTATAAAAAATAACGTATCATTTGTAAATCTTAAATATACATGATTTTCATACCACTAGGGCCTTCCCAATAAGGTTGGGTAGTCATCAGCCTTTGCCAACTCTAAAATATCAAAGTTTGCTTTGAAGGGAACCCTAATTATTTCAATAATGGTATTTTTAAAAATTTTGATAGGATGTGCATGAGTATTATTTTCCATGAATAAAACATGAGGTGAAGGTTGAAAGGGTAAACTAAACATTTTCCACTAGGCATATTTAGTGAGAACATTTACTTCAGTGCTTGTATCTACTAGAATATCCTAGATTACACATCCAATGATAGCAACATTAACTAATATTTATCCATCTTCCAGGGAAGTGGAACTAGGAATTTCCTAATGTCAAGCATGGTTTAAATAGTTATCTTTACTTTTCTAACTAAGTTGAGTGTGGGATTCATTTAGTAGGTAGGCTTGGCCTTTAATCTAGGTGCTAAGCTGGGGAATGATGTCTTCATCAATCATGCATTTGTATAGTTCTTGAAAACTATCCTACATTATTGGAGGTTTGGTTTCCCTTTTCATTATGGAACACTATGTGACATACCTATCCTTAAGGTATTTAATCTTACCTTGGATCTCATGCATAAGTTCCAGTGTATCTTGAAGGACATATTTTTGATAAAGTGTATCAGGGTACTTCTTAGCTTGTGGTTCTTCTTGATGTACCTTTTTAATCGAGTTGGGTGTAGATTGTTTCTATTCCCTACTATGAGTAGGAGTATTTACTTATTTTACAATATAGATGGTTGGTCAAGCACACCATTATGGTTTGTCTATATAGATCATACTAGATCCTTTTTCATTATGGCCCTTTGTGATGGATGTATATAAATCTAGACACTTTTCTAGTTGATGGTCCTTTTTGAAGTAAGTGAAAGTTAGGTATTCTAGGAAAACCCTCTAATAGTGGTCTAGAGAACCACACTTGTAGAAAGTCCTTGGTGGAAACCAACCACTACCTCATCCTCATCCTCTTTTTCACTCATTATAGTCACCATTATCTTGGTAACTAGTGACTGAGGCTTAGCACGTGCCATGTGCTCAAGCTTCATGAATATCACTAATCATATGGAAATCATTGGTGTCATGGGTATAAACATCACACATTTTATAATACATGGATACTTTAGTGTTCATGGCTTGTTATAAGAGTGGATAGGAGTGGAAATAATGATCATAATGACAAATCTCTCAAGTTTTCTTTAGGACTATGTGTATGTTCTTGTATGGGAAGTTATTTCTTGTGTCCTTCAATTTCATAGTCGGTATACCAAATACCACTATGTGTCTCATGTGCATTATTTTCCAAAAAAATTTAAAGATGAGAAGCCATGGATGCTATCTGTGCTTCCATAAATTGACTAATCCTATTATCCATACTTCTAATATCTTCATCACATAGGGCAACCTCTAGAGCCTCATGTGCATTGGTGAAAGTTATTTATGACAAGGTCCATCGAAAAGGTAAAAATAATCCTCCTATAAACCATTATGCATGTTGAGAAAGATTGATTTAAAATGATAACTTAGAAATTAAGGTCTTGAAACATGCATCATATTCTTATATGATCTCTATATGTCCCTACTTTATATCTTTTAGTGTCACTATAATCTACTGCTCAAACTCAAGAATATCAAATTCTTGTAGAAACACTACTTTGAGCTGGTCAAAGTTGACCACTACTTGTTAAGGGTTAAATTTTTGATACCATTTATGTGCACTCTCTAAAGGGTGGTTGTAAACTAGGTTTCCTTTTACTTAGAGGACATGATGCCATGTACCCTCTAAATTAGTTCACACTTGTGAACATGCTCAGCTACATTTTCTACCCCTCAATACTCAGGTAGGTGCAATGCCACTTCATAATAAACCATAGATGGTTAAACAAATTATTGATAAAAATTTATAGATCCTATTCCTAGAGGGGGTTTGCTTAGTCTAGTACCTCCTAATCCTCCTTTAATTCCTCTAGTAGCAGTGCTCAAGCAAAAAGGCATCATGGAGGGTTGACTTCCTAGCTTTGGGCTTATACTCTAGCCTTAAGGGTTAGATCTTCCAATATTTCCAAGTTATTCCATGGAATTCTCTTCAAAATAGAAAAATATAGATTCTAATTTATTGCCTAATGGCATAGTATTAGTTTCCCTTATCTATTCATCTTCTAAATCTATACTATTTATATCCCAATTCCTTATATGTACTCTATCTAACTCAATGTCATGAACATGCACTATGGTAGGGGAGCCTGGTTGACTCGTACTTGGTTCATATCTAGTATCAAGATCATTTCTCCTTCATAAGATAAAATAAACAAAGGTTAAGGCCTGTAAGTGATGGATTCCTCACACACATTTGGTTCTTTATGACTCTTCATAGTGCTCCTCAAGTGCTCCTAATATCTTCCTATGCCACTAACTCCCATGATCCTCTATCAAGATTCATCATTCTTCTATTTTGATAGTGCTTGTTGAGTTATTACCATGTTTAACCCACAATCTTGAACCAACTAGTATTCTCCCCTCCAAATGTGTGGCTCATGTATAGGAAATTTTAGCCTTTCATGGGTAGTGTTTCTAACCTAAGATCAATAATTATCTTTTTAGTCTCGAAGGGAAATAATGAAATATAACATCCCCTTAGTTATCATATAAAATGAAACTTTGACTCCTTAGGACATGAATATGTGGTCACAGTGTATTCCAGGAATTAACTATTCCAAACACTTTTCCACTAGTAATCAACCACTCACATCTATGAAAATTTCAGCCATGTTAAACTCCTCTACCATTCTAGTGTCCATGAATATCTTCATCCAAGGTTCTCGGATTATCATTTGGCATATGTTAAGATCCAAGAATGCAAAAGAATATGAACCTCAAAAAATAAAGTCTCATATAATGAGTTGTAGAGGTTTTGTTCTACCCACTATCACATAGAAATTCTTGGTTTAAGATATGGAACCATAAATTTGTCTTTGACACTAGTAATCCATTCTTCAATATTCTCTAATGTAATGTGATCAAACATTTCCCATAAGCATGCATTAATTGCTTCAATTCCTAGCAATGGAACCAAAATGTTAGGTTTTCTATCTTTATGTTAGTGCTAAAACCTCTTCCCAATAGGCTAGAACACTATCCCTATCACATGAGGGATGGGTCTCTCATGCTCACCCAAAGTGTGTAGAAAAATATCAGTTCACAAAGACTTTGAAACATGATGTGTGTTTACTCATTTATTATCAAACAAATATCCTACTATTTTTCCTTAACAAAACATATTATACTACCATTACTAGCTAAATATAAAAGAAGAAAGGAACACATGACTTCATTAACTTAACACATTTCAATATTCAACATAGTTAACAGTCCATTGCTTCAAGTACCATGTGATAAACATTGAATTCTCATTAACTGCTTACAATTTATAAGACATAATACTTTATATTCCTTCAAAGGTTCACCTACACCACTCCTCTTGCAAATGCTTACAACAGGGGTTTTTATACTTATTTTTCCCTATTTAATTGTCACGTTCCCAAATAAAAATGGATACATGGCACATGGAATCTCAATAAGTTGAGAGTCATGGATTTTACAACTAGTTTTTCTTATATATTCATGCCTCTATTCCCCTAAATGCTTGCTCTATGTTATACATTCATTTCCAAGTGTTCATTCCTCACAGGCTGGTATAAGGCCTTCGATTGATGGGGTTAAAGTGTCTTATTTGATTTATTCTTAAAAATACTCCTATGTTCATAATGCTTCACATCCCTTCTGCTCTCCTAATCTTCCATTTCTTGTTCCAAGTCCTCTATTCTTGGGTTCCTTTGCCACATTCTCTTAATTGGGTCCTCATGTGCTAGGTCTTCCATGTCATTATCCTTCCACATCATTTAACTCTCATGATGTTAGTCTCACACCATGGTCCTCCCATGCCATTGTTCTCTCATATCATACCAGTACTTGCATAAAAATGGATAATGGTCCATCCACATTGTGCACCAAAATTGGAACAAATACTTGTTCAAAATTAAGGGGCCAATATAGAGTGTAGCCTATCAAGATTTTAACAATACCACTAAGATGGTAAGAAGGTGACAAGTTTCATAATTGTAGCTAAAAAATAATGAATGTCCAATAGAATTCCATCCCATGGATCATGATTGAATGGAATGCATTCACTTAGATGATGATGATCAGATAGCGATAGACAAAGGTGGAATTTTAATGAATTTCTAAGCAAATGTGGGACTACCACATGGTGAGAGCATGGTAATTGATAGAGTGTAGAGTGAAGAAGGCCTACATGACTTCTAGGTGGCACAACCTCATGGCCAAGTATAAGGGGCATCCAATCATGTTCATCTCCTAGGATCAAGATCAATGAACCATGTTGGTCTATGCAATATAATCAAACAATGTGATATTAAAGCAATATTTTCAAAAATAAATGGCCAATTTTTGAAAATTAATGAGCAAAGTGTTGTGAAAGTGTCATGAAGATGCCACAGTGGTGCCACATAATCATAAAATGAAAAATCTAAAAATATTGTGGGTTTATAAAGGCAAATATATAAATAAAAAAATCCAAATGAAATATAAATCACAAACTCACTTAAGTTAAAACAAGCTGCCATCATTAAAACTCTAAGAAGACTTGTATAAAATTCCTTGCTCAAGTAAAATCCCTAATTTGATCCTATATTAATTACAACCAAACCCAAAATAGTGAATTATCATCTGAGCTAGAGTAATTTAATCTAGAGTTGAAGAATAGTCTATTAGTGAGAAATTTGACCTAATTCAAACCATGGCAACACAAAAAGGCACATATAGGGAATACATGGTGTTATATCTAACATCATATTCCAAGGGGAGAGTTTTCAAAGATATATAATCTGATTCCACCACCCTAAACATGGGAGACAACAATTGGTCTAAGTTATTATATATTGTCAAGGAGTAACTGGCCATCATAAGGGAAAAGGAGAAGAACCTATTTGTGAGAAGGATATATTATGACATAGTGACTATTCAAATGAAAAGCACTTTTTAGTGAGCAATCTCTAGGTACTACATTGTATTAATGTTCTCTCTCCTATTTTTAAATATTAAAAATTTGATAAAAGCATGTTAATAAATGAGCACACTCATAAAAGTATAGCTTATGTCTCAACCATAGATTTTGATAATTATTATCAACTACCTAAGCCTCAAATAAACATGACCACTATAAACAATTGGGCTAAGTAAAAATACCTAAAGACCATCCTTACCCTATGGATGTATTATATGAGTCAACTATATTCAAAATTTAATGGTAACATCCTAGTTAGCCAATTCAAACATGAGATTAGTATGATTATGACCTTGATGAATAGGTTATGTGGGAATTTGACAACCACCTATGTGGATAAATTCTAGGTGCCCTTGGTCTATTTTATGGTTTAAAGGGAGCTCACCCCTCCCCTTGGTGAATTAATTAGCACATGTTTGTGTAGAGAGATTTCCACAATCAAGAAAAGGACTAGGGACCAATTTTACATTATGTCACACTTGTTGGATACTTTGATCGCCACCACCAAGATCCCCAACCTTAGGTACTAGTTACCTAAAGGGACACAAATGGTTTCCAAATATTATTCAAAACTACACATATTCAAATATAGGGACCACAACCATTTCATATATGATTGTGTCTATCCAACCTTAACTAAGGCCATAACTGGGAATCTAATGGAAAGAGTTAGTCCTTTGGTCAAGAAATTAATTGAACCCATTGGTGACATATGGTTATATCTATATTGCACCATCATCAGAGTTGAAGGAATCTAGGTCCAACCCCTTAGGCTACCAATCCATGTCCCCAACAAGATTGTAGAATAGGAAGTAGTTTACCAATTATTCCATGGTATAGATAGTTTGTGTATAACTAATAAGAAAGGACTCCTCTAAAACCTTCCAATTAATATTGGAAGGACCAAATTCAAGTAATGGGAAAATGTAGACATAGCATCTCGACATAGGACTTATTTTAGTATACAACTGGATGAACTGAGATAGTGGGATCTCTAAGACATGGTCAAGGGGAATCTGAAGGCCAAAGCGATAAACATGACTTATGAACACTAGCCTAGAGTTTATGACCCAATGCACATAAATTCATCATCCTTCACTGAGGTCTTGACAAGATAGAAAAAATTCAACATCACTATAGAAGCTAGGATGAAAAGGGAACAAAAAGGAAGTGATGATAGGTGGTAACTATGATATTGACAATACCATTTTCTTGATGGAGAGTCATCTAGACCTCCACAACTAGAAATAGATATCCAAAATCATAAGGCATCAAGGCTAGAAGAAAGGAGACCTGGTGAAGTTGCTTCTTCTTTAGCCTAGGCACAAGAACCAAGGTCACAGTTGAAGAGATTCAGGTGATAGCCTTAGACCTAGGTAAAATGGTTGAGGATGCATTACAAATGTTATTTAGTGCTTATCAGTCAAATGAGTAAGAAATTTAAATAACATAAACTTATACTAGGGAAACATAATAATATAAGGGGAAGGAATTTATATTGGATTTAGTTCCTATTACCACACCTACCCTAAAGAGAAAAGTGTAGCTATCATTGATTTCAATAGGGAAGAAGAGACACAAGTTAACCTTCACTCATCTTTTGAGTGAGGTCAACCTTTTTAGCGATGAGAACCCAATCCAGGGCCCAACCATTCCTAAATGTTTTATATATGGAAAGTTTCAAAAAATTCCAACTCTACACCATCCTTAGGCAATAACAAGGTTTGTAAATATAATTGTGGATGATGAGATCAATCCATAGATTATGGATTTGTAAAAGGAAGAGGAATAAAGGATATATGATCCAAAAGAATCAAGTGGAACTTAGATTAAAACCCTTGCACCTCAAGTGACATAAAATTTAGTTTGTCTCATCTTTGACCTAATAATAGCTAGGTTATAAAGAGTTACTGAAAAGAAGGCCATGATTGGTGGAGAAGATTTCAATTTCTATAAAGTGAAACCATTCATTGGACTAAATCATATTGAAGGATAAAGGTCAGGTGAAAACCCCATCTTTGAGAAGAATGTGCCTAGATTTTCCCAAGGTCAATCAACACAATTACAAGCTACCATCAAGGGAATGCATCAACAAAGAGAGAATCTGTAGAGTCAAAAGGAAAATTTAGAAGGACAAGTTATATTATCAGTTATGGATGCTATGATTAAGATGTTTGAGGCATATTTCTATGATATATTTGAATCTTTAAAGTCAACAAGGTCTAGATAAAATGTATTACATCAATAAGATGTAGTAGACAATGACTTTATCACCCATTATCATAATTTAAGGAATAAAATAAAGGAATTAATAAATATCTTGGTAGAAGATCAAATCCCTAGTTTCAAAACCATCAACCTAGCTCATTTGAACATAGTCATAGGACTACTTGAGGATAAGATTAGGAGTTTGAACACATGATTTAAAATTTTGGGAAAGACTCCTTAAGGATGACAAGGAAATGTTAAATAGGATGGAACACTTCCTCGAGACCATGATACAAAACCAACTACACTCAGCTTTATGGGCCTCATCATGGATGAAGAGTTCAAACACAAAACCACCCTAGTCATACAAGAAGTTAAGAGCAAAAACCAAGGAAAATATAGAGTAAACAATAGCATGGTCATAGATATGATCTTAATAGTAGAGGAAAATATTGCCAAAGAAAGGAACATTAAAGAAGCCTTGGGAATAAATGATAGATAATTTAAAGACCTGAACGCTTAGGAGGATGAGCTCTCATGCAACCTATTATTAATTTGAAGTTGATTGATGAACAACACTAGAGAGTAATGAAGATACTAAAACAATAGTAGGGAACTTCATCAGCACAAAGTCCCCAAAGTCAAGCAAGTTGACTTAAGATATTCTATTATACAAAATCATTGTAATATTTGAAAATATAATAGTCTTTTGTAAAGGCATATACAACTTGTAAAGCACATTACCTATAAGTCAGTCTATATGGAAAAGTCTTTTAAATTTTAGAACTTTGTAAAAGGATAACTATCCTTAACACCTTTACTTTTTTAATTGGATATGACTAACTGGTATACTACCTTGGCATTCTATAAAATGAGTATTACCATGTGTAAAATATGGGGGAGTTCTTAGAGCCAATAGCTAGTTGTAACTTTTGAGTAATTAATATAAGGAATTCTAGAAAGATTGTCTAAATTTTCTTGTCTTTTGTTATCCTAGATTTTCTCTCACTTGTTCTTTTTGATTTCCAAATTTGAATAGTTCTCATGAATCCCTAATGTGTACATTTGAATGTAGAGCTATTAACTTGTGTCAATGCTAGGTTAACTGAAATTTTTAGGTTCATATTTTTACTTACTTATCTTGAATTTAGGCTATGATGTTTGATTTTAGTGGTAAATATTTTAAGTGAACTTGATTATTATGTATATTATTTCATACCATCCTTAGATGTTTGCTTGATGTCTGATAGGATTTAATCTTATTGTATTTCATGGCATACATTGGTTAAGTACATGACTAGATGATATTTGAACTTTTTCATGATATTTAGAATGAAGATCAACAACATTTTTTCTCTTACCTTGCCTTTCCTTTTACTCATTTTTAACTAGATCACCTTAGCTTAATTTAATTTTAAATACTCATCATATATTAGTCTTTAGATTAGTTCTTGATCATAATTCACCATTCTTAGTATAGTATACTTTATATTTTACATAGACTAACTTTGGCCATGATGGCTCCCAACCACCAAACATTATAGCTATTATGAAATAATATAATTAATTTGCTTATATTTCATAAATAGATAACAATATCATCATAACCTACAACTCATGCACTGAATTCTTATACTTATAAAATGAGAAGTGTTCTTGAACACTCTAGGCACTTTTTATACATATTCAGGCATTTATAGATTTCATTGAATCTTATCATGAAATGGATCATGTTGTATTGTGTATTTAAGGCAATTAAATTAATTATCTTAACACTAGGAGAGTGTTGATTTATTATAGGGTCGTATTGATGATTAGTTTCTTTCTCATTGTTATGTCATAATGTAAAGGGTAAATACACCCTAATGGTAGTTTCAAGACTTTAAATTTGGTTTTATTATCAATAAGGAAATAAATTAAAAGGTAATGTAATTAATGTTATTTGGTTATTACCATGATAAAAATGTTGACTTTGTCATTTTTGGAATGATGGGAGATTTAAATGCCTCCCATGTTGATTTCAAGGCTTAAAACTATAGGTCACCATGAAATGAAAGGGTAGTGAATTCAAGAAGGGAGGTTTCATGATGTGTAAATTTTAGAGTTTGAAGAGTAATTTTCAAACATGAAAATTTAGGATGGTGCATAAGATAATAATAAGATTGAAGATGAAAATAAAAAATGGGGGAGTAGGGTAGAAGGAAATAATGGGAGAATGACAAAATGAAGGAATGGGATCATAATATAAGGAAATAATGGGAGCATGGCAAAAGGAAATAATGGGAGCATGATAGAAGGAAATAATGGGAGCATAATAGAAGGAAAGGGATCATAGTAAAAGAAAAAAGAGAAAATCTATTATGTTGTAAACTTAGATGACACCCATTTGAGGACCAAGTCAATTATATATAGAACTATCATTTTATTACTTGAAATATTAGATATTTAAAGGAAAAAAATTTATTGATATGGGTTTTTGTATGATCTAACTAAATGAGAAAAAATGGTAGTTTTGATAAAATAAAAACAAGGTTTTATGTCTACCAATCTGGAAATGGAACCCAATTCCATACATAGGCCACTACACATTTTATTGGTGTACATTTTAGTACTAAAAACCTCAAACCTTTGTAGAGTCAAGGGTCAAGTTGCATAGATAATAACTTGATCTAGGTTTGAATTGAACCTTATAATTTGCTTTTAAATGGTAGATAGAGTTGACCTAGTACCAATACCTTATTTTAATTTTTTTTAGACTAAATAGTATCTAATTTCTTCTCATTTGAGGTACAAGACCTAATATAAGTTTTGAAAGATTTTTTTGTTTTATTTTTCAACCATGTATATATTTTGTGCATAACTCTCTGATGGATTTTACTGTGTAGTCTAGTAGATAACTCAAATGAGTCAAATTGGATAAAGTTATAAATGCATCCTATCAATAGTTATCATATGAAATCCATTTTAAGACATTATCTTACTTATTAGGTAATCTAATATATTTTAATATACACAAACAAGTATGGAGAGTCATGTGAGAATATATATATATGTGTGTGTGTGTGTGTGTGAAATACATAAATATATATGTATGATCAAGTTTTAAACATGAACAAATTTTATACTCTAGTGATTTAACTAGGTAATAGTTTTTAATTATTGTAGGAAGCTGCATAATGTTTGGAATAATAAATAACCTTGAACTATGTGGAACATATTACATCTAATTTCAAATATATTACATTTGTAGGTTATGATGGAGTTTTGGAAGCATGGAAAACATAAGTAATTATAAGGTAGTTGAAATAAATTGTTGTCTATGTATTGAATAGTAATAAGATTTTAAGAGAAACTCAAGTATGTTTTATAGATATTTTTTTGGGAGAAATATATAGGCTATGAATTTATAATTAATTATAATTATGAGATATTTGTTTAATAATTAATAGAGTGACCAACTATCAATAAATCATGGATAAAAATAAATCTATTAAACAATTTAAAAAATCATTGTGCCAATTGAATTCTATATCACCAAATATATTTCCATAATGAATTCATGTTAATAATAAACATAAATATATGTCAGGATGTGAATTCAAGATATGGGTCTTAATTCCTATCATAAACCTTTGTGAAACATTATCTCGAGAAAGTGCAGTTATAGATTTTATACATATCACTTTAAGTGGTTAAGTATATGAAAGAAATGAGGTTCTCAAGTTTATCTATTTTACAACTATATTATTTCTTGAGTAAAATGTAAGATAAAATTATACTTATTCTTATTTATTCTATATGTGAGATTAAATATACTTAACTCATTATTAATATATGGGAGAAATATAGAGGATTGTTTAAGTTATATTATATATATATGAGGATGATTGTCCATAAGTTGTGATAAGGATTATCAACTATTAAGAAATCAATAATTTGAATATAAATCATATGATATATATACACAAACATTTTCTCTTAAGTTTATAATATTATAATGACTCTTATTTTATACATGTGATGAAATGATGAACCCAATTTTCTTCAAGATGTAACCTTTCATGAAGGAGAATTTATTGTATACAATAAGATAATGATAAATTAAGTAGGGATAGTTTTAATAAGAGTCATTGTTTAATTAAATTATTATTTATTATCCTATGCATATTGGGTTATGAATATGACTTATCTAAAAAACATATACATGTCACTTTCATTATTTTGTAAAAGATGAAAATTGTTTCTATGAATGCCCGATTTGAAATAATAAAGTTTCATGGAAGGATGAAATTAAATATAGGAAGAATTAATTGACTATAAAACACATGATAAGATTAGATACATTATTTTAGTTTAATGATTAAACCAAATATTCACTTGTTTATGAGATATTGGATTTTATATGCTTATCTATAAATATACATGAATGGTATTTTGATAGAGCTATGTTATGGATGTAATTATCTAGGAATTTTTCTAATCCTTTATGAAATCCTGATTTAATGAATAAGAAAACATGTATAGATTCATATGTTGACCATGAAATTGATTAAGTATTACTATAATTTATATATGTTATGAATAAGAATTATGTTTGAAATAGGGACATATAATGACTTGATTCTTATTCTAGACTCTTATGCATAATTAGTTTAAATACAGTTTTTTTGAATAGATTATGTTGTAACTTTATGGCTAAGTGAACTAAATCAATGGTCTTTTGTATTTATTATTGATTGTACTTGTTTATCAGTGGATTAAGTATATTATAAAATATGTATTAATCTAATTTTGGATCTTTATATGTGATTACTATACTACATTTCAGATAATATAAGATAGTTATATCAGTATGCTAGCAGGTAAACTCATATACCCATCACCTATTATCACATGATAGTCATGATTCAATAGTAGAGAGTTATATGTGAGTGAAATGACTCAAATTCTTAAAACTAAATTCTATAATGAAAACTTTGGATAGATTAATGTTATAGCTAAGACATTGTCATTTCACTGTACTTCTAGTTTACCTATGTTTGTAATAAAATTTAAATAGAGGATTAGATTTCTTGGTATATTTGATTATTGCATGTAATAGTGATAGTGCACACATAAGTTAGAGTTGATTTATTGAAATCCATGCCATTTTTATCTACCACTCTATAAAGAGAATGGCCACTCCTAGTGGGGAGGCATGTAGTACACCATTGGTTTATGGTTGTAGGTAAATCATTGAGATGATAATCTCCATCTATCAAATGATTCAACCATTGTATTATAATCATGCTATATTAAAATATAATTAGGTTATTGTGAAGCTAATTTTTTTTATTGTATATACTATATTTCATATTTGACTATGTACTACATTTTTATTTACTCTTTGAGGGATAATTAAACATAATAGTGGTTGTGTAAATTATATAGTATTTTGAAATTATAAAAAATAGTGGATGTAATCTTATTTATGGTTTGAATGTGAATTATATTATTATATGTTGTACATGATTTCATGAAATTTGATTTAAAATTTATTCATATTGTAATCTAATTTGATTTTTGAACACTATATGAGTCAGATTTTAGCCAGTGGGTTAAAATTTGTTATGGCTTTTATTGCTCTGGATACATTTAATAGTCAAGAATGATTAATTAGATTATTGTAAATTATTTTAATGAGTAATATATGTGATGAAAATAAATAGTGTGATTATTGGTTAACCCAATGGGGTATAACACTAGGTGATTTTTTAAAAAATTTCATTAAGCGTATGATCTTGCAGGTTGAATGGTAGATAACAAAAAATAATAATTACAATACATATTCAAATTTAATAGTTGTAATTTCATTACATTTTTAAATACACTTCATTACATTAGATATCAAATTAAATGAATTTCATTACATTAAGTACTATGTAATTTTTGATATTGGAACAACATAAATACATCATATACTTCATTTATATCAATACATATAGAAAATAATGGATTTATTTAAGGTAGACCAAAAATTACACCATCCAAGGTGGAAAATTTCATATGTTCTCTCTATTCCCAATATTTAGAGAATGTGGAATTATCATTGGTCCTTTAAGATTTAAATATGTAGTGGGTTGAATACCATGTTAACAGAGATACAAGGGTTACCACATGAACCAATTTGTGACATAATGTTTATCGTTTAATTTTATATGTGATGTTTTTCAAGTATAGGGTTGAATTGGTTGTTTAAATTCCTTTACCTCTCCAATTATTTTTTGTAATTCTCAAATTCCATATACCTTATATCATGCTCTTTATTTTCTTCATTTCATTTCATTTTTTGTATCTTCTCCTGCTCCTTTTGTCTTTTGATTTTGTTTACATTTTTTTGATGTTCCCTTCTTTCCCTCTTAGCCTACCTAAGGGATTTTTTATCATCAGCTTATTTTTTATTACTTTCCTTAAATTATTTAATCTCCTTCTTATTGGATTAATGTTCTATATACATTTGTCAATAGTCATCTAATGTCATAATCTATGATTATTGGCTCAGACTGATTGCATTCTTTCTTGATTTCTTTAAAACCTTTTCTGTTGGGAATTTAAAAACTATTGATATTGAAGCTTGTTATTATTTAATTTTATTTTGTATGCAATGCAGATCTTTGACTACATTTTATACTATTTCTTTATGGGCATCTAAATCAACATTTTCATCTTACATGTTCCATTCTCCACTTATTACATGGTAATGAGCTATTTTGGTGGGTAGAAGGTAGTGGTGATGACATTGACATAAAGATATATGATTCCATTCATTCATAATTGAGGCTAAGATTTTGTTCTCCCTTCCTCAACCATTCTAGTGGGATTTATTGTGTAGTTAGAATTAAACTATCTTAGTTTTAAAAAAATGTTGTATTTGAAGCCTCTTCAACACCTTAAACTTTTTTTACATTTAAATTTGCATTTATTGTTTAAACTATAACACCTTACTCATTTTTTTGGATCCAACACACCCCATACTCAAATTGCACATTGGTAACCTCTTTCTTAGTATAACTATTTTATTTTATATTCTTACAAGATCATATAATCTCATTTATGATTGCAAATAAAATTGCAAAGATTGGGCTCCCCTTTAGTCACCAACTGATGTGTTGGATTTGTTTCATAATTTTGACAAAGATTACTTGAATCATTCATTCTCCATAATTAGACAATCCTTGTTAAGGGTTCAAGAAAAAGAGACTAAAATTTGAAGTTTTCTTAAGTGGATCATGTTATATGAATCATCAAGCTATATACTTCATGTAATTTCAAAGGTTAATTAAAGTGTGGATTCCTACATGATCATTTTATTAACTATTAGCTTAGCTTAGAAACATGTGCTTTTAAAACCATTGTTGTTTTTCCTTGATTCATTGTATATTTAAAGATTTGTTTCATCCTAAAACTTCTAAGCTTTGATTTCCATGAGAGTTTAATTAAAAGGGTCTATATCAATTTTATTGTGATCTTTACATCTTAAAATATTCAAATCATAATAAGAAATTTCATTATGGCCTTCATTATAGTATTTATTTAATTTGAAATGTTATTTATTGAATGAGATTATTTCTTTATCTAATTTAATTTATGAATTTGGGCCTTTATTTTTAATAAAATATATTATTAATCAAGTTTAGTTTACTATAAGTAGGATTAATGCACACTTATTTGGATTTTACTTTAAACAATCTATTAATCATTTCCCTAAAGTCTCTATTTCATTTTGGTTTTAGTAGCTCAATTCTTTAGCCTTTGGAAATTTTTATTGAAGTATGAACATTGAGTAATCTCAATCCATTAATCATCATCCACCTATCTCAATATATTCTAGTCAAGATTCAATAGCTACATACCTATAGTCTAAATTTCTCTACCAACCTAACTTACAAAGATCATGATAAGTATCACAATCTCTATCATTCATAGATTCATTAAGGTAATAGTAAATTAAATATTGGTCTATCCCCTAACTCTCATGATTTTTCCAAATTATAAAAATCAAGTAGTCAAGGTCTAGAGTGATAGTCCATAGTTGAGAGATCCTGAGATCCATAGGTTTTCCATGTGTCCTCAGATTTTAGGGTCAAATTGATAAGTAGCAAAGTCAAAGTGTTAACTAATAGGGTAGAACTAACAAGTGGAAAATTCAAAGTGATAAGTGATATGGTCAACATGATAGGTGAAAAAATATGATCCCAAAAAATATATGATGCATATTCAAAATTGGTCAAGCCCTTGACTATCATAATTATGACATATGGCACAATATCATGAAGTTCAGTCCTAAATGATGACTCTTCATTATTAATAACTCCTAAATACCCTAAATACCATGATTAAGATATGTGTTCACATCATAAGTATTCATAACCTTAGGGACCTATAATAATTGAGTATCATCAAAAACACTCCAAGCCTTGAAGGTTCAAGATGTCACCACATGGTGACATCTCATGCATTTAGAGATTTGATAGAGTGATGAGTGAAACAAGTAGATTGCAACCAATGAAATATGGACATGTGGATGATTAAATTATGACAACATAGAATTAGTCTAAATGTGATGTCTAAGTGAAGAAGAAGATGATGGGTTGGAGATGGTTTAATTATCTTCAATCGTATTAGCTAAATAAAGTAAAATCCTAAGGAATTTCCATTGATGGCTTGAAGATTGGATGAAAAGAGGAGAAATAAATAATGTATAAAATATATAAAAAATACTAATAAGATGACTATAATGCTTAGACCTAAGTAATTTGCACTAGTCAAAGCATTGACTTGGTTGAGGGACCCTATGATTCAAAGGTCTCATCATAATAATATATTGATAAAAAGTGTTGTGGATTTATGTAAGAGGTTGAATACATTCCATCCATAAATATGTGTTACAAAACAAGGGATAAGGGCCATGATATTTGATCTCAAAAATAAATTTTCATTGGTTAAATTGAGCAAAGTCAAGGTAGCCAAAATTAGTCTACATCAGGCTTGTAAAAGAAGAATGAAATATTAAATAAAACATAGTTATGGCTATATAAAGGAAATGAAAAGGATTAAAATGATTCTCATCCAAAGGAAAAGTTATGGTCATGCATATATTTATATAATTTAAATAATCCATTATTCTAATATGGTTGGGTCATTAGTATTTAATATGGAATGATGCAGGTGATTTGTATTCTTAGGGATAACATAAGCATGTGGAATATACAAAACTAGAACAAAGACCCAACAAATCAATCATTGGGATTAATATATAATGATGTGATTTCTTATCATTAGATTGATGATTAGTTAGTAGGAAATTGAGTACCATAAAGTGCCTACAATTCATTGAATATTTAAGTGTGTTGGGGATTGAATCCATCTCCATGTTGAATACTGCTACTTTAAATTTGTGCCATAACTTATATCTTGTCTTTCCTCTTTTTGATGTGTTATCTCAGAATACTAAGATCAAATGAGTTATTTCATTTACTTTTTATATCAAGAGCATCTAATTATGGTTGTATATCACATCCATGATGGGTTTAACTATTAAGTATAAGATATATTAAGAGTGGGGGTGAATTATTATATCATATATCTTATAAATAATTTACTTAATCAAACTCCATTTAGCCATACATTCAATATATGTAATAAAACTAAATCAATAATATGTACCACACACAGGAAAGAGAGACACTAGATTTTTATGTGGAAACCAAATGTGGGAAAAACCATGGAGAACAATCTCAAGTATATGAATAAGAACCAACTCAAATTATAAATTTTGCAAGTATGAACTTGTAGGAGCACCAACCCCTTTGTCAAGCACCAACACAACAACTATTTATAAGAACCAACCCCTCTTATGTAAAACACATCTCTCAATGTTGCTTTCTCAAAAAATGATAAAAAATATACTATATATCTTTCTATTCTCTCCTTTTTTATAAAAATAAAACAATTACAAACCATGCATTGTTGCATATTACAAATGGCTTCCCAAGCCTCCTTTTATAGCTTTTCAAATGACCTTTGGCATTCATCCTTTATGACCCTTCAATCCTCATGGAAAATGGAACCACATTTGCATGAACCTTTGAATCCTTTCATTTTAAAAGTCACATGGTGACCCTTCATGAGAAAATTTGTCCTTTCCCCTTTCGTCTTTATCTTGGTGACTTTTCAAATTCCTTAAGGTGACCCTTCATGAGAAAAATGCACCCTTCCTCATTTGTCTTCACTTGGTGACTCTTTGAATTCCTCAAGATGACACTTCATAGGAGAATACATCATTTACCTCTTTTGTCTTTACCTCATGACTCTTTGACTTCTTCATGGGCCCTCTTTTGACTTTATGCAACCAAAAATATATTCATTAATATTAAATAAATATCAACACACTTTAGCCAAAATATGAACATTTAAAAACACATTTAAACAATAAATGCTATGGGGGCTTTTTCACCAATAATTTTAGACCTTTGACATCAATGAAAATATTTCTAAAAATATCCCCCTTTATCATTGATGTAAACCTCAAATTAAAACTGCCACATCCTAAAACATGTGTTGGACATACTGAACAAAAAAACATATAGTAACTCCCCCTTACTATAGCATCATGTACATGTTATTGTACTTATTCTTATACTTCTCCCCCTTTGACATAAATGTCAAAGGTCCTATCCTAGAGCTAACACTTAGCTCCCCCTTCATTGATGTTGAACCTGAATGATAGGAAGTAAAATAAATTCCTCCCAACTTCTCTTACAAATACTTGAATGTGTCTTTTGGTAGTACCTTTGTGAAAATATCTACATTCTATTCTATATTAATAATATATTCCAACATAACCTACTGATATGTAACCTAATCTATCAAGAAGTGATATCTAATAGGAATATGTTTTGTTCTTAAATGCATCATTGGATTCTTATAAATATTAATAGCACTTGTGTTGTCACAAAAAATATAGATAGGTTCATCATATTTTACCTTGATGTCTTCTAAAGTTTGCTTCATCCAAAGTACTTGAGTACAACTCAACACCACTATAATATATTTTACTTCAAATATAAAAAGTGATATTGAGTTCTACTTTTTGCTTAGCCAAGATACTAATCTATCACTGAGGAAGAAAGCTCTTCCACTTGTACTCTTTCTGTCATCCAAATAACCTACCCAATCTGAATCTATATAAGAAACCAACGTGAAATCTCTACCTGTTGGATTCCATAATCTAATACCCCCTTGACATATCTTAATATTATCTTCACCAACTATACATGACTATCCTTCAAGGCTTCTTGATATCTCGTAACCATGCCTACTATATGCATGATGTCTAGCCTTGATGCTATCAAATATAAAAGACTACCAATCATATATCTATATAAATATTGATCTATAATAGGTGAATCTTCATCCTTACTCACCTTATTCTTTTTACCCATTGGTGTGCCAACTGATGCACAATCCTCAAAATCAATTTTTTTGAATATTTCCTTAACATATTTACTTTGAGATATGAAAATTCCTTTTTCAGACTGAAATATTTACAACCCTAAGAAAAATGACAATTCTCCAAACATAGACATCTCAAATTATTTTTACATATTATCAAAAAATTCTTTTTTCATCTTTTCAATGTTTCCTCCAAATATTATATCATCAAAATATACCACAACAATCAACTAATGCTCACCTTCTATTTTGATGTAGAGATTGCTTTCAACAAAACCTCTCTTGAAACCTTTATCGTATAGGTACTTATCAAGTCTTGGATGCCAAGCTCTAGGAGCTTGTTTCAATCCATATAGTGATTTTCTCAATCTGCATACATGGCTACTATTATTTGAGAGAAGAAATCCCTTAGGCTACTCAATGTAGACTTCCTCTTCTAGATTCCTATTTAGAAAAGTAAACTTGACATCCCTCTAAAACACTTTTAAATTTTTAAATATTGTATATTCAAGAAACATTCTAATAGCCTCTAGCCTTGCCATTAGTGAAAATGTTCCTTCAAAATCTATACCCTCAATCTGAGCATACCCTTTACATAATAACTTTGCTTTATTCCTGGTAACTTCACCATCTTCATTTAGCTTATTTCTATATACCCATTTAGTTCATATCATATTTTGATCTTTTGGTCTCGGCACTAATTCCCAAGTATCATTATTTTATATTTGATTTAATTCTTCATCCATTGTCTTAATATAATGCTCATCATGTCTAGCTTCTGAAAAAGTTCTAGGCTAAATTTTGGATAACAAAGGAAAATTAACCTACTTAGATTCACTTACTATCATCCTTCTAGTGTGAACTCCTTCATTTATGTTCCTTATGATGTCACTGTCATTATGATTTCTCTGGACATATTTATATGGGGTCTTAGTGACCTTTTTCTCCTTCTCATCTTCATCTAACTCTTTAAAATCTTCTTTTTCAATAATTTTAGGAGTGTCTATCAGATCACTGGCTCTTTGTGATACATCTTCATCTATCCTAACACTTACACTTTCAATTATATTCTTAGTTCTTTTGTTATAACATTTATAAGCTTTAATTTTGAAATAATATCTAGGAAATATACCTTCATCTATTCTATATTCAAATTAACTCAATTTTTCATTGGTTCTCTTTATGAAGCATCTGTTGCTAAAAACTCTGAAATAATCAATAGTAGCTAGTTTGTCTTTCCATAGATCATAGGGAGTCTTATAACTATTAAATCTAAATGATGCTATATTTTGGATATGCACTATTGTGCCTAATGCCTCTTTCCAATATTTATCTAGTATCTTGGATTCATTTAGCATTGTCCTCACCATCTCTTGAGCTATTTTGTTTTTCCACTCAACTACTCCATTTTGTTATGGAGTTCTAGCTACTGAATAATGTCTCTTTATTCCATGGTCTTCAAAATACTCAATAAAATTATCTAATATAAATTATCCTCCTCAATCTGATCTTAAGAACTTAATCTTCAAACTAATTTCATTCTCAACTAAAGCCTTGAATGCTTTGAAGTGGCTAAAAGCTTCTAATTTTTTCTTCAAAAACATCACCTAGGTCATACATGTAAAATCATCAATAAGCAACATGAAGTATTTTTCACCTTGAGTACTTTGAGTTTTAGTAGGTCCACATAGATCAATGTTTTTCAAGCTCTAACATCTAAGTGGTTAAGTATTCTTTTGTCTTGAACCATCTTCTGACCTAGTTCCCATGTTGACATGGTTCACAACACATGTTAGAGGGCTTTGTAATATTTGGAAAATATCTAACTACTTACTTCTTGATAATGTTGACAAGATTGTCAAAATTTATGTCCCATTCCCCTATGCCATAACCAACTTTCCTTAACCTGACTCAAACTACATCTTTGACCTTTGATATCTGATAACATATATAAATTATTGCCTATCTTTTGAGAATCTGTAATCAACACATTTGAATCTTTTCTCTTCATTTCATAGCCCTCTGAATAAAAATTTATTGTGTGTTCCTAATCACATATTTGACTTACACTTAGAATATTATGCTTAAGACCTTATACATAAAAAAAATAGTCTTAGTTCAACCATTATCCAAACTTAATGTACCTTTTTTGGCTATTATGGTAGTGGTATTGTCTCTAAATTTTACTATGTCACCATTAATATTATTTAGAGTTATAAAATTCTTCTTGTCTCCTATCATGTACCTTGAACATCCACTACCAATGAACCATGGATTTTATTCATTTCTTGCATGCAAAGCTGTCAGGACTAACATCAACTTTTTAGGTTTTTTCTTTTGCCATGAACCTATCTAAACTTTCTTCTTGATGAATGGAGCCTTAAAACTTTGGTCCTTCTTGACTAACTCAAACACACTTATATAATGTTAGGCTATGTGTCCAAAATTATTACACTTGTAACATACTATGGCCTCTTCATCAAACCCTGATAGAGGAAAATAGTTATGGCTTCTGCTTGACTCTACATGAGTTTCCTTCTCTTTATGTCTAAAATTGTTATCTCTTTTCCAATAGTCTATTTTATTATGACCATAACTATTACAATTAAAATAATAATCATAAAAATAGAACTTGTTATGATTTTTTTATCTTTGACCTCATTATCTTTTGTAGCTCTATTCCTTTTAGCCTTCTTTATTTGAGTTATCCTTTGCTTCCCTTTTTATTTCCTCTTTTGTAAGGCCTTCAACATAGCTATTTTTATTTTCAAATCTGATACCTATCTTATCTGATATTAATTTTTGAATTTATAATATTTTATTCAACATGTTAGTGTTATTCTCAAATTTTGAATCATTAATGACTCTATCATTGACTACTTTATATGTTTTCTCAATATCTTCTTTTAAATAGGCAATTCCAACAACATACTTTTCACATTCTTCACTTACTTTTTGTCATTGAGTTGTTAGATATTTTTTAGTCTTTTTGGATTCTTCAATGTATGCTTGTAGATATTCAATTATTTTCTTTGACTCCTTTTCATTTTTCTTGGTTTGGAGCTTCAATATTTGACTATTCTTCTCAAGATCTTTTAATTATTTTAAGGAAAAAATGAGTTATCCTTCCAGATTCACCTCAGCTTCATCATGTTCTTCTTTGTCATCTATACTTTTTCTTGTGGAGGCATCTTCATGTATGGTCATGAATAGAATCTCTTCTTCATCTGAGTCACTAATTCCACTGTCTTTAACTGAGATAGGATCTTTAGAATATAAACTCTTCTTCCTTAATCCCTTCTTGAATTTGCCTTTGAAGTTATTCTTGTATGTAGACTTTACTTCTTCATTGTCACCATTATTCTTATCTAGGAACTTAGCTACAAAATGTCCAATCTTACCACATTTAAAACATTTAAATGGCAATTTTACTTGATATTTAATTGTGTCTTTTTTGCTTGCAGATGAATAGAGCTCCATTCTCATTTTCCTCATCACTAAAGATGTCACTTGATTCTTAAATCTTAGCCTTGTATTTCTTTGATGTCTTGAAAGTAGCTTCCCTTTTTGAGGGTTTCTCTTATTTAGTCTATATCTCATATGCCATAAGAATACCATGTAGTTCATCCATCTTTAGATTGGATAGATCCTTCATATTCTTGATTACTAAAACTTTTGCATCATATCTTGATGGTAGAGATCTCAAAACTTTTTGTACCACCACCGATTCTTCTAACTTTTCTCCAAGACCTTGAATCTAATTAACTATGTGATCAACCCGAAAAAGATATATTGCTATATTTTCTTCCTCTTCCATCTTCAAACTCTCAAACTATGTTCTGAATGTATAGAGCTTATCTTGTTTAACCTTTCCATCACCTTTGTAAATGTTATTAAGATTTGCCCAAGTCTCATGAGAATATTTTCATTGCATATCTTTAACATATTTTGATATACGTAAACCACATAAAATAGAATTTAAAGCTTTAGCATTATTTTCACTTGCCTTCTTTTCTATAAGAGTAGTAATAAGTGTCTGTAGCTCTTTGTATTCCTCCATAACTTCTTGCCAAATGTCAAATCTAAGGGCCATCGAGTAATTACTCATCCTTATGATCTTAAAGGAATAATTTTTACCATTGAACAAAGGTTCCTTATTAGTATAAAAACCTTCATGTGATCTAAACATCATGCTTTCCCCAATCTACTTTCAAGATATTAAACTTTTTCTAAAAGAACCTGATCTGATACCAATTGTTAAGCATGGGATATACTAAGAGGGGAGATGAATCATTATATCATACATCTTATAAAATTTTTAAGTAATCAAATTCCACTTAACCATACATTCAATATATGTAATAAAACTAAAACAATAACATGCACCACATGAGAGAGAGAGAGAGAGAGAGAGAGAGAGAGAGAGAGAGAGAGAGAGTCAATTTTTACATGGAAACTCAATGTGGGGAAAAACATAGATAATAATATCAATTATATGAATTACCACCAACTCAAATTACAAATTTCTCAAGCACTAACTTATAGGAGCATCAACCCCTTTGTCGAGCACCAACACAACTACTATTTGTGAGCACCAACCCACAAGAGCACCAATTCCTCTTATGTAAAACACAACTATCTCTCAATGTTGCTTTCTCAAAAAATGATAAGACTCTACTATATCTCTTTCTATTCTCTTTTTTTCTAAAAATAAAACAATTACAAACCATGCACTCTTGAATATTAAAAATGGCTTCCCAAGACTCTTTTTATAGCTTTCTAGATGACCTTTGGCATTCAGCCTTTGTGAGCCATCAATCCTTATGAAAAATGGTGCCACATTTGCATGACCCTTTGAATCCTTTCATTTGAAAAGTCACATGGTGACCCTTCATGAGAAAATTCATCCTTTCCCCTTTTGTCTTTATCTTGGTATATCTTTCAAATTCCTCAAGGTGACATTTCATAATAAAATGTGCCCTTCCTCTTTTGTCTTAACTTGGTGACTCTTTGAATTCCTCAAGATGACCCTTCATGGTAAAAGGCATCCTTTCTCTCATTTTTATTTACCTTGTGACTCTTTGAATTCTTGATGGGCCCTCTTATGACTTTATGCAACTAAAAATATATTCATTAATATTAAATAAATATCAACACACTTTAGCCAACATATGAACATTAAAAAATACCTTTAGAAAATAAATGCTATGGGGCCTTTGTCACTAATAATGTTAGACCTTTGACATTAATGACAATATTTCCAGCATCAACATTGTATATATAATTAGTATCATCTATATGGTAAAGGGTTAGACACATTTTAGTATAAAAACATTGTTATGATTGAGCCAAGATTCCACTTTCCCTTCTTACTAGTTTTTTTAATGGTTTACCAATTTTTTTGTTTGAGATGTAATCTATGTAAATAAGTTTCTAATGTTATTAGTGTGTAACTAAATCTATAATTAATTGTACAACAACTAGTTTAGTTGAATTTGAGAAACCATTCCATTTTTTTTTAAACTTATATTGGTCATGGTGTGAATATATTTGTTGGATTATGTATGAGCTTTTTTTAAATAGATTTCCATATGTCATGTTCACAAAATTTTCCTTGGAATCTTTCTCATTATGGTGTTGAAATTTGTGTAGTAACTATCATTAATGCCTAATGATTTGATTGTATCCAACATTGATCTAAATTATAAGTATTGGAATACCCATCGCAACCAAAGGATTTATCTCTTTTTTTTCCAAGTAGAGTGACATATTTATATGGGCTAAATGCCTAATTATGCTTTTAAATATTTAAAAATGCCTTGGATCTATGGACTGACACTTTCATAAGGAGAGATACAATAGTCACTAATTTACCTCTTGCATATGCATAAGAAATAAAATTAGATAGGAAATTCAATCCACAAAGGCATATGTTGGCTCTCATTCCCAATATTCTCCTAAACATGTCTGCATTAAACCTAATCCCATTTTAAAATCATAATGTGCCATTATCATAGCCTCTCCTAGTTATGAATCATTTTCCATTAGCTCATGTTTCCCCCAATTAGAATTTGGAATTTAAAATTTTGAATGGTAGTGAAGTGATGCCTCAGTATTAAAATCAAGCCTTAGTTGTGTTTACAATTAAATATACATAGATTTTTTCTCAATATGTAGAAAAACCCAAGTTAGATTCAATCTAAAGAGTGGTCCAAATATTAAGCAATGATTTTCTAAACTTGAAAAAATAAGTAGATAGCTCAAGTAGTGGAAATATATCCCTAAATTTCACATATCAACATAATTATAGACCATTCAATAGAGTTGGTAAAGAATATAACCTTAAATCCAAGAATATACCTAATATTAACATCATAAATATTGATTTTCCTAATTAGTGTTGTGTGCACAACCCAACCCAACATGGAGAAGATGATTGTGTTGAGTTTTGTCTAGTTTTTGACATTTAAAAAAATGATATTTATGAATACAAAGTTATCATAAATGATCAAAATACTTTAATTAATGTCAATGCTTATAGGACATCAATGTCTTCTAATATAACCATGGTCCTATAAACTGTAGATTTCCCTAACGTAAAAGGTAATGAACCTAAAGATAATAGTAAGATACTCAGACTTTCAAATAATACCAAAAGGAAAACTGCACTCTTAAGAGTATAGACATTAGACTTGAACCACATCACTCCACTAGATAATGATGTTACACCACCTAATATAAAGTCTAGAAATGATTTACCTCCACCAAATCCAAGTGGAAATTATCCCTCAACTAGAAAAATGAGTTATAACATGATGGAAGACATGAATAGGATAAATTCTAACATAACCCTCTATGAATTAGTAAAACCACTAAAAATAAGGATTTTCTTTTAATTATCTTATAGATAAGGGTTGTCAAGCCAAAAACAAGAACCCAACCAATATCAATGCTGTGATACATAAGGATCATATTGAATTTCACCTTTCTTGATTAAGATTAGATTTTTTGCTAAGAATCACCATAATTGTCTTATAGATTCTAGTGTATCAACTAATGTTATGTCTGTATGTGTTTACGATAAGCTTGGATTTATTCTCATGAAATCAAATAAAGTTTTATTTTAGTTGGATAAGTCTAGATTCATGTTTATTTGTAAGTTGTTTAATTTCCATATGTAGTTACAAGATAAACCTATAATGAAACAATACATAGATATACAAGTTGTTGAGATTCCAAAATTGTATGTAATGTTATTAAGTAGAGATTGATCAAGATAACTTATTTCCTACATGTCAAGTAACATTTCCCACATGTGGCTGCCATGAAGAGGAGTGGAAGATAAAATCAAATTTGATAGATAGCCACAAATGAAATTGATGATAACTGAATAAAATGCAATCAATGAATAAGTTAACTTCACTTCTATAAATGTAGGTGTCTATACTTATTCAACCAAGATAAAAAATAATAAAATAGTTGATCATGATCAAGATTAAAATATGTGGTCATTATATTTGGATGGATCATGTTCCAAGCAAGGAATGGGTAATACAGACACACATCCTTGATCATTCCTATAGAATGGGTAGATAGATATTTAATCCAAACAAAATATATGGGCAAGATAAAATTGGCATGAGGTAGGAAAAAATGGGCATTGGGAACTTCTTAGACATCCTTGATATACCAAATGTGTAGGACATATAGAATGGATGTTATTTATTGGGTGGGTAGATAAATCCTTTTTAGGAACTTCCTTCTAGAGTTAATTATTCCTAATGAATGGGTGGGCACTCGGTTTGTTCCTACTTTCTAGGTAGGAAGGATAGATAGACATCCTTGATCTACTTTTTAGGTAGGATAGAGTTTTTTATTACATATTTAACATAAATAAGCTTCTCAACTAGATAATAAAAACTAGATATCACCCGTACCCTCTCCAATCAATGGGAATCTTAAGGATTAGCCTAAAAATCTATTAGATATGTCTTGTACTAGATAAGGCTTTTAGGGCATCTATTATGTGTAGTCCTTTCAACCTTGGGCATAGTATAGATAATTTGGGGTTGGTATTATACTTATTGACCCCCATGGTAAGAGACATGTTATAAACTTTATATTATAGTTTCCATGTACCACGGACATGACAAAGTATGAAGCCTTAATTTTGGGCCTACAATTTGTAATCAGGTTTGATGTCCATCAATTAATAGTCTTTAGTGATTTTTAATTTGTTGTCAATCAAATATTTAATAAGTTCTAGTGTAAACTTTCATAATTGAAGAAATATAAATGTCATGTTTAGGATATAATTTATTTTTTAATGATTTTAACATTTTAATCATTGCTAGAGTAGACAATGCCATCATTGATTTATTAGTTATCTCAGATTCTAACCTCATGCTATTAGACAAGACTAATTTTCAAAACATTTCATTTGAATTAGTTTCTTATCCCTTTGTGATTAATAATGTTAAGCATTTCCTAGTTTTTTATAATGATAACCAAATTATTGATTTCATATCTCACTCCAATGCTTTTGATTCATAGGTAATTGATGAAGAATAAAATTTTAGTTTCTAATAACAATAATATAAATTTGATGGAGTGCTTCAAATAAGAGATAATCATATTCCAAAGGAATACTATCACTAGAAATACTACTTAACTTGAACACCATACTAGCCAAATTAGAAAAGAAACCTCAACTAAGTTAAGAGACACTAATTCTTAACATGTGAATAATATATAATCCTAAAAACATGTTTGTTGGACCTAAATTCAATAATGAAGACATGCAAGGTTTGAAAATAATGTTGCAGTGTTATCAAGACATCATATCATGGAGTTAAAATGACTTTAAATTTTTCAACACTCATGTTATGCCACATAACATTCCTTTGAATCCTGACCTAGGCCTCATAGGTAGCATCATAGGCTAATAAATCTAGTCTTATAACCACTAATTTAAAAACAAGTCCAGAAGATGATATCAAGTGGTATTATCTTCCATTTGTTTTATTTAACTTGTGTGGAAAACGTAATACCTATGAGGAAGAAAAGTGGAAAGATCCATCTATATATACTTCATTAATATCAATCTATCATCAAACAAAGAGAATTATTCCCTACTTCCACTTGATGAATTTATTCAACATTCAGTGGTTCAAAGATGATGTCTTTCCTATATGGATTGTTCATTTACAAGAAAATATTAGTGGATAAATTAGGTAAATCCAAAACAACATTCACCACCAAATTGGTCACCTATTCCTACAAGAAAATTCCATTTAATTTGCTTAATTCTAGTGCCACATTCCAATGGGCTATGGATATTGATTTTAAAATATTAATTTGTAAGTGCATGGTAGTGTATATGGATGACTTGAATATTTTTTTTAAAAGTATATTAGATCACTTAAGTCATTTTGATAAGGTATTCTAACACTATAATTCTTGACATATCTCTCAACCTAAAAAATTCATTTTCTATGCAACACAAAGGTAAGCTTTTAGGACACATTATCACACAATAAGGTATGTTGATAGATCTAAGAGATTTTTCCAAAAATTTAGTTACCAAATGATAAAAAACAGTTAAAATATTTTTTTGGAAAAATCATTTTATTTATGAAAACTTATTTTTAGATTTTATAATATAAATGAACCTTCAAATGTCATGTTAAAATAGGGAGCTAAGTTAGAATGGGATTCTTATTTGAAGACGGAATTTAAAGAAATCAAGGATGAAATTATGTAGGCTACTATATTAGTCAATCCATATTATGTTAAAGACGTCTATCTTTATTCATTCACTTTTGATCATATAATTACAATTATGTTGACATAAATATTCAAATATGGTGAGCACCCCATAGCTTTTATGAGCACATATTTGATATAAGTTGAGTTGAAGTACCATATGTTAGATAAGTAATCCTATGATTTGGTGAAGGTAGTCAAAAAATTATGTCATTACATATTGAGGTTATTGGGTGGCTAATTTTAAATAGTATTACATCAAAGTGAAACTTATAAAATTGGTACATATTCAAGGTATGTTTAATATGATTTTAGAAGTTGATCACAACATCTTTGTTTTTGATTAATTAAGGTGGTAAACTAGGGGCCGAACCCTATACAGTCAAAAAAGATAGGAAGGCTGGCAAACAAAAGATGCCAACACCAAACCAATGGCATAGCTAAGAAACAAAGTCATAAGCAAAAAAAAAACTAGAAAGACTAGAGTCAAAAAGGATGAAACTACATAACTATAGAATTAACAAGATCCTTAAGATTCTCATTGTCTGCATTGTCAACCTTCCTTGGATTACCCACCACTTCCATGATCCACAATGGCCTTCTCCACGTGGACTACCTTCAAAAGCTATCTTCATCATCAATGTGAATCATTCATGCTCCATCATCTCCTTATAAATGATTTCTCTAATGTTTGGGGGTATATGAGCCCCTTGTCGCCATACCCTCCATCCTAAGAATTGCTGACCAAGGTTGGCACAAGAATCAGCGACCCTATTACCTTCTCTGTAGGTGTGGGTAATCTCAACTTTAGAAAACTTTTGTAAAAGAAACTAGATGTCCATAATGATGTCTTTTAGATGGATACCAATGTTAGATGCTTTATTAACATCTATGATCAACTTAGAATCTCCCTAAATATTCAAATTTCTAATTCCTAGGGATATAGCTAACTTTAATCCCCAAAGTAAGGCCATAGCTTCAGCATAGTTATTACTTTGGCAACCCATGCCACCAGCATAGATAGTAGACATCCCTCCATTTTCATTTCTTATTATTCCTCCTCCACTTGCTTTACCACTCAACTTGGATGCCCCATCAAAATTGAGTTTCATCCAATTGGGTTTAGGTGGTATCCATTTAGTATGAAGTCTCTAAAGAATTTTGGAATTATCATGCCCAGGGATAAGGTTTAAAACCTTCCATTTGGTAGTAATGTGACTTTCAAATTTAGATAGGGGTTTCTCTGCAACACTAATATGAGCTATTGTAACACTTTCCAAGATGGTTCTAGCAAAGGAGTTAAACTCCTGAGTAGCATTTCTAGCAGTGTCCCTAAAAATTTTGTGATTTCACTCTTTCCATAAAGTCCAGCTCAAGCATGGTAGAGCTTGCTTCCATAGTTCCTTAATCCAGGGATGTGTGAAGGTTGAGTTCCAGCTGAGAATTACTTCTTTAAGGTTAGAATTGCAAACCCATTTAATGCCAAAGTTGTTAAGTATTTTACCCCATAAATCCTGGGTAAACTCACAGTGTATGAATAGGTGTGAAACTGATTCCTCTCTTAAACCACACAAAAAACATCTGTTGACCAAAGTAAACCCCCTCTTTATAGGGGTTGTCCTAAGTAAGGATTTTATTATGGGCAGCATCCCACCAAAACAAGTTAATCTTTGGAATGAGTTTATGATTCCAAGCCTTTTTCCATACCTCCTTATTCTAAGCTTCAGGGGTAAGCAGATGATAGGCAGATTTGACAGAGAATGATCCATTCTTATTCAGCCACCAGTAATGTTCATCCTCCTGAGGGAAGAGTAGGATTCCGATCTCATGAACACATTATTAGATCTCCTAAATTCTTGGGATAAGCTTAGGCCTGTGCACACAACAATCCAAAAGGTTCTTCCAGATCCTTATCCCATTATTATTTTCCATATAATCACTAACCCTATCACCAAAGAATTGAGTAGTTAGGCCTATAATTTCTCCATAGTTTTTTTGGGAGATGAGAGGCTTGTCCATTAACCAATTATCCTCCCAGAATTTCATCTATCTGCCATTTCCAAGCTTCCACCTAATTCCCTATTTGAGAAGACTTCTACTTTTTAGCATTTTATTCCATATCACAGACCCCTGGGGTAATCCCACCTGTTGAAGAAAGTTGGAATCATCAATGCTATGCATGTATTTGGCATACATTATTTCCCCCACTCACTATTGTTGTGAATCAAATTCCAACTAACTTTTGAGAGGAGGGCTTTATTCATATTCCTGATTAAGTTCACCATGAGATTTTGGGAGACACACTTTTTCCCATCTGACTTAAGACATTCTTTGTTTGTCTTCCACTCCCATCCATAAAAATTTCCTTTGGATCTATTCCATCTTTTCAGCAAAATACGTAGGAATTTTAAAAAGAGACATGAAGTAAGTAGGAATACCTTACATGGATGTCTGAAGAAGTTGCAGCTTACCTGCACTATTGAGTAGTTTCCCCTTCCACCCAAGAAGTTTCCTTTATGTACGTTCCACAATACGATTCCAAAAACTTGAAGATACCTCTTTGACTGAGAGTGGGAGACCTAGGTAGGTAGCTGGTAGGCTAGCCTCAGCACAATCTAAGATATCAATGATTATATGCCTAAGTTCATTGGGAGTGTTGAAGAAGTACACATTGCTTTTCTAGAAATTTATTCTTTGTCCCAAGTCTCTGGCATAATCATTAAGTATATTCTTCCATCTTCTAGCTTCGATCACCGATGAGATGCCAAATAAGATGGTATCATCCACAAACTACTGTATAACCATAAGATGAAGGGAAGAGGTAGGTTTGATGCCTACTAGCTTTTTTGAAACTATATCAGCTTATATGTATCTTCCCAGTGCCTCAGCCATAATCATGAATAGGTACGGGGAGAGAGGGTCTCCCTGATGAATTCCTCTCAAGGAGGAGAAAAACCCTCTAGGAACACCATTAACTAGCACTAAGAATTTAGCAAAAGAGACCACATTCCATAATAAGCAAGACAATTTATCATTATACCCAAATTTTCTAATCACTTGGAATAGAAAAGTCCATGAGACTCTATCATAAGCTTTGGATATATCAAGCTTGAGGGCCATCCCAGGGATTCTAATCTTATCCATGGAGTGGATAGTCTCATGTGTGGTGATCACAGCATCAAGAATCTGTCTGCTCGAGATGAAACCTTTTTGAGTAGGAGAAATAATTTTGTCAAGCAAGGGTTAAATTCTCAAAACTAGCAATTTAGTACATATCTTATACACAGCGTTACATAAGCTAATGGGTCTAAAATCAACAAGGTGTAAAGGTTGAGATTTTTTAGAAACAAGTATAATGAAGGTATTATTGACTTGTTTCAAAAGTTTTCCAGATCTAAGAAAATCATGAACTACAGCCGTGAGGTCTACTCCAACAATCTCCCAATATTCCTAAAAGAATATAGGAGGAAAGCCATCAGGACCTGGGGCTTTAAAAGCACCCATGGAGAATAAAACAACATGTACTTCTTCATTGGATACAGGCTTTAGCATTTCTAGATTGTCTTCTTCTATTATCAAATAGGGGATTTTATCAATGAATTGACTCATAGATCTATCAATTTTATCATTATTGTTTTCTTCCATAAGCAGATTCTAAAAAAACACCCTGGCTTGCTCCCCCTTTTTTATCCTCAATAATAATGTCTCCATTATCTAGAACAAACTTAGTTATTGATTTGGCTTTTCTATGTTTCATAGCTGAGAGATGAAAAAAAGTAGTGTTCCTATCACCCTCTTTGAGCCATTGAACACAAGATTTTTGTTTCCAGAAAACCTCTTCCATTTCCATCAAATTCTTCCATTCTGAAGATAAAATATTCTCTTCTTCTAAGGTGCCCTTAGAGTCATCCCCTTGATCAATCAGTTGCTAAATAGCCTTGAGTTTTCCCATTATATTTTTCTTCTGCTAGAAAGCCTGCCCAAAATTGTATCTATTCCAGCCATAAACTTCTTGTTTAATGTGCTGGAGTTTCTTGACTATTCTAAACATGGGAGTACCTTGAATGGGAATATTCCACCATTGTGCCACCATTTGTCTAAAACCTTTGTGTTTAATCCACATATCTTTAAAATGGAATGGAGGAGGTTTGTGATGTCCCTGATCTCTCTAATTAAGGATAATCAGGCAGTGGTCGGACATGGTTCTGGGTAGAGCCTGTGCCTACATATTCTGATAAACATTCTAGTTTCTTGATATCATAAATCTATCTAATTTAACCTAAATCATTTGATCTCCTCTTCTTCTATTGGTCTAAGTAAAATTTTGGTTATGTAGCTCTATGTCCAATAATCCCCAATCATTGATGAAGTCAGCAAAGTCGAACATGTTGTTCGAGTAATCAATAATTCCACCCTATTTTTTAGAAGGGTATAAAGGTGTGTTAAAATATTTGGCTAACATCCATTTATAATTGTAAGGGTTATTCCTATAGCTACTCAAATCTATCCATAATTTTTGTCTCAAAGCTCTGTTATTTGGTGCATAAACATTTACCAACATCTAGTTCAAGGAATTCATGGAAAAATTGGTAATCAAAAAGTGCTTATGATGGGCCATAAGAGATCCTTGGATTTTAGCACTATTCCACATAGTGACAATCCCTCTTGAAGCCCCTTTAGCAGGACTAATACAAAAAGCCACCTTAGGCCATATATAGTCAGCAATTTTCGCAAAAATCTCCTCATTCATCTTGACTTCTTGGAGTAATAGAATATCAAGTTTATTATCTAAAATGTAGTTTTTAACCTCAAACTACTTTGAGGGACTATTAAAGCACCTCAAATTCCATGATAATATTCTCATTTAGAGATTTTGGAGGGTTGGGACTCAAGTGTTTTCTATTTTCCACTGGTAATCTCCCTAGCAATCTCTCTTTGTCTTGTTTCTTTAAGGTTGGCCTCCCTTGTTTGGGCTTAGTAACAACATCTGCATATTTTTTACCTTTCTAGATCTTTTTCTTTGGGGTAACCCATTCTTCCTATTCATTGCTTCCATCTTGTCCTACTACCCTTATTGCCAAGTAGTTTCCTACCTGGCCTCCATCTTCCAGATCATGAAAAAAGTCTATATTTGACTGTGGATCTGGGACTCATTGGGTGTGACTTTTAGGTGTTACTTCTTCCTATCCAATCCTTGAAACCATGTCATCTTGATTGACTTCCTTTAGTAAAATGTCCCCTCTTACCCCTTCCTTAAAAATATTAGTCTATTTTTCTAATATATTCTCCTTGGGGACCTCTTTTCCCTCACTACTAATGCTATCCTCCTTTCTCTTCTCATCCTCTCCTTCTATAGCCTTCTGACTGTCATCTAATCCTATATTTTTCTTTGGGTCAACTTCACCTTCACTGCTAGGGGTAGCCTCTTTTCCCTTCCCCTCCTCTCCTTTTCCTATATTGTCAGGAATTTCCACATTATTCTCTATTTCCTACTTGTTATTCACTTGCTCCTCCTCTATATTCTAGGAATCCTCTTTCATCCCCCTTTGCTTCACTTTGCATTATGTCATTAGATTCCCCTTCCTCTTACATATTTGATAGAAAGTGATAGCATTTTCATAAGTAATTGGCTGAGTCTAGGTTCCATATTTAGAGTTAAGCTCAATGGACGTAGGGAGAGTCTTATTTATTTCAACATTAACACAGAATCTAACAGACACACATTTGGACTTAGTTCTAGTTATATGATTTGAGGTGACATATTGACCAATAGAATTGCCAATGGCTGTGAAGATTTTTTCATCCCAAAATTCCAAAGAGAATCTTGGTAATCTTACCCAAGTAAGTGCTATCTTATTGAGGTCTGAGTTAGGATCAAATCTTGGTTTCCATGGGCATAAGGCTAGAGAATGTGGTCCAAACAGCTAGGGACCTCTAGCAAGGGTAGTGATCATGTCCTCCCTGTTCATAAATCTAAAAAGGAATAGACCTCTAGCCATGGATATGATTGAAACACTACCTTTAACTTTCCACCTAGATAGAATCCATCTCCTAAGCATTTCGATATTAGGATGGAAAGAAAAAACCTTACCAATTAGCATAAGGTCCATGGATGCCACTATTTCCTACACCAGATCATTTGGGATACTCAATACCTTGCCCTCTGAGAGAGCAAGGAGGCTCGACATGCCTTTTGATAGACACGTCTTTTCACCTAAGAGTGCCTTCATGACATATCTTTGTTTTATAGGTTGATCAGTTTGAATTTTATCTCAATCCATGGTATAATTCAATCATTCATTAATTGATATATAGAAAGCCACTAACCAATTTTTACAAACATAGAAGAATAATAAGATTGAAAGCTACACATTACATGTTTGAAAGAGGAGTGTTGCACTACAAAAATCATGAATGAATTTATTTATATAAATATGAAGCACAAGATATGATGAATGCATTTTATGATAAGATAGAAAGTGGTCATACTTTCAATAATGTCATAAATCACACAATTCTCAAAGAAGGTTATTATTGGCCATAATTATTTAAGGATGCATGTACACATGTGAGGACTTATCATTCATGATAGATATTTGATAAAATGGAAATTCATGCTCACATGTTATTACAAATAGTGATAGAAGTACACCCCTTTGCCCAGTGGGGATTAGACTTCATTAAAAAAATAAATCCCAACTTATCAATTAGTCATAAGTTAATTCTCACCACCACATCCTATTTTATTAGATGGACTAAAGCTAATGAAACAAGGAATAATTCAACTAAATAAGTTATTAATTTTTTGAGGAATATAATGTAACACAATTTGGGACTTCTCTAGTACATGTTTGTGATAATGGACCAGCCTTCCAATTAGTTAAACTCACCAAATGGGCATATTAGAATGGAATCACATTGAATTTCTCCTCAGACAATTATCCCTAAGGAAACGGTTTGTTAGAATGCAAAAATTATAATTTTTTAAATTTAATAAATAAATAAATTTATTAGAATCACTATAATTGGCATGTGTTACTAAAATACACTTTATGGGATGACATAATTAGGCAAAAATGAAGCTTGAACATTTCCCTTTCCTTTATTGTCTATGAAGGGATCCAATTTTAAAAATACATCTTAAGAAAATTATTTATTATCTCATACAAAAGTACATGGAGTCCAATTAGGGAAGTTAATCTAGATTTTTAAATCTAATTCAATTAGAAGATAGATGGGATGAAGCTTTATAAAGTTTTAGTAAATCTTATGTTAGGGTGAATACATGGTTTGATAAAAAATCATGAGTGAAAGCCTTCTGTGTTTTAAATTCAATCTTGCTATGAGACAAAACACATGAAATAAGATGTCAACATGATAAATTAAACCATTTCTAGATTGGAACTTACCAAGTTTGTGATATTTTGGTACAAAATGCCTTTAGATTGAGAGATCTCCATGGCATGGATTTTCCACTACCAGTTGATGAATAGTACTCAAAGCATCACTTCATGGTTGTTCCATTTAATATAATTTCCAAGTGAAGATACTAAGATCCCTCTATGTATATATTTTTTATATAAGTTTTTTTTTTTGATTAGTTAGTTTTTTTTAATTTTATTGTTTGATTTAGTACAGTTTGATTTTGTGTCCATTTTTTTTTTTTGTCATGTGTTGTGTGATTTTATTCATAACCTATTTAAGTTGGTCAATGTGTTAAAGGATTTAGTGACTTGTGGGGAGTATTCTCAAACATTTATTAGATTTTTTCACATGTTTGACATGAGAAATTTTTACATTTATAAAATATTAGTTGACCCTTCCATTTTGTATCTTCATTTTCTACTATGTGTTTCCTTCCCCAAGCTTGTTTAGGATAATTAGTCCTATTCTTAGTCAATGTGTTCTTATCAAATATTAATTAAGAGTGGATTGTTTGGTAAATCATGAATAAATTCTTTAGTAAGGAATTACCTCATTTGATTGGTTAAAATATTCCCTTGCATTGTTTATTACACTCTATTCCTAAAAACGGTAAGATTTGTGCACAATTAACATGTTAAGACAATCAAAATTTACAAAAAATAGAAAAAACATCTAGACACTATTATACTAAAGCAATTTTGTTCATTGTGCTTGCATAGGCTAAGAACTTCCAATGCTGTAAAATAAAATATGAAAGGTATCATCTGTTTAAAATTTAGAAGTGAATTATATTTGGACAACTACATAGGATATTACAATTTCTTTATTCATTTCCATAATTCTAAAATACTATGATTCAAAATATAATATGCAAATTTTATAATTGTTTCACGTTTCTGTTAAAGCCATCAAATTGCACTTAATATGACATTTCAAGGAAAAGGAAAACACTAAATCAAGTTAGACATGTCTTAATGATTAATAAGTTTTTGAGTATATCATTATATCCATGGACCAATCCCTAACCCTTAATTTATTGGATGATGAAATATTTAAAAAAAATTAAAAGGAAGTTGAGTAAAATGTAAAATTCAAATCTTTCCTCAATAGGTTTATTCATGTAATCTCTACCATAGCCTTTTAGCATGATTGGTAATGTGAAAAGGTAATGAGTGGGACCATATTTATCTTTGTTAGGGATATAAATGCTTGGATGGAAGAAGAACAATGCCCATGTCATTCCCCTAGCCCCCAAGTTAAACATCCAAATTGTCCTTCTCAGAGATTCTAATTATTTTAGACAAGGTTTAATTTCTTTTTTGTGAATTTAATAACTATAAAGAAATCAATCACTTTCAACGCACAATGATGGTCCTAGGTGGACTTGAAACTTAGGAAGTCTCATATTTAATTAGCCTTTAGTGATTCCATTTTTATGGGTTTGTCTAAAGGACTGGTTGGTAGGTTTGGTGTTTCTTTTATAATTTTGATGATTTATAGTGTCATGTCCCCTTCTAGTTGACATCTTTCCGATCAGATGATTAGCCTATTATGCGAACCTCATAGGCTAATGGGATGGATAGAGGGTCTTGATGGAGCTGGGCTCGGCTTTCGTTTGGGCTCTTTCAGACATGAATTAAGGGAGATATTAATATTTGATTGATTTAATCAAATATTAATTATTTGGTCTAATTTTAAATTAAATATTAATTATTAATATTTTGGTCTAATTTTAAGACCCTAGTTCTAATTTAAGAAGCCTTAGTCTAATTTAAGGAAATCTAATTTTAGCAAGCACACCTTTGGAGGGTATAAGGGTTTCTCATGGGAGAGAGTTTGTATTATGCATTGATGATTAATTATTGATATTGATTCTTGTTAAGAAATTATTTTGTGAAGACTGAGCCAAGGGTTCCAGGATTCCATTTGCATTGAAGAACGTCAACTCTTCATTGTGTGCGATTTAGAGGTTGTGAGAGATCAGCCGATCTATTGCCAAATTGAGAGATAACTTCATACAAAAGTTATCACAATTATTTACAAGTTTGAGAGATAACTTCACATAGAAGCTATCATAAGGGTTTACAAGTATTTCTTTATTTTGGGTTTTGATTCAAGAATTATCCAGATATAGATCTTTTGTATTAGCCCATAGTTCTATAGATCAGGATCAAGCATACAAGGTGTGTTATATTGGTGGCCATGTGAAGTCCATATAGATCTGTGAAATCCATATGCATCAATAGAAAGATCAGACACCAACATCAGCCAGTAGAGACCTACAAAGACTGACATTGGCTGACATATCACCGACGTCGGTAGGTTAACGACTCTAGTCGATCGATGATGGTAGTATAACTGACGTCGATGACTGTGTTTTTGACATAGCAAGCCAAAATGTACCAGATCTAAATTTCTTTGCCAGTTTGTGGAATACTCAGGCTATTAAGGCCATACTTTCAATAATCTTTGTATACTTGATAGAGGACCTCTATTGTAAGCATATGAGCAAATAAATAAGATATTATACTATGATTTATTTATCAATTTGAAGATATTTTGCAGAAATATAGATAAGCAATTCAGATCTTTTGTTTTGGTATTCGAAGGGATATTATAGTTGTATCAGAGCTAAATCCTGCCATCCTAAGGGTTTGACAGTCTTATGCAGCCATAAGAGTTGGGACCACATAGGTATAACACACGTAGTAGAGCCTTGCTTGAAGGTACCCAGTTGTTAAAACAATAGCCATTTATCATGAGTGACAGACGTGAGGGTAGCCCACCCAGGGGCCATCGACATAATGATGATCTAGGTACCAAAGAAACCTATCGTGAGATGACACAGGCACTACAGGCACTTACTACTATGATAAGGAGGATAAACACACCTGATAGATAGAATGGGGAATAAGGAGATAATAGGAGTGCTACATTTAATCAGAGACCCTAGTAGGCCCACTCCAAAATAGTGGATAGACCTACACATCCTATGTTTGTTCAAAAGGAACCAGAAGTTCCAACAGAGGAGGAGGCAGGAGATTCCTCATTTGCAGATGTTTACATGGCTACAAATGATGAGTGGGACTTATTACCTCCTCATGTTCAAGAGAGGATGTCCTTTGATTATTTTGTTAATTTGAGGAGAGAGCACTACAAATTGGTTAGACAAGACAGGAGACCTAGACACCAAAACAATGATCTTAAGCATGTTATGAGTAGGCTCACACTCGTGATGTTTGATGGTAGTGGTAAGGTCACAGCATAGGCTTGGATTAGTAAGTTAGACACCTTTCTCACATTGCATCCAATGGCTGAGGAAGATGCTATTAGATATGTGACACTACATCTTGAGGGAGTAGCTCACGATTGGTGGCACCATGGGATGGTGACACTCCATCATGATCAGATCACATCTTATCAAGAGTTTGTGGATAGGCTGGTAGAGCATTTTGATAGGAGGGATCTAGAGTCCTATTTTTGAGAGTTGGCACAATTGTGCCAAAGTGGCAGTCTAGAGTCTTACATTGGTGACTTCTAGAAGTTATCAGTTATGGTTCCTGACATTTTAGAGAGGTGACTTGTAGTACTTTTATGGAGGGATTGACAAAACCATTGAGAGGTTGGATCAAAGTCTTTGATCCTCCTTCATTATAGGAAGCTATGAAGAAGGCACGTAGTATGGAGATGGCAGCCCCATCAAGCAGATCTAACTCCAGAGGTACTTCTTCATCTAGGGACAGTAAGGGCTTCAACAGGAATAGAGAAAGACCAGGTTTCAACATAGATAAATCAGGTGTTAAGAATGATTCAAAGGCCAATCTAGTAGCACCACCTTTGGATAGAGAGGTTCTTAATGATCTACACAATAACAAGCTTTGTTTTTACTACAAAGGTCCCTATGATGCTAATCACGATTGTCCCTTAAGGCCTAAGGGCAAGGCAAATCAGGTGATGTGGGCCTATTATGAGGATGAGGAATCAAAAGATTCTGAACATCACGATTTTTCTGAGGAGCAAGAGGCTAAGGCTTCAGAGCCTAGGGTAGAGGCTGAGTCAGAGCTCCATATTTAGGAGGCATGCCTATCTAGCATCTAGCATGAGGGGTCATTCAGACTCCAGGGAGTTTTGGTAGGATAGAGGGTTATTACCCTTCTTGACACAGGAGCCACACATAATTTTATTGATACTAGATTTGTGGAGAAGCATAGACTCACCACAGAAGAGTTCAAGGGAATTAGAGTTAAGGTAGGTAACGGTTACACCCTCAGGTGTGAGTGGATGATCAGAGACCTCCCATTGCACTTGAACAACTATGAGTTTAAGGTAGATTATTATGTGGTCAACATGGGGGATATAGATTTGGTTTTGGGCATGAAGTGGCTTCATTCCCTTGAGGTAGTCACTCTTAGTCTTAAGAATATGGAGATCCATTTTGATGTTGATGGGAAGACTCACATTCTTAAGGCAATACGGGATGGCAACATCAAAACTATATATTTACATTAGATGGAGAGGCTCATGCGATATGACATGGTAGAGTGGGCTACCGAGTGCACATTAGCACCAATGCAGGAGGGACAACAGAAGTTTGAGTATCATCCTGACATTCAGCAGTTGAGAGTCAAGCATGATAAGGTATTTAGTGACATTCCACCAGGGAGACCTCCAGACAGGGGCATTGAGCATATTATTGAGCTTGAGGAGGGTGCTAAGCCCATTATGATTACTCCTTATCAACATCCTAAGTGGTTAAAGGATGAGATCAAAAAGACAATTAAAGAGTTACTGGCTATGGGTCACATTTGGCCTAGCAAATCACCATTTGCTTCTTCAGTTGTTCTGGTGAAGAAGAAGGATGGCACCCTACGCATGTGCATTGACTACAGAGCCCTGAATAAGAGAACCATTAAGAATAGGTATCCTATACCTCATATTGATGAGCTTATTGATGAGCTCCATGGTGCACATTAATTCATGAAGATAGACTTAAGGTTAGGCTATCATCAGATCAGAGTTCGTGAGAAGGACGTGGAGAAGATAGCTTTTTGTTGCCATTGTGGACACTATGAGTTTATAGTGATGCCATTTGGGCTCACTAATGCACCATCAACATTTTAGTCCACCATGAATAGAGTCTTCCATTCACTGCTGAGGAGGTTTGTACTTTTTTTTTTTATGACATTCTTATATACAGTAGGACTTGGCAGGAGCATTTGGCTCATCTGGAGACTATACTCAGCATCTTGGAGAGGGAATCCTTGTATGCCAAGGAGTCCAAATGTGATTTGGGGATGACTGAATTGTTATACTTGGGTCATATTATCAGTGTAGGGGGAGTGCAGATGGATCCTAAGAAGATCTGCGCTATTATAGATTGGCCTATTCTGGCAAACCTTACACAGCTACGGGGATTTCTAGGTTTATGTGGATTTTATCATAGGTTCGTGAATGGTTATTCATGACATGCAGCTCCTATGAAAAATTTGATGAAAAAGGGTGCTTTTTATTGGACACCTGAAGCATAGGAGTGTTTCAAAAGGTTTAAGGAGTTGATGACTACATGCCCAGTTTTGGCACTACCTAATTTTTTAAAGCCTTTCGAGCTTCAGTATGATGCTTTAGGCGAGGGCATTAGAGCGGTGCTTATGTAGGACAAGCACCCCATAATATATGAGAGCCATAAGCTCAAGGGACTAGAGAGGTTATACAACATTTATGATAAGGAGATGCTTGCTATCATGCATGCCTTGGCAAAATTTAGGCAATATCTTGTGGGCAGCACATTTTGCATCAAAATGGACCACAATAGTTTGAGACATTTCTTGGGGCAGCAAGACCTCAATGATCATCAGTAGAAGTGGGTGAGCAAATTATAGGCATATGACTTTGACATCTCTTTCATCAAGGGCACCCAAAATGTAGTGGCTGACGCTCTTTCACGTAGGCCGTATTTGAGTACTATGGTCCACATTACAAAGGATTGGTGGCATATGATTGTGGCAGAGTATGCGAAGGATACATGGGCATCTAACATTGTTGAGGGATCGACGGTTGACACCAGATATACTCTTGTGAATGACTTGATCATTTACAAGAATAGGGTTTATTTGATCCCAGGATCAGTGGTGAAGAACATTCTCATGTGAGCTTTTCATGATGTACCTATTACAGGACATCCCGAGTATTTCAAGACCTATAGACAGATTAGGGAGAGATTCACATGGAAAGGACTCAAGGTAGATGTTCTTCAATATGTGCGTGAGTGCCCTATTTCTCAGCAGAACAAGTAGGAGAATACATACCCAACAAGATTATTGCAGCCACTTCCAATTCCTAACAGGAAGTGGGAGTGCTTGTTGATGGATTTCATTACAAGCTTGCCTAAATCCCAAGGATGAGATTGCATATTTGTAGTCATAGATCGGTTAACGAAGTATGCCCACTTCTTTCTGATTACCACCACATACACATCTACACAGGTGGCAGAAGTTTTCTTTCGAGGGGTATTATGACTGCATGGGTTGCCTTGGAGCATAGTGAGTGACAGAGATAATTGGTTCTTGAGTCACTTCTGGTAGGAGGTGTTTAGGCTCTATGGGACTGAGCTTACACCGAGCACCAGTTACCACCCACAGACCGATGGACAAATAGAGATAGTGAACATATGGGTGGAGGGCTAGCTCAGGAACTACATTGCAGGGCAGCAGAAAGCTTGGGTCAAGTGGATTCATTTGTGCGAGTATTGCTATAACACGACTTTCCACATGACCATTCAGATGTCTCCTTTTATGGCATTGTATAGGTATGAGGCACCGAGTTTTCTATATTTGCTATTGAGTGACAATAGAGAGTCGAGTGCGGGAGACTTATTGTAGGAGAGTCAGGATACTGTGAGGACTCTCAAGGAGAATATTGCTAAGGCATAGAATTAGTAAAAGCAGTATGCAGATCAGCAGAGGATCAAAAGATCTTTTGATGTGGGTGACATGGTCTATCTTATGCTGCAGCCTTACCGTCAGTCTACTCTTAAGAAGAGTGGGGCAGAGAAGCTTAAGCCACATTACTACGGTCCTTTCAGGATCTTGATACATGTTGGTGAGATGGCTTATGAGCTAGAGCTTCTAACAGAGAGCAAGGTACACAATGGTTTTCATGTATCACACCTCAAAAAGGTGTTAGGACATCGTGTGATACCTTCTACAGTTTTACCTTCCTTAGATGATGAGGGAAAGTTGATTTTAGTACCTGAGTCTATCTTGGAGTATAGAGAGAGACATTTGCGTAGGAGGACTATCAGGGAATATTTGGTAAAGTGGAGAGATTTGCCAGTGGAGGATGCAACATGGGAAAGTGAGGATATTCTACAGCATCCAGAGTTAAGATTGCTTGAGGACAAGCAATTTTAGGAGGGGCAGACTATCATGTCCCCTTCTAGTTGACATCTTTTCGAGTAGATGATTAGCCTATTATGTGACCCTCATAGGCTAATGGGATGGATAGAGGGTCTTGATGGAGCTGGGCTCGGCTTTCGTTCGGGCTCTTTCAGACATGAATTAAGGGAGATATTAATATTTGATTGATTTAATCAAATATTAATTATTTGGTCTAATTTTAAATTAAATATTAATTAATTATTAATATTTTGGTCTAATTTTAAGACCCTAGTTCTAATTTAAGAAGCCTTAGTCTAATTTAAGGAAATCTAATTTTAGCAAGCACACCTTTGGAGGGTATAAGGGTTTCATGGGAGAGAGTTTGTATTATGCATTGATGATTGATTATTGATATTGATTCTTGTTAAGAAATTCTTTTGTGAAGACTGAGCTAAGGGTTCTAGGATTCCATTTGCATTGAAGAACGTCAACTCTTCATAACTTCATACAGAAGTTATCACAAGTGTTTACAAGTTTGAGAGATAACTTCACACAGAAGCTATCACAAGGGTTTACAGGTATTTCTTTATTTTGGGTTTTGATTCAAGAATTATCCAAATATAGATATTTTGTATTAGCCGATAGTTCTACAGATCAAGATCAAGCATATAGGGTGTGTTATATCAGTGGCCACACGAAGTCTGTACAGATCCATGAAATCTGTACATATCAACATAAAGATCAGACACCGACATCAGCCGACAGAGACTGACATCGGCTGACATATCACTGACGTTGACAGGTTAACGACTCCAGTCGACCGATGATGACAGTATAACCGATGTCGGTGACTATGTTTTTGACATAGTAGGTCGAAACGTACCAGATCTAGATTTCTTTCCCAATTTGTGAAATACTCAGGCTATTAAGGTTGTACTTTTAATAATCTTTGTATACTTGATAGAGGACTTCTATTATAAGCATATGAGTGAATAAATAAGATCTTATACTGTGATTTATTTATCAATTTGAAGATATTTTGTGGAAATACAGATAAGCAATTTAGATCTTTTGTTTTGGTATCCGAAGGGATATTACATATAGTCTAGGTTTTGAATATTAAGCAAAATTATTCTCATATAAGTTGCCATTGGTTGGATAAAACATACCCCATACTCAAATTTCACATGGGGACCCTATTTCTTAGTATAAATTATCTTTTTATGTTCTTGCATACTGGTATAACTTCATTTATGATTGTAACTCAATTACAAATATTGGGTTCCCTTTTCATCACCAACTCATGTGTCGAACTCATTTCATAATTTCAAAATAGAACACTTGAATCATTCATTCACCATATTATAAAAATCTTGTTGAGGGTTGAAGACAAAAATACTAACCTTTGATGTTTTATTAAGTGACTCATGTTATATACATTGTCAATTTATATGCTTCATGTAATTTCAAAGGTCAAGTAAAGTGTGGATTATTGCATGATCATTTTATTAACTATTGACTTAGCCTAGAAACATGTGCTTTTAAAATTATTGTTGCACTACCTTGATTCATTGTATATTCAAAGACTTGTTTCATTTTGATACTTATATGATTTTATTTTTATGGGATTTTAATTGAAATGGTCTATATCAATTTGATTAAGATGTTTACATCTTCAAATATTCAAATAATAACAAGAAATTTCATTGTGGCCTTCATAGTAGTATTTATTTAATTTTAAATATTATATCTTGACTAAGTTTGTTTCTTTATCTGACTTAATTTATGAAGTTGGGCCTTAGTTTTTAGCAAAATACATGATTAATCAATTCTATGTTTCCTTAAGTAGGATTAATGCACACTTATTTGGATATCACTTTGAATAATCCATTAATCATTTCCTTGAAGTCTCTATTTCATTTTGGTTTTTATATCTCAAGTCTTTAGCCATTGGTAATTCATAATGCAGTATGACCATTGAGTCATCCCAATCCATTGATCATCCTCCACATGTCTCATTATAGTATACTTAGGATTCATTAGCTACATGCCTAAAATTTAAAGTTATCTACCAACCTAACTTACCAACATCATATCAAGTGTCACAATCTCAATCATTGATAACTCAATGAAGGTAGTAGCAAAGTCAACATTAGCCTATCCCCTAAATCTCATGATTTCTTTACATGAAAAATCTTAGGTAGTCAGGATCTAGAGGGATAGTACATAGTTGAGGGACCTCAAGAGCTATATGTTATCAATGTGTCCTTGAATTATAGGGTTAAATTGATAATTAAAAAAGTCAAACTACCAATTAATAGGGTCAAATAGACAAGTGGAAAATTCAAAGTGTCAATTGACATTGTCAACATGATAGGTGTTGGTGAAAATGATAGATGGAAAACTATGAGACTAAAAAACATATGATACATAGTCAATATTGGTCGAGCCCTCGACTATTATCATTATGCCATATGGCATAATCTTATGTAGTTGGGGCCTAGAGGGTGACACTTCATTTTAAAGAACCCCTGAATCCCCTAGCTACCATGATTGAGATATTTTGTCACATTGTAGGTAATCAAAACCTTGTGAACATAGAATAATTGATATCAACAAAAACACTCCAAGCCTTGAAGGCTTGAGATGTGACCACATGGTAACATCTCATGAATTTAGTGATTAGAGAGATCAATGAGTGAAACAAGAAGATCCCCACCTATGATAGATGGACATGTGGATGGTTAGATGATGGTAACATAACATGAGTCTAAATTTGATGTCTAAGTGAAGAAGAAAATGATGGGTTGGATATGGTCTAATTGTGCTTGATCACATTGGCTAAATAAACTAAAATCATAATAAAGTTCCGTTAATGGCTTTAAGATTGGGTGTAAAGAGTAGAAATCAATAATGTCCAAATTATATCAGCAAAGAATAAGAGTATGAATATAATGCATAAACCCAAATAGATTGGATTAGTCAAAACATTAACTTGATTAAGGGACCCTATGATTCAAAGGTCTTATCATAAGAAGAGATTGAGAAAAAGTGTTTTGGATATATGTAGGAGGTTAACTACATTTCATCCATAGAGCTATGTTACACAATAAGGGATAAGGGCCATGATATTTGATCTCAAACACAAATTATCATTGGTGAAATTGAGAAAAGTCAAGGTAGCCAAAATTAGTCCAGAGCAAGCTTGTAATGGAGGAATGAAACATTAAATAAAACATAGTTATGGCTATGTGAAAGTAATCACAAGGGTTCAAATGAGTCACATCTAAAGGAGAAGTTATTGTCATGCATCTATTTATATAATTCAAACAATCCATTGTTATAATATGGCTTGGTCATCAACATTTAATAGGGAATGATGCATATGAAAGGTGCTTTATTGTCTTAGGGATAAGCATAAGCATGTGGAATAGATGAAACTATAACAAAGACCCAACTTCTCAATCATTGGGATTAATCCATAATGAGGTGATTTCTTATCATTGGATTATTGATTAGTTAGTGGAAAATTGAGTACCACAAAGTGTTTATTATTTATTTAATATTGGAGTGTGTTGGGGATTGAATCAATCTCCATGCTGAATGCTATTACCTAGAATATGTGCCATGACTTATAACTTTCATTTCCTCTTTTTGATGTGTTATAACAAAATACTAATCTCAAATCATTTATTTAATTTAATGTTTATATCAAGAACATATAATTAAGGTGGTATATCATAGCCATGATGAGGTTAATATTATATATATATATATATATATATATATATATATATATATATATATATATATATATATATATATGTATGTATGTATGTATGTATGTATGTATGTACGTACGTATATATGTGTGTGTGTGTGTGTGTGTGTGTGTGTGTGTGTGTGTGTGTGTGTGTGTGTGTATATATATGTATGTATGTATGTATATGTATATATATATATATATATATTTATATATATGTATATATATGTATATATGTATATATATATATCTACATACATAAATATATATATATATATATACATACATATATATATACATACATATATATATACATATATATATATATATATATACATATACATATATACATATATATACATATGTATACATACATATATATATATATATACATACATACATACATATATATATATATATATATATATATATATATATGTATGTATGTATGTATGTATGTATATATAAGTAGTATCATCTATATGGTAAAGGGGTCGACATGTTTGAGTACAAAACTATGTTGAGATTGAGCCAAGATTCCATCTACCCTTCCTACTAGTTATTTTCTTGATGGTTTTCCAAATGTTTTATTTTATAAGTAATATATGTAAATAATTTTTTGATATTATTGGTGTTCAAGTGAATATACAATTGATTATACAAAAATGAGTTTAGTTGAATTTTAGATCTCATTCCATTTATTTTTAAGATTATATTGGTCATGATGTACAAATAGTTGTTGGCTTATGGGCTTTATTTTGAATAGAGTTACATATTTCATATTCACAAAATTTTCCTTGAAGTCTTGCTCATTGTGATGTTTTAGTTTGTGTAGTAGCTATCCTTAATTCCCAATGATTTTATTGCATCCAAAATTGATCTAAATTATAAGTATTAAAAGACCCATCTCAACCAGATTACTTATCTCTTTTATAACAAGTAGAGTGAGATATTTTTATATGCCAAATGCCCAATTATCCTTGTAAATGTTCAAAAATGCCTTAAATATATGGATTGAGAATTTAAAAAGGAGTGATCCAATAATCACTAATGTACCTCTTGCATATGTAGAAGTAATAAAATTGGATAGGCAATTTAATATACAGGGGCATATGTTGGCTTTCATTCCCAATTATCTCTCAAACACGCCTACATTGAACCTAATCCCATTTACAAATTAGAATGTTTGATTACCATAACCTCTCCCAATCATGAATCAATTTCCATTAGCTAATGTTATCCCTAATTAGAATTTGGGATTTATAAATCCAATTGTTAGTGAAGTGATGCCTCAATTTTATAATCAAGACTTAGTTATGGTTAAAACCATAAATACATAGAAATATCCTTAAGATATAGCCAAACCTAAGTTAGATGCAGTCCAAAGAATGGTCCAAATATTAAGTAATGATTTTATGGACTTACAAAAATAATTAGGTAGTTCAAGTACGGGAAATTTAGCCCCAATTTTCACATATAAACATAATTACAAACCCTTCAATATATTTGGTAATTTAGCTAACCTCATATCCAATAAGATACATAAGATTAACATCATAAACATTGTTTTTCCTAATTGGTGTTATGTGAAAAACCCAACCCAACATGGAGAACGTGATTATGTTGAGTTTTTTTTTCTAGTTTTAACATTTTTGAAAAAGAAGTTGATGAATACAAAGTTATCCTGAATGATCAGAATACTAAATAAATGTTGATGTTTCTAGTACATCAAAGTCATCTAATACAACATGGTCTTATATACTTTATATTTCCATAACATAAAATATAATGAACATAAAGAGAATATTAATGATACTTAAGATTGAAATAGTACCAAAGGGGAAACTACACTCTTAAGAGTAGAGCACATCAACCTTTGACCACATCAAATCCACTCGATAATGATGCTACACCACCTAATCTTAAGTATATTAATGATTTACCTCCACCAAATCCAAGTGACAATCAACCTTCCACTATAAAAATGAGTTATAACATTGTGTAAGACATAAAGAAGATAAAATCCAACATAACCCTCTATGAATTAGTATAAATCATAGAAAATGTATTTTATTTTAATTTTCTTATAGACAAAATTAATCAACCCAAAAAAAAACCCCAGCCAATATCAATGGTGTGATACATAAGGCTCAGATTGAATTTCACCTTTCTTGATTACAATAAAAAAAATTCTAAGAATCACCATAATTGTCTCTTAGATTCTAGTGCATAGTCTAATGTTATATATGCAAGTGTTTATAATAATCTTGGATAGATTGTTGTGAAATTAGATAAAGTGGTAGTTTAGTTGGATAAGTCTAAGTTTAAGGTTATTTGTGACTTTTTAAATGTCCATATGTAGATTCAAGTTAAACCTAGAGTGTAATAATTCATAACTATACAATTTTTTGAGATTCTAAAAGTAAATGTAATGTTATTAAGTAGATATTAGTCAAGATCACTTAATGGCTACATGACAAATACATTTTCCCATATGTGGCTACCATGGAGAGGAGTGGAAAATAAAATTAAATTTGATAGAGATCCATAAATAAAATTGATGATAAATGAATATAATGTAATCAATGAATAAGTTAACTTCACTTCTATGGATGTAGGTGTCTATACTTTATCAACCAAGCCAACAAAGAATTAAATAGTTGATCATGATCAAGATTTAAGTATGTGGTCATTATATTTAGATGGATCATGTTCCAATAAAGGATGGTAAATACATACACACATTATTGATCACTCCTATATAATGGGAAGATAGATATATAAACCAAACAAAATGTATGGGCAAGATAGAATGGGCACTGAGCACTTTTTAGACATATTTGATCTACTGAATGGGTATGACATATATAATGTATGTTATTGAATAGGTGGGTAGGACACTTATAATGTATGTTATGGAGTGGGTGGGTAGTAAATCCTTTTTAGTCACTTCCTTATAGAGTTTATCATTCCTATAGAATGGGTGGGCACTGGGTTCATGCTTACTTTCTAGGTGGGAAATATAGATAGACATCCTTGATCTACTTTTTAGATATGATAGATTTTTGTATTACATACATAACATAAATAATTTTATCAACTAGATAATAAAAACCATATAAAGCCCCTAGCCTCTATAATTAATGGGAATATTAAGGATTAGCCTTAAAATCTATTAGATATGTCTTGTACTAGATAAGGCTTTTAGGGCATCTACTAGTTGAAATCTTTTCCTCAACCTTGGGCATATTATAGATAAGTTAGGGCTGGTATTGTACTTACTATCCCCCAAGGTAAGATACATGTTACAATTTTTATATTATAGTTTCCATGTAGCAATAACATGATAGAGTATGAAGCCTTAATTTTGGGCCTACAATTTACAATAAAGTTTGATGTCCATCAATCAAGAATGTTTGGTGATTTTGAATTGCTTGTCAACCAAGTATGTAACAACTTATAGTTTAAAATTTCATAATTGAAGAAATATAAATGTCATGTTTTTGATATAATTTATTTTTTAAAATGTTTTTAACATTTTAGTAATCCCTAGAGTAGACAATGCAATCATTGATTCATTAGTTGTCTCATATGCTAACCTCATGCCGTTAGATAATATTAACTTGTAAAAAATTTCCTTTGAATTATTTTCATGTCCCTTATTGCATAATAATGTTAAGAATTTATTAATTTTTATAATTACAACCAAATTATTGATTTCATATCTATCTCCAATTCTTCTGATACATAGGTAATTGATGAAGAAGAAAAATTATGTTTTGAAGAACAATAATACAAATCTGATGGAGTGTTTTATCTGAGAGATAATCATATTAAAAAAGGCACATTATCACTATAAATATTGTTTTACTTGGACAACATAACATATAAATTATAAAATAAACCTAACCTGAGTCAAGAGGCACTAATTCTTAACATGGGAATAATAGATAAGCTGAAAAACATGTTGGTTGGACCTGAATGCAACAATGAAGATGTGCAAGGTTTGAAAAGGTTGTTACAATGTTATCAAGACATCATAGTATGGAGTTATAATGACCTAAAAGTGTTCAATACTAATTTTATGACACATAAAATTATTTTGAAGCTTGATCAAAGGCCTTTTAGGTAGTTTTAAAGGCCAATAAATCTAGTCTTAAAACCACACATTCAAAAATAAATCTATAAGACGATATCAACTAGAATTATCTACTGTGTGTGTAATTTAAATTAGGTGGAAAACCTAGTATCTATGAGGAATAAAAGTATAAATATCCATATATATATAGACTTCATAAATCTCAATCAAACATTAGATAAACATAATTATCCCCTATCTCCACTTGATGAACTTATTTAACAATTCAATGGTTTAAAGATGATGTCTTTTCTCTATGGATTATTGGTTTATAATAAAATATTAGTGGATAAAGTAAGTAAATACAAAACAACATTCACCTCCAAATTGGGCACCTATGCTTATAATAAAATTACATTTAATTTTCTTAATGTTGGTGCCACATTCCAACAAGCTATGGATACTAATTTTAAATTCTTAATTTGTAAGTGGATAGTAGTATATATAGATGACTTGACTATATTTTTTAAAAGTAGATCATGTCACTTGAGTCATCTAGAGAAGGTCTTCTAAAAATAAAAAAAATTTAACATATCTCTCAACCCAACAAATGCATTTTCTATGAAACACAAGGTAAGTTTCTAGGCCACATTATCACAAAATAAGGTATGTCGATAGATCCTAAGTGAGTATTCCAAAAATTTAGTTTCCAAATGACAAAAAAGAGTTAAAACAATTTTTTTGTAAGATCAATTTTGTATGAAAATTTTATTTCTAGATTTTTTGAGACAACTAAACCTAAAAATGTCATGCTAAAAAAAAAGCTAAGTTAGAATGGGATGCTTCTTCAAAGATGACATTTCCAAAAATCAAGGATGAAATTATGAAATATCCTATATTATTCAATCCATATTATGATAAATACTTCTATATTTATTCATTTTCTTTTGATAATACAATTATAATTATGTTGACACAAATATTCAAAGATGTTGAGTAGCCCATACCTTTTATGAGCACATATTTTATAGAAGTTGTGTTAAAGACATTTTGCTAGATAAGTAAGCCTATGTATTGGTGAAGGTAGTCATAAAATTGTATCATTAAATATTGAGGATGTTGGGTGGTTAAGTTTAAATAGTATTACATCAAAGTAAAACTTGTAAAATTGATATGTGGTCAAGGTATGTCTATGATAATTTTAGAAGTTTATACATCTCTATTGTATAAGTTGATTAGTTTAAAGTTGATCTTAATAAATGGTATAATTAAATCATTAATTACTTAATTTATGGAAATCTTCCAACCAATTTTGATAAATAGAGAAGAGCACTAAGATTGAAAGCTACAGGAGTGATGCATTATAAATATCATGATTAAATTTAATTGAGATTTTTATCTAAAGAAGAAGCACAAGTTATGATGAATAAATTTTATGATATTATAGGAAGTGGTCATATTTTTAGCAATGTCACAACTTACATACTTCTCAAAGTTAGTTACTATTGGCCAACATTATTCAAGGATGCTTGTACATATGTGAGGACTTCTAATTCATGATAGATATTTGATAAAATGGAGATTAATGCTACCATGTTGTTGAAACCAATGATAGAGGATCACCCCTTTTCCCAATGTGGATTATACTTCATCAAAAAAAAATACCAAATTGTCAATTAGTCATAAGTTTATTCTCACTACCACAGACTATTGTCTAATATGGGTTGAAGATAAATAAACAAGGAATAGTAAAACTAAACAAGTTATTTTTTTTATAGAGGAATATATTGTAGCACAATTTAGGATTCCTCTAACACATGTTTTTGATAATGGACCAACCTTCCAATCAACTAAATTCACTAAATGGGCATAATATAATGAATCAAACTAAAGTTATCGTTAGACAATTATCCCCAAGGAAATGATTTGGTATAATCCTAAAATAATAATTTGATAAATTCCATAAATAAATAAATTGATCAAAATCCCTGTAATTGGCATGCATTACTCAAATAGACTTTATGGGATGAAATAATTGGGCACAAACAAAGCTTGAACATTTCTTCTGTCTTGCTTGTCTATGAACTAGAGCTAATTTTACAAATTCATCTTAATAAACTCGCTTATCAATTCATATAGAAGTACAGAGAATCTAATGAGGGAAGTCAGTCTAGATTTTTGGATATAATTCAATTAGAATATACATGGGATTAAGCTTAATGAAGTTTTAGTAAATCTCAGGCTATGGTGAATAGATGGTTTGATTCAAAAACATGAGTGAAAGCCTTAGAGTTTTATATTTGGTATTGTTATGGGACAAAGTAAATGAAATAAAAGTTCAACATGTTAAATTTAACTCTTTACGGATTGGACCTTACCAAATTTATAAGCTTTTGGGATAAAAATAATTTATATTGAGAGATATCCATGGTAGGTATTTTCCACTACCAAATAATGGATAGTACTTGAAGCATTAATTCATGGTTATTCCATTTAATATCATTTCCATGTAAAGATACTAAGGTTTTTCTATGTATATATTTTGTATATAAGTTTTTTTTTGGCCTTGTTAGTGTTTCCTTATTTTTTTGTTTGATTTATTATAGTTTTCTTTTGTGTCTATTTATTTTCTTTATGATTGTGTCATGTGTTATGTGCCTTTATTCCTAACCTCTTTATGTTGGTCAGCATGTTCAAGGCTTTAGTGGATTGAGGAGAGTCTTATCAAACATTTATTATAGTTGTTCACATGTTTGACATGAGAAATTATTACATTTATAAAAGATTATTCTTGAAATCCTTGCACCTTCACTTTCATTTCTTTATTTAATATTGTGTGCTTCCTTGTTTAGGATGATTGGTCATATTTTTCATCAATGTGTTCTTATAAATGATTGATTAAGAGTGGATTCTTTGTTAAATCATGAATTTAGTCTTTAGTAAGGAATTTACTTATCCCATTGGTTAAAAAATTCCTTTTATTTTTTATCATGTTGTATTCCTGAAAAGGGTAAGGTTTGTGCACAATTAACATCATAAGATAATCAAAATTTACAAAAATAGAAAAAAAATCTAGACACTACAATGTCAAAACAATGTTGTTACTTGTTCTCTTATAGGCCATGAAATTCAGATGGTGGAAAATAAAGTATGAAAGGTATCAATTACTTATAAATTAGAATGTGAATTATCTTTGGATAGCTACATTGGCTACTACAATTTTATTTATGCATTTCCATAATTCCAAAAGACTCTGATTCAAAATAGAATATGCAAATTTTATAACCATTTCAAGTTCCTATTGAAGCCATCAAGTTGTACTTAATATGACATTTGAAGAAAAAGGAAAACACTAAATTTAGTTATACATGTGTTAATGATTATGAATTTTTTTAGTATGTCATTATACCCATAGATCGATCCCCAACCCTTAATTGATTAAATGATGAAATATTTTCAGCAAAAAAAAGAAATCAAAAGGAAGCTGAGCAAAATTCAAAATTCAAATCTTTATTTGAAAGGGTGATTCATGTGATCTCCATCACATGATTTTTGGTTTGGTTGATAATTTAGCAAGGCCATGAATGGGACCAAAGTTATTTGTCAAGGATATATATGCTTGGATAGAAGCAAAGCAATGTCCCCAATCCAAATATATAAATTTTCCTTCTTAGATATTGTGATTATTTTAGATAAGGCTTAATTTCCTTTTTTAGAATGCAATAGATATAAAAGAATCAATCACTTTTAGCACACAATGATGGTCCTAGGTGGACTTGAAACTTAGTATGTCTCATATTGTATCAAACTTTAGTGTTTTCATTTTATGGGTTTATCTAAAGGATTGACTAGTGGATTTGGTGTTTGATGATTTTAAGTCTAGGTTTTGAATATTGAGCAACATTATCCCTCTATAAGTAACCATTTATTGGATCTAAAATGATCCATACTCAAATTTAACATGGGGACCCTCTTGCTTAGAATTATTATTTTATTTTTATGTTAGTACATGTTGGTATAACTTCATTTATGATCACAACTCAAATTAAAAATATTGGGTTCCATTTTCATCACCAACTCATGTGTTAAACAATATTCTTGTCAATTTGAGGATGATCAATGGCATGGGATTACTTAACGGTTATGATGCATTATGAATTCCAAAGGATGATGACTTGAGATTCCAAAATCAAGATGAAATAAATATTTCATGAAAATGATTAATAGATTAGTTAAAGAAAAATATGAATAAGCATGCATAAATCTTGTTTAACATAAACTAGACTTGATTAATCATGTATTTTGATAAAATTAAGGCCCAAATATGTAAATGAATATGGATAAATAAATAAACTCAACTAAAAAAGAACATTTTGAATTAAATAAAGACTAAAATAAAGGCCATAATTAAACTTATTATTATGATTTGAAGAAGAAAAGATCCTAATTGAATTGATATAGACCCTTTTAATTAAAATCCCATGTAAATCAAATCTTAGAAGTTTCAAGATGTAATAAGTCTTTGAATATATAATGAATCAAGGCAATGAAATAATGAATTTAAAAACACATGTTTCTAGGCTAAACAATAGTTAATAAAATGATCATGTAGGAATCCACACTTTACTTGACCTTTGAAATTACATGAAGCATATAAATTGACAATATATATAACATGACTCACTTAATAAAACTTCAAAGGTTAATATTTTTTACTTCAAACCTAAAAAGGCTTGCATAATTATGGTGAATAGATGATTCAAGTGATCTATATTAAAATTGGTATATTTTATTTTTTATGGATACTCTTGTGTAAATATAAAACTTTGTTCTCATGCTTTCAAAACCCTACTTTCTATATAGTGTAAAATCAAGGTTTTATTATTTGCATGGCATATATGTTGAAAGCTTGTATACTTTGCATATAATATATGGAATATGTTCTCATTTTATAGTATTTGGGTGCATTTGGTATTCTAAATTGTATTATTATGGTAGAAAATGAACAAGGTGCATGGTTTTGTTTCCTAGTTAAGCCTTTGTATGAATATTTTGTGCAAACATTTTATGAATGTAGCCATAAAATTCATTTTTATTTCCTAGTTTTAAATTTTTGGGTTATTGAATTTATTGAAGGGTATTATGTGATTGTTGCATAGATTTTTGTTGTCATGATTGAAATGATAAGTGACAATTTTATTTATTCTAGGTTTTAATACATTTTGGCAAGACATAAGCAAAGATCTTAAGGTCTTTTTTTGTTTTATTTTTCAACCATTTCTGTACATGTATTTTTCATGAACTTTTTGGTAACTTAGTCATGGAATATATTCCTATTTATTACATTTAAAAATTAAAATATTGCTGGAATTAATAGAAAACATATATTTTTTGAGTGCTTCTTTGAAGTTTGCAGTCACTTGGTAATTGATTATTGAAACAAATTAATTATATGGAATTATTGCAAGTTGAATATTGACATGAAATGATTATAGTTTGATAATAGAATGAGTTTTTCATTAATTCACTATATTTTCCTTGAGATATGGAAATTATTTCACCTATAGAAAATATTTTGTTTCTGTAATAAGTTTTTGTTCATTGATACTTTTTAGTATTAATATTTTCTAGATAGATGAAAATTTTAAAGTGTTCTAACTTTGATGACATGAAAGTTTCAAGATTATTTTGATCAATTTATTTATATGGTAACTTAAACATGTTCATACAATATTAGATAGTTTATATATGGTATTAGATGATTTTTATATAAATGATATTTTTATGGATTATAGTTTTAAGATCTTTAGATAATTTGGCATTGGCATTTATTGATTATTTATTACATGAATAGTTAAATAATTATCAAAGTTATGTTTAAACAAGTCAAAGAGATCCCACTTTTTATAGATAGTAATTTTGTCTTATTTAGTTTACTTAATCTCTTAGACTTATTTTAAGTTTAAACCATAAATTTAAGTTATAAACTTTATACATTATAAAGTGACTGACTTCTAAAATTCAATTAAATTTATAACTATAACTAACTAAAGTTAGTTGTGACTTAAATCATAACTATCTCAAACGAGAGTTAATTTATAAAAATATTGAATACACATGACAAAATGAAAATACACATAAGTATTAAGAGATATTCTATTTTGAAGTTTTTAGTTCCCTACTATACACCTCATACTCTTGGCCTTACACACTTGAATGAAAATGGTAAAAAATGATGGCAAACCCACTAGTATGTCATTATAGTTAGGGAAGGGTTTGGAATCAAGATCAAACTAAATGCAAAAAATGATTGAGAGGCACCTACAAAAGGTATGGTTAGCTCCCTATTACTTTTGTCTCTAACTAAACCAAGGTGAGAGGGCCTATGGGGTAGATTTCTCACATGGAGGGATTTCATAATTCAATCTCCATGGGGATTCTTGGTACAAGGAATAAATATTAATAGAGAATAACCAAGTTTGCACACTTTACCCATGAAGGGTTGTCACATGAAATGAACAAATGTTCTAAGTCATACACAAGCTACTAAAGATAGATTAAATTATGAATTAAATCTTCATTTTGAAGAATATGACTACAAAGGGAAAATATAAATGACTAAAATGATAGGATTTAAATCACAAAATACAAACACATTTCAAATATGCAAGATCTTATGCATTTTCAAGGAAAGTAACATTTATAGTATGCAATAGGGTGTGTAATTTGTAGGTTAGGATAGGGTAGAATGAATTAGATGATTAAAAAAAGGAGGGTGGCATGCTAGTGTTGGTGGTTTCCAAATAATAAGGTCTATTAGTATTCCATCATAATATTCCTTAGTAAAGATGCAAAAAAAGTCCAAATTCAAGATAATGGTAAACACTAAAGGATGCCTAAGAGACTAGAACATACACTGAAACTAGAATCTCAAATACTTTCTTTTGCTAAATTCATGAAACCAGGGAGCCCTTAAAAGGTATTCAACAATGCATTTCTAAATGTAACTATAGAAAGTGATTTATAACCTAAGTACATACTCAGAATGACAACTAGTAATAAACACAAACCCAAATATCCAATCAACAATAATCATAAAACATATTATTGCATTTCATTAACATGATATGATAAATAACCACAAATTTTTTATAGTGAATTGAAAAGAAATATTACAAACATCAACAATTTAAAATGTTTCCATGGGGACAAACATGGTGAGATTGCTCTTTTGAAAATGGAGACATAAACATAATCTCAAATTTTGTTAATGGTTGTAAAGATGCAACCACCTTAGCAAGTTAGACAAAATCTACACATATTAATTGATCCAAAAAAAATATCTACAGATCCTAGACTTAGGGAAAATGGACACCTAAAATAACAACCCACAACAACCAATGGCCAAAAATAACCTTGAAATAGAAGACAAGCCTTCTATTCATGCATTTCTCAATCCTTCTCAAATCTAGACCTCTAGGTTGTAATTTGAAAAAACTACATAAAAAATTTTCTATTTCATCAAGTTACTCCTAGCTAGAAAATACTCTTGGCCACACCCAATTTTTTTTCCATTTTTAATAAAAATCATTGTTACAACTACCTCTACAAGGAAAGATGAGGACTTGTAATCATATAGAGATGATATTGACTACTCACTTGCATATTTAGATGGAGAAAATCATTTGAGGATCCAAATAGACTTTGTCCTCATGTTAAACCACCTAAAGATCTCCCTTTACACTTGATGGGAAGCTGAATTACATGTTAGAGGCTGAACAAACTTTGTTTCTATGTGCAACTACCTAGATATGCCAATGAACAATTACCTTCACAATTGGAACCTCCTTGATAACTACCTTTGTATTTTGTGCATGCCATGGAACAACCTATTCTTGTAATCATAACTAGAGAATGATCTAGTTGTGACATGAAATTAAAAATGATACAAGATCAAGATTGGAAATATTTACTTTGGAATGACTTCATGGACCTTCTTCTATACTTCAACTCATTTCCCAATTAAGAAAAAACCATCAAATTTAAATTTTAGACCAAAACTTGCCACATATTGACACTTGGCATTCCACCTTAGATCCAACTAGGCATCCACATAGCATAAAACTAAGCTAATTTATTAGCTCTAATTTGGGCACATAACACTCTTTTACTAGTTTTAATCCTTTTAAAAAGTCCATATCAGCTCGTACCATTAGATATTCTCATTTGAGTAAGTGTGTACTATTTATATTGACCTAAAAGATCAAACATCATTGGCTACTCAGTACTCTATCTAACATGGTTACAACATGTGTCATCACTACATTCACTTTGTGTTTGATTTAAAATCTTGACTTAATACACCCTATCGATCAAAAGGTGTATGCTTAACCATGTACCATCAATTGATAGGAACATACTCAAGTCTTATCATGCACTACAAACTTGACATTTTGACTTTAAACTTATACCACCTGATCTTGAGTGCCTAAGCAAATGCACTCCCTTAGATAATGATCTGAGGTTTGGGTGTCATTAGATATTACTAGTTTTTAGCCTCAAGGATGTGTCACTTAGAATCCTCATGGGATTCCTATGTTCATTTGACTATCCAACTTTGATCATGAGCCATCAGATCATCCTAATCCATGTCAACATGCACCATCATATATACCTCCATTTGAAAATAAATAACTACTTCATGGGGTCTAAAATTGATGCTCTCACAATCGTCTTAAAACATTTGAATCCCAATGTCTAGTCCCTACAACTTAAATTTGATGTCTACACACCCATCAAAATATGTCCATAATATTATCATACCTACAATTCAAAAATATCTTTAAGGAATTTGTTCTATAGAAATTTTGTCTGAGTCTTTATCTTTAGCATTCTTGTTTGCTTCAACACTTCTGATTTGGGATTTTCTTTGGCATAATTATCCTACAACAATTATTCTGGGAACTCTATTAGGATAATTATTTCAAACAAAATGTTAGAGACAATTTCCTTGAAGGATTTGACTTCACATTTTTCCCACAAGAATTAAGTCTTCAACCTTTTGTCTTCATCAAGACAATTGCTTTAGACATTTTGTTTGAAATAATTTCCCTATAGAAATTGAGCTTTGTAATTTTATTGAAGGAATTAGACATCTGCACTTTTTTCAAAATAATTAAGACTTAGCTCCTTGTGTCTTCATCTGGAAAATTATTTTAGACATTTTGTCCAAAATAATTTCCCCATAGAAATTGAACTTGGCATTTTTCCCAAAGAAATGTAATTCTTTCATACTTTTTTCATGGGAAAAATGCTTAAATAAAATAGGACTTTTTCTCTACAGCAACTTTGCCAAAATTACCCTTCGACCATTCAAACATACCCTTCAAAATTTTTGTCAAGGGCATTTGCCCTATAAAATTTCCCTTCAACCTTTTAGAATGGCCCTTTAGATCTCTTGAAAGTTCCCTTTGGACTTTTTGAAGATGCCATTTAGGTATTTTGAAAGTGCTTTTCATGAATTTTACAAGGGAGAAATACCCAAAGGAAATGACCCTTCAAAAATTTTACAATGGAAAAATGACCCTTCAAAATTTTTATAGATACTTTGGTTGAAGTAAATAATTCCTTACATTTATTTCAGGCTTTTTGTGTAGGAAAAATGCCCGACGGGTAAGTGCCCTTTAGACTTTTTGTTACGGATAAAAAGTTTGAAATAAATAAGAGTTTTCACCTTTTCTAAAACAAAGGATTTTTGTTGAGATTTTTATGTGGGAATATTTCTTGAAGGGCAAGTGCCCTTCAAAATTTTTATGGTGGACAAAAATTCTAAAACAAATGACTAAAAATAATGGAAATATCCATTTGAGATTTTTGTGTAGACAAAATGCTTGAAGGAAATGACCCTTTGGGATTTTTGTGTTTATAAAAATCCCAAAAGAATATGGCCTTCAGATAATCTACGTGAACACCATTTTTGAAGAATCTAAGGACTTTTCACCAAAAATAGGCCATATTAACACAAGGAAATACATTAAGTAAAGACCAAGTTAAATCACTTAGTTTCTTAAACATGACTTGACCTTTTCAAAAGAACACTTTGAAACATAATTTGGGCTAATGACTTAAACATTGATATTTGATAAGGGCCCAATTACTTCAAAGTAATTTTTGGCACTAGCACTAGCTCTCACCTAGGGATGCATACCCCCTGTGGGTGTGTAAAGAACCACAACATATAAGACCAGGTGTCAAACCATTAGGCTACAGAGTCAAGACTTAACAATTTTTTGAAAACATCTATAAAGGCTCAATAAAACATGGTATACTTAAAAAAATAGATCAGGGGGATCTAGAAATAAAGACACAACAAAAGACATTAAGGGAAACTATACAAACAAAGCTTGAAGTAAAGGGGAAACAAAACAATAGAAAAATAAAGCAAAAAAACACTACATAATATGGTACATAGTCTAGACTTCATTTGAGTAAATGCTTTGGATGCTTGCCATTATTTTATGGCTCGAGAACTCTACCATCCCTTAATCTCTTTAACTCTTTTAGAAACTTGGTGGCCAAGATGAAGTAAACCCATCTCTACACTTGCCTGGAAGATCTATTGTTAAGCTATAATAGGATGACATGTTAAAGTATATCCTCTTTGAATGATCTCAAATCTAGATAATACAAAACTAAAAAATTCTATTACTCCTTTAGTAATTGTAAATAAACATGTTTTTTAGTTTCAATCATGTAAGTACCAAGCTAGAGTGCCTCAGGATTAGAAATGTTAATTGTGCACTCAAAGTACTAATTGAAAGGGGTCTAGATATTTTCATCTTCTATGGCATATAAGACAACCCTAGCTTCATCAAATGACATATTCCAAACAACATCCTCATTGTCAAACCCAACATAAAAAAAAATTGGTTACTAAACAATGTCCATACTCCTAATAAAGTCACCCAATCCTCCATCCATGTTCATCATTTATTTAAAGTCAAACTTTAGATATTTAGTTATATCATGATTAGGTAAATCATATGTTTTTTTTATACTATAATCACAAGTAAACTCATACATCATGACTTTCTTGATTTTACTCCAAAACTGATCAATAGTAGTAGTAAACATCATTTCTATAGAGGTAGAAAAATTACTTGTGGAGCCTTGACAATCAAACATAAAAATATAATATTTGGCTAACACATACTTAGATTCATCTAAATATTCATTAATTTATTTAGCAGTATCATATGGGGTATGTGGGAGGAAGTACTTGTCACACCAATCAATGTCAAGATCAAAATCCACAACATTTACTTTGGCATTTAAAATATCAATTACTTCCATTCTAGCCTCCAAACTTCTCCTCTTCATCTTTGATGCAAACATATAAAGGAGACAAAGTTCTGATGAGTAACCTTTTGAAAGATGATCTCAATCCTTCCAAATTTACAAGTAATATAAATAATGCTCAAAGCTGAAATGAAGATATTCAAAATAGGCACTGATCTTCCTTGAAACCAAAAAATCAAGTCAAAGTTGCCATTAGAATCAAAATTAGAGAACATAATAGTTAGCAAACTATTATGATACATGCTTAAAATACACTTTGTTGAACTTAATGAGATAGAAATCAAAGACACTAATTTATTTAGAATAATGTTCAAAAGGAAAAAAATCACCTTTCAACATGTAATATTTTTATCTCTTTGCAACAAATGTAGATGAAGTCAAATATCAAGCCTTAAGAGCTCCTAGCACATCCCTAGTGGAGTGATGTAACATCGATGACCAAGATAGTCTAACTATAGAAAATAAAAAGTAGAGAACCTTCAAATATGAAATACTTATAGGTCTAGATCTCTACAAGAGTCCCCAACAAGACAAATGCCATGGGTATCTTTCTTGTCCCTAGTAATGACGCCATAAAAGTTTTGGTTCCCAATTATACACCTCATACTCTTAGTCTTGAACACTTGAAGGAAAATGTCATGAAATGATTGCATACCTACTAGTATGTCATTGTATTCAAGGAAGGGTTTGTCATTAAGATCAAACCAAATGTAAAAAATGACTGAGAGGTACCTATAGAGGGTATGGCTAGCTCTCTACTACTTTTGGCTCTACCTGAACCAAAGGTGAGAGGACCTATGGGATAGCTTTCTCACATGGAGGGATTTTGTAATTAAATCTCCATGGTGATTTTTGGCACAAGGAAAACATATGAATAGATCATAACCATGTTTACATACTTCACCCATGAAGGGTTGTTACATGAAATTCAAAAATGCTCTAAGTCATACACAAGCTACTAAAGACAAATGAAATTGTGACTACAATATTCATTCTAAATAATATTATTAAAAAGGGACTATATAAAAGACTACAATGCTAAGATTTAAAACACAAACTATAGACACATTTGAAATATGAAATATCTTATACATTTATAAGGCAAGTTACATTTATAGTATGCAACAGGGTGTGTTATTTGTATGGTAGAATAGGGTAGAACAAGTTAGATGATTAAAAAAGGAGGGTGACATGTTGGTGCTGGTGTTTTTTAAATAAAATGGTATCTAGTATTATTTCATGACAATATTCCTTAGTAAAGATGCAAGAAAACTCCAAATGCAAGATAATGGTAAACACCAAGTGATCCCTAAGAGACTAGAAAATACATTGAATCTAGAATCTTAAATACTTTCTCCTACTAAATTCATGAACCTAGGGAGCCCTTAAAAGGTATTCAATAATGAATTTCTAGATATAACTATAGAAAAGGATTTATAACCTAAGTACATGCTCAGAATGACAACCAATAATGAACACAAAACCAAATATCCAATTAGTAGAAATTGTAAAACATATTATTGCATTTCATTAATAGGATACAATAAAGAACCAAAAATGTTTTCTAGTGACTTGAAAATAGATATTACAAACATCAACACTTTAAAATTATTCCATAGGGACAAACATGGTGATGTTTCTCTTTTACAAGAGAGACATAAATATTCTCTTAAAGCTTGCTAATGGTTGTATAGATGAAACCACATTCGCAAGTGAGATAAAATCTACACACAATAATTGATCCCAATTTTTTTTTGCAGAACCTAGACTTGGGTAAAATGGACACCTAAAATAGAGACCCACAACAACCAATATCCAACAACAACCTTGAAATAGAAGACGAGCCTTCTATTTATGCATTTCTCAATCCTTCTCAAATCTAGACTTATAAGTTGCAATTTGTAAAAGATATAAAACAAACTTTTCCATTCTATCAAATTATTCCTAGCCAAAAAATACTCTTATCCATGCTTGATATTTTCATCCATTTGCAATTAAAATCATTATTATAATTACCTCTACAAGGATTGATGAGGACTTGTAACCATACATAGATTCTCTTAACCACTTGATTACACATCTAGAGGGATAAAATCATCTAAGGAGCCAAACAAAATTTGTCCTCATGTCAAACCACTTAAAGATCCCCCTTTACACCTACCTAGAAGGTGAATCGCATGGTAAAGGCTGAACAAAATTTGTTTCTATGTATAACTACTTGGAGATGCTAGTGAATAGTTACCTAGATAGCTAGAACCTCTTGGACAACTAACTTTATTTTTTTTTGCACACCATGGAACAATCTGGTCTTGCAATGATGACTTGATAATGATATAGTTGTGACATGAAACTAAAAATGATTTATGATTATGATTGGAAATATTCACTCTGGAATAGCTTCATGGACCTTCTTTTATGCTTTGACTCATTTCTTAACTAGGAAAGAGCCATCAAATTTAAATTTTAAACCAAAGCTTACCACATATTAACACCTATCATTCCACCTTGGATCCAACTAAGCATGCACATATCTTAAAATTGAATAGGCTACTTCATTGGCTTTTAATTTTAGCATGTATCACTCTCTTATTAGTTTTGAGCCCTTTGAAATGCCCATCTTAGCTCGTACTATTAGATCTAATAACCTAAACAAGTACATCATATTGATATTAACCTAAAAGATCAAATGTCATTGGATACTCAATACTCTATCTAATACGATTACAATGCATGTCATCACTACACTCACTTTGGGTTTAATTTGAAACCTTGACTTAATACTCTCAGTTAATCAAAAGGTGTATGCTTAACCACATACCTTCGATCGATAGGAAAATTCTTGAGCCTTATCATGCACCACTATCTTGACCCTTTGACTTTGAATTTGCACCATCTAATCTTGAGTGCTCAAGAAAATGTGATCTATCAGATCATGATATGAGGAGTGGGGCATCATTAGATATTATTAGTTCTTGGCCGTAAAGATGTGCCACTTGGGATTCCTATGGGTTTCCCATGTTCCTTTAAATATCCATATTTTATTATGCATAATCATATCATCCTAATTCACACTGTTAGATCTACCTCTATTTGAAAACAAATGGCTACTTCATGGGGTCTAAAATTGATGCTTGCATAATCATCCTACAATGTTTAAATCTAAATAAATAGTCTTTATAGCTTAAAGTTGATGTCTATGTAACCATTAAAATACATCCATGAGACCATCATACCTATAATTTTCAAATATCTTCAGGGACTTTTTTTTATGGTAATTTTGTCTAAGTCTTTGTCTTTGTCTTTAGCATTCATGTTTACTTCGACACTTCTTCTTTGGGATTTTATTTAGTATAATTATCCCATAACAATTCTTTTAGGCATTCTATAAGGATAATTATTTTGGACAAAATGTCTGAGCTAATTTCCCCAAAGGATTTTACTTCACATTTTTCCTACAACAATTAAGTCTTTGGTCTTTTGTCTTCATTGGGACAATTTTTTTTGACATTTTATTTGAAATAATTTCCTTGTAAAAATTGAGCTTTACAATTTTCCTAAAGGAATTGGACCTCTGTAATTTTTCAAAAATAATTAAGACTTAGCTCCTTGTGTTTTCATCAAGATAATTATTTTGGACATTTTGTTTGAAATAATTTCCCCATAAAAATTAAACTTGGTATTTTTCTTGAAGAAATGCAATTCTTTTGAACTTTTTGCATGGGTAAAATACTCAAAGAAAATAGGACTTCTGCTTCAAAATAACTTTATTGAAAGTACCCTTTATCCATTCAAACATACCCTTTAGAAGTTTGTTAAGGGCACTTGCCCTATGAAATTTCCCTCAAACTTTTGGTCATGGTCAAAAGGTTAGAAAAAATAAGAATTTGCACGTTTTCTGAAATAAAGGATTTTTGTCAAGTTTTTTGTGTTGGCAAAACTCCCAAAGGGCAAGTTCCCTTCAAAATTTTTATGGTAGATAAATTTTTTGAAACAAATGATCCTAAATAATGGAAATAGCCCTTTAGGATTTTTGTGTAGACAAAATGTGCAAAGGAAATGGCCCTTCGAGCTCTTTGTGTGGACAAAAATCTTGAAAGAATATGGCCTTCAAACAATCTTCACAAACATATTTTCCTAAGAATCTAAGGAATTTTCACCAAAAATAGATCAAATTAACATAAGGAAATACCTGATGTAAAGTGCCCAAAGCAAATACACTAAGTAAATACCAAGTTGAATCACCTAGTCACTTAAACATGAACTTGACCTTTTTAAAAGAACAATTTGAAATAGAAGTTGGAATAATGACTTAGACATTGATATTTGATAAGGGCCCAATTTCTTCAATGCAATTTTGGACACTAATACAAGCTTCCATACCTTTCTTCTTTTGTGCAAACAACTCTGAGATTGAATAATAACTTGCATATTGACCAAATGATATCTTTTTTGATGGTAAGTAAGCTACTTGAATAATAGAGGTATATCCATATTTATTTATATATAAATGATTATCTAAATATTTTCAACTATTAATGTATTTTATGATTGTAGGTGTGGAGTCATATGATAATAAATTCTTGTTCTTTGTCTAAATGATGATGAAAACATCAAGTTTTGTGATGGATTATTAAATTTTCATTATTATAGTGTTATTATATTACAAGAATTATTTTTAATTAAAATTATTTCAAATTTTTATCAATAAGATTACTTTTTCATACTCCTAAGCTGATTCTTATACAGAGTCTCACACTCTTTAGTTCTCAACTATTTATCTTAGATCAGATTAATAGATTCTTATTCTCTTAGATAATCAATTTTGTTTATTCTAATTTTCTATTTTATTCTCTTAAAATTTATATTTATTTTCTTGTAGTTTCTTAGTCTTTTACTCTTTTTTATTTTATTTTAATTGTAACCTTTAACTTTATTAAATTTTTAACTTACTAATAGTACTCTTAAATATTTATTACTTATAGAATTTAGACTCTCTTTAAGTTTACTCCTTTTTCATTTAGTCTTTTGTTTGTTTCTTCTTAGTTTTTGTCAATTATATTTGTGTTGATTTTGGTTAATATTTATTATTTTTCTTCCTATTTTATTTTCTTCCTCTTTCTTTATTTCTTTTTCATTTCTTTTCTTTCATCCTTGCAATGTGAACATGTATTTGTGATATAAATTTTTAGAAAACCTTAGTATTCTATTCTTCAGGGGATTGCATAACACATAGACTTATCTCTATTGGATAGGTCATATGATAGTATTATACTTAATTTAATATTGATTAAGAGTACACTAAAGAAGTGGTTAACATATTTGATTAGAACATTTCTTTTATAAGTATCTTTCTTCTAATCATGATTAATAATAGTGTTATATTTTGAATAATTTTAGAAAATGGTTATAACCTTGATTTAGGTTTATCATTGAACATATTACTCTTTAGAGCTTAAAATACCCTTTTCACACCTTAGGACTAATTCTTAGCCATATGTCCCTTAAATTAAACTTTTATTATTCCATATTGACCTTCACGATAGGCCAATGGGTTGATTGATTGATGTGACAAATTTCACCATAAGAAAATTTGTAACTATGATGGGGATGTTTAAATCAATTTTATTTCTATATACAATTATTCATTATTGTATTCAATGATTCACATTACCATAATTGGTCATCAGTTTTTAGTTCATAGTTATCATATCTGTTAGCCCAAAATTTGATTCTAATTTAGTGATTATTTCTTTATTGGTTATGGAAAATATGGATCAACTCATTTGAGAATGGTGTTACATCAAAAGATTAATAAAAAATAAAGTAGATCAACATCTAAGGAATTGGTTTGTGATTCTTTGGAATAAAATGAATCCATATAGGAATATTTGTGGTGATTTATTTAGAATTTAAATAAAATACTTATTTCTTTCAAACCAAGTAATGAACTTTTATTCTTATATTGTAAGAATAATCTACCTTAGACAATTATTCAAAAAATTGATATTATTGATTCTAGCATAGAATTGATATTTTCTCACATCCAAAGATAAAATAATTTTTTTGGCAATATTTTCTCATTTGATCATGAAATGTTCAAATGAAAAAGTTTCTCTACTTTAAATTTGGATTTTGGACATAAAGGTCTCCTAATTAATTTTCTATATTTTTTTAAAGATTAAATCATGGCATTTAATATTGAAAATGACTCTCAAGAATTATATAATAGTTCATATTCTTCATCTAGTTTAGAAATAGAATGTTTTGATTTAGAATAAAATCCTATTTTTTTATCAGATTCATTTAATTTACCTAATCAATTATTTAACCTTGGTTCATTTATATTAATAACCTTTTATCCAACATAAATATACCTAATTTTATTTTAGCTATGGATAACGGAGAAGTTGATGATATGTTAATAAGATCAAAACTATATGATCTTAACGTAGACATGAAAATCTATTTTGAGTTAGAATTTTATTACTTTCTCAAAAAAAAAATTCTTCTCCTTATGATTTTATTACTATTTATAAGAATCTCAAATTCTCAAATCTAATTTAATGTTTTCCAATTATTATCCTGACACTTTTGATTTAAATGATCACATTCAAGATGAAAATTTTGATCTCTACAATGTTAGATCAAGTGTTATACCGATTTAAGAAGACTTCAAATATCTTGATGTTGTGGATACTAGATTTTGCAATAAATTGATGAAAATCAAATATAAAAGATTTTATTTTCAAGATCATGATGCAATAATAACAAGTGACTATGACAGATTTCATTATTCTTTTATTCTAAAATTTGGGTTAGAAGACTTGATAAATAATATAAATTATGAATGTTTCAAATTTTATGACATTTTAAATTTTGAAATAATAAATCTTATTAAATATGTGAAATCTATAAATAGTCAAAACTATCTAATAGAAATCAATCTATAAGACACACTCAAACAAAAAAATCATTTCCTTGTTATAGACTCTCACTACCCTAATTTTAAAAATATTCATCTCCTTTTGAATCAAAATAATAGCCTTTCATCCATTTTGAAATATTTTGGATTCACTAAAATTACATATAATGATTATTCAATTACTTTTATTTTGTTTGTTCAAGGATATATGATGTTTTTATCATTGACGTATTGTTGCCTTTAAATCTTATAGTTTGACATATGATGAATATATTTATGCCAAAATTAATGTATTACATTGTAACTATACTAAAATAAACCACCTAATAAATACTCTTATACTATTTTCATGACTTAATTATTATTTATTTACTTTTGTTATCCTTCATTTTATCTCATAGTGGTATAATTTTATGTCAATTAAAAAAGTATGATTCTATGTTCCTTGTATATATTTTATTGATTGTGGCTTTCTTTTGGTTGTTTCTTTCTTTCATGTTTTTGTTTTTTACTGTTTTCTCTTCTTTCTTTAATTTCATTTGTGGTTGTGTCTAGCTCTATTATAAACATTTGTGAGATTCTCATCATTATAAAGTAAAAAATAATAAATTCTTCCATATTATTGTATCTCTTTATTAAATATTGGAATATTTAACCAAAATTTTATCAATCTTTTATAAAGAAGCAAATACTAGATATTTTGTTGTTATAAACATTAATTGCTTTCATATTTCATATTCTAGGTTTGTACATTGATTTTCATCAATCCTAAACTTCCCTATTTGATCTTTTCTATTATACATGCCATGTTAGTTGAGTATCCCATCCCTCAAAAAATATTTGAAGGGGTTCATGCATATATACTTAGGAAATGATTGGCCTAGATCACACTTTTAACTCTTTGAAATTAAAATTTGTAATTACAACCCAATATCATAAGTCAAACTAGTTACCAAGGTCACCAATGTTATTTAAAATTTTAGTATCCCCTTTTAAAATTTAAAATCATCATATTATTACATATGATGTTAAGCCATGACATTTAAAATTATTGGTGGGGACTAACTTGTTTACATCCTTTTAGCAATTATTTCTTGTGCATATGTTTTAATATGACATTATGTAATAACCCCAGTGGGTTTTACTAAAATAAGTTTTTTTAAAAACATTTACACAAATTCAATAAATAGATTCCATCATGATGAAACCAATACTATAATTATCTTTAACTAAATACATTATATTTTAAGCTAACCAATAATAAGATCAAGAGCTAATATATTTAGCTAATAATAATGAGATCAAAATAAAGTAAAATGCTGATATAAAATGAACACTAAATTTGTTTCATAAAAGTATATTTATAAATTTAGCCTCCACTAATGCATTGTTATAGCCAACTAATGTAATGATATAATATATAAAATAGTATAGTTTTAGCAAAATACAAGGATAAATAAAAATGTATAATGGTACAATGTTCCATGGAGCATGTGAGTCTCAATGTACATTTAATATCCATAGTGATCATGAGTGTAGTCACTAGTGTAGTACTATTAAGGGGAGGGAAAGCATCATCCGAGTGTTTTCCACACCAACCATGGACCATCGATCTCCTACACAATCTCCTAACTAGGGAATGGCCCTCTCTTCATGGATGGGTATATAATCATGGTGTGAAAATCAAGAGTTACAAATATAACCTATGTGATGTAAGATAATTATTGCATGTAATATATTATAAAGAAATACATTCAACATACATATATATTAAATTATCTTCAATACCCAGTTAAAGAGTAACTAGTATTTATATAGCTGAGTTTTATTTAAATAAATCCAACATAGAATGCATATATATTTATCTAGTATAATCGTATAAGAATGAATAATATTCTATCAGATATTTTGGAATATCACATATATAATCATATGCATACTCTAACATAGAATAATATTAAATTATTTTCAATGCCAATAAATATTTAATATAATATTATGTCTACGGTCCATAACCAAATAGCCACTAATTTAATATTTAAAAATGCTCTCAGTATAGTTAGACATAACTAGTTATATAAAATCAAATATCTATATTTTTAGACTTCTACAGTTTTAATCTTACAACATGTGTTTACTTAATAGAAATGTAAACACACACTTAAGGTTTATTCAACAATAATTTTACTATAGTGTATACATAAGTCAATGAACCACAACTTATCTATGCATAATCAGGTTTGGTATGGATATGAGTGGATATAAACATATCAACTATTCATTTTCCTCTATGAATCTTGTATTATTCAAACACATTATACCATATTTATATATGAAATCAAGAAAATGTAAGAATGAATGTATTATATATATACATAAGTTTATGCATTCCTATATGTCACTAAATAACCTATCCAAGACCCATGAAATGTATGTTTAAAACTATGAATATCTATATAGTTTAGGTTAATACTTAAAATTTTCCATCTCAGTTTAATATAACACTATCATGCCCTAGTTTGGGTATTTAATTTTGAGCTGATTTTAACATATAAACAAGCTAATGTCTTTTGTATGAAGGAAGAAATGGTTCATCATTAATTTTTAGAGATTGAGTTTAATCCCAAATACCCAGTAATACCATAGATTTATATTTAAGTGACTTAGCCTAATTCAAAATAAGCTAGTAATTTGTATACTAAATATAATGTTTCAATATTATATTTATATAACTAAGCATACCCAAAAATAATGTCTACATATAAACTCAAATAGTAATTAATTCTAACCTCAAAATTTACCTAGGGTTTCATATTTAAGTTTTTCCATTTTTTAAATGTCAATAAAATATTTACATAACTCATCTAAGAATACACAAAAATATTTTGGCAACATATCCATTTATACTTAGGATTTCAGAGTCATATACTTGGCTCGATGGATGTTTGAGCCATTCCCAGTGCCAAGTATATAACCCTAGTCTTTCTACATTTTCATAATAATGAAAACAAAAAAAAACCCTAAAAGAATTTAAACAATTTTGTTGAATTAATACATAATATACATCTATGAATTTAAACAACAAAACCTATTTGGTAAGTGAAATCAAAATTCTACCATAATTCATATTGACCCTTCTCCAAACTTTTTTGAATCCCTTTGCCTTTCTCTTTTAATATATCATGTACCCTTAGGAATTACTTTCCTTTTATTTTTATCTTTTTTCATGATAATTCCATGCTAATTGAACTACCCCACTCTCCACCAAAAAATCCAAGTGATAATAATGAACTCCACAAATAAGTTGATTCATGAAAACCAACTAATAGAAAACTAGTAGTCATTTCATGTTTTCTCATGTAGTCCAAAGTTGAAGTGTTTTTCTATTAAAGGTGATTTGATTAGAATAAGTTAACACCCATATAAAACCTAGATTCATGAACTTTCCCTCATAATGATCATTTTCAAACATTATAAACAATAGTAATAATTTAAACCTTATGAATGTTAACAATGACTTTCACGAAGTCCTTTAAATGTTATAACTACAAATAATAATATTGACTTAGCACAAGGTCATTAAAATAATATAACTATTATCATTGATTTAATATAAGATCATTCATAATTACATTATTACCATGCCTTGATACTTAGTCAGCTAATAATCATCTAACACATAATGCAATTATGTTCCCTTAGCAAGGTATTTACAAATAAGACACTAGTTTTTTTCAAAGACATTCACACTCACTCAACTATAGCCATTCAAGGAAAAAATATGATTTTAAAAATAATTCACATAAGTGCCATAGATAGTAGCAAGGATAATCAAAATATCCCTAGAGCATACATTAAGGCAACATCATCACATGAAGTAAACTAAGTAAGACAAAACATATAAGAGTCTAAATCTCACATTAGAAAACACACAACCATACTCAAGTGAATCAAACATGATTATAACTAAAAGCAACTATAATTTGTCAAATTAAGCAATGAATATAAACACATATTATACTATTTATGGTGTCTGTGGGTTCTTATTTTCCATTCTATCAACCCCCAAGGCCTCCATATACAACACCCTCTCTAATGATTCCCTCCCTCCATCATATTCTAAGGGATGGATCTATCCTACATCCACCTCATAAAAATAAAGTTAGTTATCCTCAATCATTATGAAATCAATAATATACTATTCTAATTAATTAACTAAACATGATCACTATGTACATAACATACAAGTATAACTAACTCAACTAGTTAATGATCATGAAAATAGTTACATATAACTATCCATACATTAGTATGTATAGATCTAGCTTAACCAAAATATTAATTATCCAAACAATAATAATAATAAAATACACTAATCAATAGGTTATGAAGTCTAAAGAGTAATCAATATGTAATATCCTTCCCTTCTAAATATTTTCATCATCCTAATGACACGTATTCCAATATAAATTCTAAAATTATACACTATTTAGCATAAAATTAAATAATATCTAGTAACATATTAAGTAAATAAATATGGAGAAAGTCTATAAAACTCATCATAATCCTTTCAAGAGGCACTATCTTCATGATATTGGTCTCAATTAACCTTGTACTATGACACTTCTCTATTATGAAAACTAAGTTTACGAGTGTATATTATTTTGATTGGTTCTATTGTGACCATCTTGAGATCTAAAACTTGTAAAGCATTCAAATAGAATACATGTGAAGTATAAATAACATGATTTTTAATATAGGACACATAGAAAACGTTATGCAAAAGAGATAGATCTAGTGTCAAATCAAGCCTATATGCTATAATATCGATCACTTCCATAACCTCAAAGGATCACAAATATCTAGGTGAAATATTCACTAATTTTCCAAACTTAATCAAAAAAAATTGAGGTTTAACCCATAGAAATACTTTATCACCCATAAAAATCTGCCTTGTTATTATTTCCAAATCAACATAACTTTTATGTATATCATTGGCCTCAGCTAACCTTTGCCTAATTTTTATAACTCTATCTTCCATATCCATAAGCATTTTAGGTTAAAATACTACTTTGTCTTTTAATTTATCCCAACTGATTGGTGGTATACACCTCCTTCCATATAATGCATTGAATGGAGCCATTTTCAATGTTTATTGGTATGAGTTATTGTAAGTGAGCTCAACCAATGGAAGGTACTCCTCCTACTTATATTTTTGATCCATGTAATATATTTGAAGTAGATATTCTAAAATTTGGTTAACCCTCTCTATTTGTCCATCTCTTTTTAGGTGATATGCAGTAATAAAATTCTACTACATATCTAGAGCTGAATTCAAAGTCAACTAAAATCTAGAAGTCATTCTCAAATTTTGATCATAAATTATCTTTTTTATAAATCCATGAAATTGGTACACCTCATTCATTAATGTCTTCACAAGCATAAGTGCATCATCTATCAATTTTCCTAGTATGAAATGAGCTACCTTGGTTAGTTTTTCAACTACCACCAAGATCATATCATGATAGATCTATGATAATGAAAACCTTTGGAAAAATTCCATGCTAATCACCCACCACTTCCATTATGGTATATCATGAGGATATTAAAATCCTTCTAAATGCACATGCTCAGGTTTTACACTATGATCCTCAAATTATCTTTATTAGACACATAATCCTTCCATTATACCTCAAAATACCATCACTCCCTAATTTTAATCCTTTAAGCTTGGGATTTTGAGCATTTTCTAATAATGATTTCTTAACTAGATCATAAAATTCATCTCTAATGGAGAATTTAATTTCCTAATCATGTAAATTACTCTTAATAGTAGTCAAGGTTGTTATGTACCTTCTAAAACTTAGGGTATATACAACTCTATTATACTTGTCCTTGATATAGTTAATATCAAAATCATAATTAGATAATAATTCTAACCAATGTCTCTAACATGTATTTATGACTGGTTGGGTAAAGATATAATTGAGTCATAAGTTGTCAATCTTTATCTCAAATGGTTTCCACAATAGATAATGCCTCCAAACTTGTAAGTTATGTATTATTCTAGGAAGTTCCAAATCATTAAGGGCATAATTCACCTCATAAGGATTAAGTTTTCTAGAGTCATATGCTATAATTGAACCATCCTACAAAAGAATTCCTCCAAGTCCATCTTTAGATGCATTTGTGATTACTAAAGACTGACCATTAGGATCAAGAAATCTTAGCATAAGTATTGAAGTAAGCCTCCATTTTAGCTCTAGAAATGCCTGTTTACACTTATTTGATGAAACAAAACTCATATTATTCTACTAAAGAGTGGTAATTGGATTAACTATATTTGATAAATTTAAAACAAAGTTCATATAATAACCTACTAATCCCATAAAACTTAACATCTCATACACATTTTTTGAAACTAGCTATTCCATTATGGCCCTTATCTTGGCTGAATCAACTAAAATTCTATTTGTAGAGATAATATGTCCAAAATATTGCACTTTCCTTTGGAAAAAATACACATTTGGATAATTTTCCATACAATTTATGCTTTTGTAAATGCTACAAAACTAGTTTTAGATGCTGAAGATATTCATCCTCACTCTTATAATATATGAGAATATCATCCCAAAAAACCAACACAAAGTGGTCTAGATAATCCCTAAACATAATGTTCATGATTCATAAATGTTTATAGATAATTTATTACATAAAAGGTGACCTTAGGAATTCTTAGTGCCCATACTAAGTTTTAAATGTTATTTTAAAAATATCATCATCTTGGATTCTTAGCTAATGATACACTACTCAAAGATCAATCTTGGAGAAGACTATTTCCCCTCACATATGATCAAATAAATAATCAATACAAGGTAATAGATACCTAGTCTTGATTGTCACCTTTTTCAACATCCTATAATTAATACACAGGCATAAAGTACCATCCTTCTTCTTGATGAACACCACTAGTGCACCCAACAATGACACACTTGGTCAAATTAACCCTTTTGTTAATAAATATTGAAGTTGATATTTCAAATCAACTAATTTGGTAGTTGTCATCATGTAAAGTTCCTTGGTATATGGTTCAAATCTAGATATTATGTCAATCAAGAAATCAAACTCATGTTTGGGTGGTAATCCTAATGATTCGTTAGAAAACACATCCTAAAAGTTATTAAAAAAGGAATAGTCCTTTGTATATGGTTGATTAGATTCTTCCATCTCATTTATTTTAATAATAAATGGCTATCATCCTTTCCTCTAAGACTTATTGAGTTGAATTATAAAAATTTAATGAAACTTCAACTCTCTTTTCTCACCCTAAAGTTGTGTCTAGTTTCCAAAATCATCTTGACACTTTACCTTCTTGAGATAGCAATCAAATTTATCTTTATGATCCACAACCCAATTAACTCCTAGGATTACATCATATGAGCCTAGAGGTGTAACATACAAATCCACTATTATATTAAATTTAGGTAACCTAATTTCAGATTCCACTAGACACTTTTCAACCTTAACTGTTTGACTCATTCCTATACTATACTGACCATGCATTTTCCATAATTATAGCTTTTCTAGATAGGTTATTAAGAATTAAAGGATCAATAAAACATTTAGTAGCTCTAATTTCAATCAAAATTAAAATTGGATGATAAAAAAATAACTATCAATTCAATAGAAGTTTGGAACTCAACTTGATGATTATCAATAACTACATGAATCCTTTATTAAAAAGTTCCTTGTTATGAAGCAAAACCATTATTCTTATTATTTGAATTACCTTTATTAAACTCTCTAGCATAATGGCCACCTCCATAAATGAAACAACCCTTAGGTGGTCCTCTCCTATGTAACTACTAGTTCTCCTTGAAACCTCCCTCAAAACCATTTCTAGGTTTCCTTTTTCCTATGCTACTATTAAAATTAAGATTTTATTTATCAAATTAATTCATGGGGTCTTCAATCCTCTTCCAATTATTCTTTTTTAAATTCATTTTAGGAACTCCAAACTTTTTCTTAAATTTGTCTCTGACCTAAGCAAGAGATTTTAGCTTTTTCTCATACTTAACTACCTTTTTTAAGACTTGATCCATGGTAGATGGACCATGCACATCCACCTCACAACAAATTTGAGGTTTTAATCCCATATTGAGCTTACTAATTTAAAACCTCTCATCTTCTTAATACTGAGGTACATACTTTAGGATCTTAGTGAATTTATCCTAGTATTCATTCGTATAAAGGTATTTTTGCTTAAGGTTCTAGAAATATATTAGTTTTTTTATCAAAATATAGTTGAGAAATCCATTGTAACCTAAAAACTTTCATTAAATTCTCCCAAGTGGTGGTGGAAGAGTCATGATTCATCTCGAGCTTCTTTTTTTCCACCATGTTGTTATTTCTCTAACAATCTGATAAGCTCCCAAAACTACTTTGGTGAATTTAAAGTAATTTCAAATCTTTAAATACTTTTACATCTCTGTTAGCCATACTTCACCTCGATCTCCTAAAATAGTTCCATTTAACTTAGGTGGATTCACCTTTTTCATATCCTATGCCAACTCTATAGCTACTCATGTTCTTGCATCTTACGTCACTTCCTCATGCCTCTACTCTTGAAGTTTTTCCTACTAATCAAGATGCTCTTTAGGTTATTCCCAAGTATTGTCCTAAACATGCCCGTACACTTATTATTTTAGGGTCATGATTTAGTCCCTAGTTTTGTACATGGTTGCAAGGATATAATACAACTTTATAGCTTGCTTAGTGGTAAATTTATTTGGATCTATGGGAGGGTTGGTGTTTGAAGTACATTCACCTCCATATCTAGTACACACCATTCTTCTCCCTAGTTATTAGGAGAATATTATTTCATTAGTGGACTCATTAAGTCCCAGATTTTGAGCCTCAAATCTAATACCATAATGTAACAATCCCACTAGGTTTTACAAGAATAAGGTAAAAAAAATTAAAACACTTACAAAAATTCAATAAACATATTCCATCATGATCAAACCAATAATATTGTGATATTTAACTAAATACATTAATTTTTAATCTCACTAATAATAAAGTTAAGAACTAATCTATTTATCTAATGATCATAAGATGAAGATCAAATACACTGTTGATATAAAATAAATACTAAATTTATTTCATAAAAATATTTTTTCAAATTCAACCATAATTGATACAATATTACAGTGAACTATTATAATGATAAAATATACAAAATAGTACAATTTCAAAAAAATGCAAGGCTTAATAAAAATGGATAATGATACAATGCTCTATAGAGCATGCAAGTCTCAATGTACTCATGATATCCATAGTAATCGTGAGTGTAGTCACTAGTTTATTACTACTATGTGGAGGGAGATCATCATTTGAATGTTTTACCACACCAACCATGAACTATCCCCTGTATAATCTCCCAACTAGGGAATGGTCCTCCCTTCACAGATGGGTAGATAATGATAGTCAAAAAATCAAGAGTGAAAACTAGAACCATGTATTGTAAGCTAACTATTTTATGGAGAATATCATAAATAAATCTATTCTAAAATGATATTGTACTAGACATGTAAACTAAATCAAATGGATGAAATGACAATGTTTAACTATAAACATAGTTTTGGCCTAAGTTTTCATATAGTTATTTGATCTTGAGGATCAGTCAATTTCATACACACCACTCAGTCATATTACACATTATTTATGTATTAGTGACATTAATTTAGTAAGTGGAATCCATATCACCTACTTATTTATATTCATTAATACCAGATTGGTTTTATATATTTAATAATATTAAAACCAACATATTTCATAATGAATTTTTCCCTACTAGTATCACATTATATGCTAATACAATAGATTCCCAAAAAATGCATTTAATCTATTAAATGTAACATTATAAATCCAAATACCTAATTTATTTATTTCATATATATATATATATATATATATATATATATATATATATATATATTTATATTTCAAACAATGTTCAAAACAATCAAACCATTTAGATAAGATTATAAATCAAGACATCAAGATACCAAAATATTAACTTACAACTCTTTACTTAATGTTACTCATCTATCTAACATTATTTACCATCTTGTTACTTTATATCCTTATAACAAAAGTTTATCAATAAGATTTTTCAAATACTAAAAAAAATTAATATGGTTTGCATTTAATCTCAAGTACTTCATAATTAAAATTTATTTTAACCATTATACACACATTTAAGTTTAGTCTTATTAATTCAATTAATCAAATGCACCCAAACATCATGGTTATATAACATATTCATTATCTATCTATATATGCATATGAGAATAATATATACTCAATTTAGTATAGGATGTGGTCTACTATTTATGAGTATCACACATATGTTTAAATATGTAAAAATGAATAGACAACTATATTACTTTTATTTCCAATACTCAACAAAGATTAACCTTAGTTACTACAGTTGAGTTCTTTTATTATAATTCTAGCTGATATTGCATATAAGTATAAGGTATACTCATTTAGGATAGTATTTGGCATAAAATATTAAATATTCAACATACATCTATATTAAATTATCTCCAATACCCAATCAAAGAGTAACTAGTAACTTTATAGCTGATTTCTATTTAAATAAATCCAATAGAAAATGCATATATATTTATATGGTATACTTGTATAAGAATGAATAATATTCTTTTAAATATTTTTGAATATCACATATATAGTCTGATGGATACTCTAACATAGAATAATATGGAATTATTTTCAATTTCAATAGATATTTAATATAATATTATATCTGTGGTCCATAACCCAATAACCACTAATTTAATATTTCAAAACACTATCAGTCTAATTAGACAAAGCCAATTATATAAAAGTGAATATATATTTTTATACATCTACGGTTTTAATATTCCAACCTATGTTTACTTAACATAAATGTAAACACGTTAGGTATACTCAATAATGATTTTACTATAGTTTATGCATAAGTTTATGAATTGCAAATTATCTATGCATACCGAAGTTTGGTATGGATATGATTGGATATAAACATATCAATTATTCATTCTCCTATATGAATCTTATTTTTTAAACACATTATAACATATTTATATATTAAATTAAGATAAGGTAAGCCTAATATATTTTTTATATATATGGGTTTTAGATGGGTTATTTAGTGACCTATGGGTATGCATAAACTTATGTATATATATATATATATATATAAAAGTGTTTATGCATACCCATAGGTCACTAAATAACCAATCCAAAACCCATGAAATGTATGTATAAACCTATGAATATTTATACAGTTTTGGTTAATCCTTAAAATTTGTCATCTCAATTTTATATAACACTATTGTGCCCTAGTCTACATATTTTATTTTGATCTAATTTTAACATATAAAAAGACAATATTTTTTATGAAGTAATAAATGGTTGGACATCAATTTTTAAAGACTAATTTTAACCTCAAATACCTAGTTGTACTCTATATTTAGATTTAAATGGCTTAGCCAGATTCATAATAGTCTAATATATTTTATACTAAATATAATGTTTCAATATTATATATAAATAATTGAGCATACCCAAAAATAGTGTCTACAAATAAACTCAACTAGTAGTTAACTCTAACCTCAAAATTTACCTAGCATAGGTTTTTCCATTATTTAAATGTCAATAAAACATTTACACAACTCATCTAATAATACATAAAAATAGTTTGGAAACATAGCCATTTATAATTAGGGTTTCATAGTCATATACCTAGATCTGTGGATGGGTGAGCCATCCCCATTATCATATATATAATATTTAAATAACTGAGCATACCCAAAAATAGGGTCTACAAATAAACTCAACTAATAATTAATTCTAACCTCTAAATTTACCTAGGTTTTGTATGTAGGTTTTTCCACTATTTAAATGTCAATAAAACATTTACACATCTCATCCAATAATACACAAGGATATTTTGACAACATATCCATTTATACATAGGGTTTCATATTCATATACCTAGATTTGTGGATGGGCGAGCCATTCCCATTACTAGGTATATAACCATAGTCTTTATACATTTTCATAATAATGAAAACAAATGGAAACCCTAAAATAATTTAACCAAGTTTGTTAAAATAATAAATAATATGCATCTATGAATTAAAACAACAAAACCTACATGGTAAGTGAAATCAAAACTCTACCAAAATTCACATTTCCCCTTCTCCAAACTTGTTCAAATCCCTTCACCTTTCTCCTTCTGTCTATCATATACCCCTAGGTATTACTTTCCTTCTTTTTTAACCCACCTACATGATAATTCCATGATAACTAAACTACATGACTCTCTACCAAAACTCCAAGTGGTAATAATGAACTCCATGAATAAGTTGATGCATGAAACCAAACTAACAAACAACTATCAGTCATTTCATGTTTTCTCATGTAGTCCAAAGTAGATGTGTTATTTTAGCAAAGTGATTTGATTAACACAATTTAACATCCATCTAAACCCTAAATTCATGAATTTTCCTTTAAAATAATCCTTTTTAAACATTATAAAAAATTGGAACAATTTGAACCTTATGAATGTTAATAATGACTTTCACCGAATCATTTAAACATTGCAACTCCAAATAACAATATTGACTTAGCATAAGGTCATTAAAATAATATAAGTATTATCATTAAACTAATACAAGATCATGCCAAATTACATTATTGCCATACCTTGATACTTAGTCAACAAATAATCATCTACCACACAATGCAATTATGTTCCCTTAGTAAGTTACTTACAAACAAGACATTGATTTTTATTTTCAAAGACACTAACACTTACTCAGCTATAGCTATCAAGAAAAAAAGATGTTTATAGTAGCATTCATATAAATACTAGATACAACAATAAGGATAATCAAAATATCCCCAAATCATACATTAAGGTAACATCATCATGTGAAGTAAGCTAGGTAATAAAACACATATAAGATTCCACATCTCACATTAGAAAACACATAACCATACTCAAGTGCGACAAACATTATTATAACTAAAACCAACTATAAGCTATGAAATCAAGCAATGAATATAAAGCATATTCTATTATTTATGATGTGTAGGTTTTTAGTTTCCTTTCTATCATCCCCCAACACCTCCATCTTTGTTACCCTCTCCAATGATACCCTCCCTCTATCATAGTCTGAGGGATGGATATATCATGCATCCACCTCAAAGTAGTAAAGGTAGTTAGCCTAAATTAATATAAAATAAATAATATACTATTGTAAGGAACTAAATAAACATGATCATCATGTACATAAGATATAAGTATAACTAACTCAAATAGTTAATTATCATGTAAATAATCTACATATAATTATCCATACATCATTATATATAGATCCAAGTTAACTAAAATAGTAATTAGCCAGAAAATAACAATAAAATCCACTAATCAATAGGTTATTAAGTCTAGAGAGGAATTATAATGTAACACATCATGTTGTGTTAATTGATTTTATTACCTGTAACATTATTAAAATATCTATACACAACATAATATTTATAAACTTATCACAAATACATTTTTCTACACATAGAATTGTACTAGTGCTTGATGATTATCATAAAACTCATAATTAGTTTATAACTACAAATCATGATGCTCAATTTCAATATATATATATATATATATATATATATATATATATATATATAGACTTCAAGTAGGTTTTCCTATGGTAATGGTTTCTTATTTAGATGGTTTTAAAACTTTTTGAATCAAATATTATGTTTAGTTTATAATTTTGTGACATTATTCATTGATAGTAACTTCATAAAGCTTTAAACAAATTCAATTCACTTGATATAATATGTTATTGTTGCATGTCTTGGTAAATTGAAACTTGAAACATCAACAATTTTTTTATTGAAGCATTATCAATCATAAATATCTAAGGTCATGGTTTAATGTCTGGGTTTATATGACTTTGATATAAGGAGTCATTTTATCATTGGTGGTTGATTTGAGTATCATAGCTTGTTTCCTTAGTAGTGAGATTGTGGTAATTTTACGTTAAGATGTGGTCACTTTTATATATATATATATATATACACACACACACACACACACACACACACACATATATATATATATATCAAGGTATATGTGGTGAATTCTATATTTATGTTGAAAGCTTTGAGATATGTTCTCAAAGTAATGTTTGGCATAAATACTAAGGTGGTGGAAATTTTGTTAGTGTACATGGAAAAATTTTGGTATTAAATGAGTTATCCCTACCTCATTTTGGATTCAAATGATTCCATTGTCAATAAAGTTGGTAAGATATTCAAAATAATTATAATAATTTTATGGTGATTTAGTAGTTGATTTGAAAGGAAAAGTGCTTAGCATAATTCATTGTCCACTAGCTTAGTGGACATGTCACTTAAGCCACATTGATGGTTATTATTGGTAACCACCTCACCATAAAATGTTTGTTTTTTGTTATTTAAAAACCATTATACCAAGCTCATCATGGAAGAGAAAATTTGTAATTTTTATTTTTTAGTGCATGAAGTGATTTTAAATCAAAGAGATTTATTTTGAGCCTATGTCTATTAAGTATGTATTCAAGTTTCAATTGTTGTTGAATAAATACATGCATGTTTAAAAACAAAGATGGCAACTGATTTATTTTAAAGAGTTTAATATATTTTTATATTACCATAGTTGGAAGATAGACAATATTCTAATTTCAAAATTACATGCATTTTATTCGCTATCATATATAGTTTATTATTGAGTCTCTACATGTGTATATTATTATGATTGGTTTTAAAGAAATAAGTTCAAAGGTGAAATCATGTGCATGCATGTATTTATTATTTTACTATGTTTATGTTGAGAGGTTTCTTATAATTTTAAATTATGTAAGTAGTCATTTTGATATATATTGAATATAACCTTGGAAAATATTGTAGTCAAGTGCGTGATGAATTTGAAATCTTTCATATAGTTTTTGGGTCATGAAAATAAATGTTCTATTTGAAAATGGAGTAAATCCAAATTTTTAAGGGTGACAATCATTTTTGAATAGTGATGAATATAATGACCCAAGATGCCATGGAAATTCCATGTTAAAGCTATATGAGTGTAATAATTTAAATCATAAACCATGTAGACTTGGTAATGCAAAGGAGAGCCTAAATTGATGTCTATGTAAAAAAGTTGAGCTATGCCATTGGAGCACTATTTATATTTGATCATCTAGAAGATGGGGCCATTCTTGTTGGAGGTAAAATTCCAAGAACAATGAAGGCACTATAAAAAATTGTTTCTATTAATTTCTACTCATTTCTTTTTTAAGGAAGAAAGTAATAAACTAATAATAAGGGTGTGGTACAAGAACCTAGCTATTATGTGCATGTGATCTAGATAAGTGTAGAGAACTCATTTTTGTCTTAAAAGGATGACCTGTAGATAAGAAAACACTAAAAAATGGGTTTGTTAGAAATATAGTAAGGTGGATTGCCTAGCATGAGCTAGATCCAAGAAGCATGAACTTATTATGAGGATATCAATCCACTATTTGATAATAATTAAGTTGAAAGAGATAAATATGAAATACTTTCATTAAATAATAGAAATAAATACAAGAAGAAATTGATGCTTAATGAAGGAAATAAATTAAATATAGAAATAGTAGGTGAATACTAGTGTTAATATAGATCAGGTCAAGTTCAAAAAATTAGGTAGGGGTCTGTGAATAAGCAAAGACATAAAAAGTTGGATTTGGTAGGGGATATGGGGTTAGAAATAAAATATTGTTATTTATTACCATAGTGACTATTAGAAGTTAGGGTGACCATCGATGGTTATGCTGACCATCAGTAGTTGGGTAACCATCGAAGGTTGGAGGTGACCATTAGAAGTTACCTATGGATTTTGAAGTTGCTTAAAAGGGAGTTGTAAAATTGTTCAATGACTAGGTAAGGGTTTATTAAATATATAGTTAGGGATAAGGAATTTTTAAGATATGTGTAAGATGTTTGATTTAGTCCTAGAAGTCAAAAACCAAATAAACATAGCTAAAATACAAAATGTACATATTGCTTGATGGTTGATGGTTGGAGAAATTTTGATAGATTAATGGTACTTTGCCTTAATATTAATTTTGGTAGAGGTTTAGATCTTTGCTAAAGTTGTTGAATTGCTGGAAGGAAGATTAACTAGAAATCTTGACTACCTATGTGCTAGAATACTTGTGATGATCCTTTCTCACCTCCTACTCCTTTGCTTTTATAGGCAAAAAATTATGGAGGATAGAAGGTTCCTTAGGAGGTTGCCTTGTTAATTTTGATACTCTATATTTTTTTAGAAACACACAAGGAAAAGATATTAAATTATGTTATGTTAGTTTGCACATAGCTCGTGTTGTGTTAAAATGGTGAGGACCTGATTGTCAATGGTTATCCTAACCATCAGTGGTCATGTTGACCACTAGTAGTCAAGTGCCCAAAGGAAAAGGGGTCAAGGTGAGTTAAAATGATTAGGTTAATATTCAATTAGTGATTTTAGTTAGCTAAGTGTTTAACTAGACCTAAGATCTAATTGGTTGGTTAGTTTGTAGGGGGTCCCAAAGCATTTTGACATCTAGAATTGTGATTTGAAGTTTTTTAGTGTCTACATTTTTCCCTTTTTTATTATGTAGTTTGTGTCAACAAGATGTAAAACAAAAATAGATTGTTGTTTAAAGGTATAGTTTCCTTGAGTATGGGAGGAGGTATTCCCCTTAAAATTAAGATTTGATGAGGTGAAACTAAAATCAATTCAGGGTTTGATAAGTGGTTTATGGTGAGTCATGAGGTTGGTGACAAGGGTGGTTGGGAATTTGAAGTGCAAAAAAAAACATAAAATGTGACTAAGTGTGATAGATAAGATCATGAAAAGACTAAAGTTTCCATAGTTGGTAAAAAATAAGGTTGGTTTTATAACTAGTGATGAGGTAACCATGCCATAATAATAGGAATAGTTGATCAAGTCATCCCTATCAAGTCTCCTAGATAGGTTCAGTGTTTTCATAGGTATTCAAGTTAAGAAGTGATCCTTTGAAAAACACAAATGGTCTAGTTGTGCGCTAGGTGGTGCAAATTTACATGTTCAACATGGAAAGATTGGTTGGTATGGTCAAAAGGGACCAAGGAAAGGTCATCACAAAAATATATGATAGTTCAAGAAAAAATGGCTAACATCAAGGTGGACATGGTTGGGTGGTTGGTCAGTTATAAAGGGTATTCTTTGAAGGTTGGTTTTGGTTTGGTGGAGAATGTAATCTCCAAAAATGTGGTACTAATGTGTTGGTGTCTAGATTTTTTTAAAATGTGGGTTTCCTGACCATCGATGATCAAGGATCCCAAACTTAACTACCAATGGTCACCCTAACCATTTATGGTTGGGGGGAACCCTAAAACCATGGAGCATAAAAAGTGAAAATGATAATTCAATTTTACTTTTTTATTTTGACTTCCATGACTTTTATGCTCTTATTATTTTGGCATTTTTGGGAAATAGTGCTAATGAGGTGGGGTTGACTATTTATTGGGTGGTTGTTGATTAGTTGGAGTATGTGTTGAGTTTACCAAGAATGGGATCAAAGATGCAGGGTGGATGAGGATGTGGCAATGTAGTGGGATGTGGGACTCATCCTCAAAAGTGGTCAAAGAATGGGGTAGGTGTTGCCTTAAAATGTTAGGTTAGTTGATTTGATAGTTTAATGATGTTAATTTTTTTTGGATTTGGTAGGGTTTTGGTGGGATTTTTCTTAGTTTTAGGTTTTTTTATGATTGGTAAAATTAATGAGTGAAAATCAAAATTGAGGGGGTACTTAGGTTGGGGGTAGGGTAGAGGGAAGAGGGTACTTTATTTGTTGAATTTTATTATTTTGGGTGAGATTAGGAAGGTAGGTTCAAGTTTTTTGCCATCAGTGGTCACACACAGTGACTATCAATGGTCAAACTTGACTATCGATGATCAACTATCTAAGCCAAATGGTCACTTGACTATCGATGGTGATAGTGACTGTCAATGGTCAAGTGAATGGTAAAGGTGTTTAATAAAATTTTGAAGGAAAATGGGTTGGGTTTTAAATATGTTTAGTGTTGAAAATGCCAAGGGTTGGTTGGGATAGGGTAACTTTCAATTAGGAGTGGTGTGTTGAAATTTTTATGGGTTAGGGTAGGTGGTTTTTGATAAAAGAGTTAAGGTTAGAGGTACGTGGAAAATTTTGTAGAATTATGAGGGTATCATTAGAATAGGTTGATTTAGGTAGAATTAGTGAAGGAAAAGAACATGGATAATGGTAATGAAAAACTAAGTGTGCATGTTAATTTTGAATTTTGTAAGCATGAGATCATATCTAGATGAGGGATCAGGGTCCTTAGATCTTTGTGGAGATCCATGGAAGTATGACTTATGATGACTAGACACATATGGAGAAGGTTAGCCTCAAAGCTATGATACTCTATTAGTAAATGCCATGAGATTCAGTGCTGATCATGGACCTCATCGAGAGATGGGATCTAGCCATGAACACCTTCCTCTTGTCGATAAGAGAGATGACCATCCTATGGGAGGATGTTCATAGGATCACATGGCTACCCATTAAGGCAGAGCCATTATACCATATTGAGAATAAGAAGAAGGATGAGTATATGGAGCTTCTATATGGTGATGATTGGGACCTTACTAATTGGCATGATGATGGATTTAGTTATAGGCCATTGTACTAGAGGGCTCAAGATGAGAGGCATTTGATGATGATGGTAGTCTCCTATTTTACCTTTCTAGATTTGAGCAATGGGTGGTTTCCTTATTTATTTTTAGGAGTGTTAGTGGATATGTTGCTTGGTAGGATAGTGTTTAGGTGGGCACTAGTTTTGTTAATTTATATATACAATGAGCTTGGGAATTTTGATCTCATCAGTGATATGGAATCAACATAGGGTTTATACTTCATTATTGAGCTTATAAGAATATTAGGGTTTTAAGACCAATGGGGCTACTATGGGAGGCCTATGATTAGATGGAATTTTGAGTGGGTTTCATGTGGTGGAGGGGTGACTACACACTCATAGGAGTTAGAAGAGGTGTGAGGGATATTTATTGGTTTAGGGATGTACTAAATGGGTTGGTTATGGGGTATGTAGTTTAGAGGCCATATGTTAGCTTTCCTAGGTCATCTCACTACACTCAGCATACATTATCATTACAGAGCTAGAGATGGATCTGTGGGAGGAGATAAGGTGAGACTGAGATCATCCCATTTAATAATGTTTTTGGGTAGTTAAACTTGGTGTAAGGGATTCTATGTCCATTCTCAAGGTAGAAGAGGGAGGATGTTGAGTTTTTACTTCTTGAGCCACAACCATAGGAGGTGGTCCTAGATCATGAGGAGCTACCCATTAGAGAAGGGATTGATTTTGGGTGGGATGATGGGGGCCAATAGGCTATGGATATGGATCTAGCTATAGGGGGTCCATTTGTATAGGTATAGGGAGGTGGCCCTAATGGATAGGTAAGGGAAACACTAGGTACTACATAGGCACATATTATAGTGTTACAAGGGAAAGTGGTCACATTATAGGGATAGATTGTGGCATTACATGACCAGGTTACCACCATGACTAGTGAGAGGGATCAGGCTAGGAACTCACTAGGCTTAGTGACCTAGGTAAAGGCCACCTTAAGATAAAGGGGAGGAGTAGTGATAGAACCAAATTTAACACTAAGTACCATCCCTATAATATAGTACTTGGCCATAGTGGAGGATTTAAGGTATTATGAGGCCATAGTTATGACATAGTGTCTTGATCAGCCCTGATGGGGTGATTATAATTCCATCTTAATAGGTGGGGTAGTTATGGTGACTCTAGGTTAGTGGGCCTCTTTAGTTGGTGAATAGGTAGGTATCTTATGAGGATAAACACTAGATGGTAATGATATTACAAGAGGGGCTAGTGGTAGTGGTTCCCTAGGGGAATGATGTGGGATATGCTATGATGTATAGATATAAATGTTCATGATTTTGATACTAGCTTGTGTGCTAATGTAATGAGATATATATATCTTGAGAGAGATATATATACATTATCACATGTATTATTTATTTTGATGACATGATGTATATAATGATATTTATGATACTCATGATGACATATTGATATGATGTATGTTTAATGGTTCATGGTTTTGATGTTTTATGCTTATGTTTATGAGATGTGGACTCAGTAGCTTAGGCATGTGATTATTATGGATTATTTTATTTTGTTCATAGATATGATGTTTATAATTATAGATGGTTTTATGTTTATTTTATGCTTTGTTATACATGGTTCATGATTATGTGATGCTTTGTTTTATACATGGTTATGATGTTAATGAAAGCACATAAAGTAAGCTAGATAAAAAACTAGATTTGGTAAAAGAGATATTAGAATCATGAGACATATGTCTACATGAACCAATGATGAGAGGATAAGGAAAAATCATTATGCTTTTTCATTGGTAAGGATAAAAAAATGAAGTTAGATTGGATTAGGAAACATAAGCCTTTCGAATGCTTTGAATTAGCATTCTTTGGTTGATAAAAAGGTGTCTTGATCACATTATGTCAAGTAAGCTCATAATCCCTTGATTTATAGATGGTATAAGGGGGAGGCAGGTGGTAGGTAAAGGGTAAATGGGTGATAGGTAAGGTAACCTTAAATGGGTTAGTTTTCTCCTTATATAGGTGACATAAGAACCACATTAGGAAAGTCCATTTCGTCATGCCAAGTGTAGACTAATCAATGTAGGAAGTCTACTAATGCTAGATATGAAAGTTGATTGTAGCTTTCTTGGGATAGCTTGTTTTGATTTTAATATAGGGTCTCTTCTTATTTTTGTTTTTTTAATAAGTTTTTGAAGCTAATCAATGCAAGAATATTATAATGATTGGTTTGACAAACTTGAATTAGCCATCCTTAAAGGGAATTGTCTATGTTTGTGTTTGTTTATTTGGTAACTATCCTTCAAGGGAGTAATCTATCTTTTAAGTAATTTTTAGATTTTGGGTAGCTATCCTTCAAAGGAATATTCTCCAATGTTAGAGACATGTGACCCAAGTGATTTTTTGGTATCCCAAATTATTTTGATTCTATGTTTAGACATAGACAAGTCTATATAGGTTTAGGGGTTTACCTTTATGAGGGAAAAACATTAGCACAAAAGGGTAATGATAGTTGAAAGGGTTGCTTTTAAGAGACAATAACCATGGGATTCCATCCAATTAGATATGAAAAGTATCCATGAGAACCATGCTATGGGTAGAGCCATGGTACCCATATTTAGGATTAGGCTATGACTGTGATGGTTGATCACATGGTTATATGATGTAATATATTATCCTCAAAGGGATAGGGATAAGTGAGTAAAGGTGAAAATCTCATAAATCAAGGCATGAGATTAAGTTAGATAAGGGTTATCTTAATCATTTTTAAACAAAATATAGGATGTAGATGTGAAGCATTGAGAGGCTCAGGCTATAGTTTACCTTTGAGAAAGGAAAAATGATAAGATCCTAATCCATACTTTTGGGTTATGATGTAGGGTATAAGATAATTAAAATCAAACTTACCTCTTTTTATTTTCTCCATATTGTTCACATGTTTATTTTCCTTCAAGATGAGGTCTTCATTATTAAATTCTCATTACTTTAGGTGCTTGTTATAGGCATTCTTTATTTACTCTTGGTAGACATGAAGATGGTTAAATGCTGCTAGGTGGTGCTCATCGAGTAGCTCAAGTCATGATGGACTTTATTGATGATAGTCTCTCTAAAAAATGATTTTTTGTAAGGATATACAAAAATAAGGAATCTAAACTTTGAGAGGCAAGATTGTCTCTACCCAAAAGACTAGAGAGAAAAGGGTAGTACCCATATATGTTTGAATGCTATTATGATAGACCCATAAAGTGAAAGGTATGTGTAAGTGTCAATCCTGACCTAAATCACTGACTACTTTGGTTAACATTTTATTGAGGATTTTATTAAAGGCTTATGCCTGTATATTTTATTGTGGATGATAAGGTGAGGAAAAGCTTAACTTGATGCCAAATGCATCATAAAAAAGTTGGAATTTTTTTTGGAAAAATTTACCATTATCAATGATGATATTATGGGGAACACTAAAAAGATTGATGATATCATGATTGATAAAGTTGACTATCTTGTCAGCATTGGTCGAGATGAGGAGAATAACCTCTACCCATTTGGTGAAATACTTAGTGTTGGTGATGATGGATTGGTGTCATTTTAAAGAATGAGGATTGATTTCCCCAATGAGATCAAGACCCCATTGTGAGAAGGGTCAAAATTATTTGGATACTTGAAGGTTATAGGTAGGTGTGTGATGTAAATTGGCATGCTATTGACATTTAACATACTTCTTTACATAATTCCAATAGTCCTAGTTGAGGGTGGGATAATACTATATAAGATCAAGGACTCATTTAGTGATATCTAAACCACTAAAGTGTCCCCCATAGATTCCTTCATACGTTTCCTTTATAGCATGGGAGGATTCATATCTATGTAGACAACAGAGAAGGAATCCATCAAAACCATATTTATATAGGATTCTCCCTAGTATGGTATAATGAGTACTCTAGACAAAATCTCTTCAGGTATTCTTAAAGAGGTGGGAGGAATGAAGCCAAGGTTGAGATAGTTGAAGGTTTTCTCATACCAAATGTTTGATGGAGATGCCTCCACAATAGGAATGGTAGGAAGGTTAAAATGGATATAATAGGGTGTGATAAAATGATGGATGGTGATAAATAATTTAGAATTTGTAGGTTGGGATGGGATTTGAGAATTAAGGGAAGCCATTGTATTCACGAACTTATTTGTAGATCATGGAATAAATTAGATAAGGTCATGATAAAATGATGCTAAGAGTAAGTCTAATAGTTATTTGTACTTTTTCAAGACATCATTCTTACATTGGTAGGATCTATTAACATTTTTGATCACAAGTTGGGAATTTCTAAATACACTGATCATCTTAACTCCCAAGGCTAAATCAGTTTGGAGACCTATTACTAGGGCTTCATACTCAGCCACATTATTGGTGCACTCAAAATCAAGTTTTAAAGAAAGGGGAAGAGGTCCACTATTAAGTGGAATGAGAATAAATCTATCACCCCCACCATGATGGAACTTTAAGCCATCAAAGAACATGGTCATTTGATAGATGGTATCTTATTGAGAAAGAGTCATATTGGACTCATCCAAAAATATAAGAGGGAGAGTTTGGTTGTCTATCAAAGGATCTTTAGCCAATTGATCAGTAATGACTTACCATTTAATTAACTTCTACTAGAGGAACTCAAGGTCAAACTCAAATATGAGCATGAGCCACTTAGCCATAAACTATTTTGGTATGGTTTAGAGTGCATGTACTTCAGTGGGTCAATGTTAGTGATGATGAAAGTTTTATGATTGAGAAGGTAATGATGAATTTTGGAAGTAATAAAGACTAAGGCAAGGTAAATTTTCTTAGAATAAGTGTGTTGAGTGTCATACTCTATAAGTGTTTGAAATATGTAGTAGAAAACATGATCTTTATTTTATTCATCATGGTGAGTGAGCATTACCCCTAAGGAATGGTTAGTGGTGGATATATAAAGGTAGAAGGGTTAGTCCTCTTTAGGTTAGATAATAATGGATGGAGAAAAGAGGTACTCTTTGAGTGAATCAAAGGCTTTTTAGTAGTCCTTAGTCCACTTAAAAGATGTATCTTTATTAAAAATATGGTGAAAGGGTTGACATCTATCTAGTAATTGAGAAATGAAGCAATCAATGGATTGGAGCTTCCCCTATATGTGGTGGAGTTGATTAAGGTGGTTTGGAGGTGGAATTTTAAAAAATTAATCTAAATTTGGTAGGGTCTACCTCAATTCCTTGAAGAGAGATGATAAATCCAAGAAGATATCTAGATAGGACCCTAAAAACACATTTCTTGGGGTTGATTTGGATATAAAAATAGATTAAGTACTCAAAGATAATTTTAATAAAGTCTAAATGATCCTTAAGATATTTATATTTCCCAAGGAGATCATTTACATTTTCCTCTATGATTTTATGGATGAGATCATGAAAGATGTAGGTCATCACACACTGATAGGTTGCTCCAACATTCTTCAAACAAAATGGCATGACCCTACAGTAGAAGTTTCCCCATGGGGTGATGAAGGAATTTTTATGTTAATCCTTATGGGTAATCAAGATTTGATTATATCTTGAAAAATTATCCATGAGAGATGAAATCTCATGGCCAACTTTAATATCAACAAGTTGGTTGATGTTAGGCAAATGCAAGTAATCCTTTGGAAAAGCAAGGTTGATGTCATGAAAGTAAATACAAAGGCAAAGTCCCCCTATGGGTTTGGTGATGGGAATGATATTACAAACCCATTAGGGATAATCAATGGGTTGAATTAAGTTGATGGATAAGTGAAGTTTAATCTCTTTTTTGACAAGAAGGGTGATGAAAGGGTGCATCCTGTAAAGCTTGTATTTGATAGGTTTAGTGTCAAGATGGATGACAATGTTATGGAAAGCTATGGAAGGGTCAATTTTGGGCATATCTTGATAGGAATAAACAAATCATATGTTATGTTCATGAAGGAAGGAAGGGTAATCTTATTTCTCTATAGAATTTAAGGATTGGCCAATGCTTACAATGTGAGGGTTATCCTAAGTACCCAAGTTGACATCAATAGTGGATTCATTCAACACAGTTTGGTTCTTAGGAGGAAGGGATTTGTGGATAGAATAATCCCCCACACCAAGATAAGTGAGAATGGAATATTGTCTTGATATTTGATGGTGTTTATGGTAGGAGAATCATTTTCTACCATTTCAATATGAATTAGAGGAAATTTTTTAGTTCATTTGTCCTTTTAATAGGTTAGGGGGGCTAAACTAACAATATTGATAAAAAAGTTAGATGGGATGGTATAAAATTGTTTAAAATTTGAAGGAGGTTGGGTTGGTGATGATGAGACATCTTCATCAATGGTGTAAATGGGTTTAGGTGACTCAGTGGGTTCTTTTGTTGGTACAAACCCAAAGCCAAATAGCTCCCAAAGTTTATGGGTTTTAATTAAGGGTAACTCATGAGGTCCCTATTCATAATGGCTGAGGCCAAATACCTTCCATGTAGACCTGTGAAGGTACAATTTTGAAAATGTTAATTGGTCAATTTAAGAGAAATAAGAGGTAAATGGTTAGGTGAAAGAAGTAGTGGTATAAGTAAGAATTAGATGATCAAGTCCCCCATAGATTAAGTTAGCTTTATAGTTGGGAGGCCCAAAAGGAATGATGGTTCTAATATTTGGGTCATAACTAAGATCATGGTCTAGGTTCCCATACTCTTGAAGAGTAGGGAAGGCATCCAAGGATAAAAGTTTATATTCCCCTAGTGAGAGTCATTGTAACATAGGTTCCAAGAGGTCCTTTATGGGGATCTGAGAAGAAGGGATATATTATCTAGTTGAAGCTTCATCAATGGTAGGGATGGAGTTTCTATTGGTTGGTGGTGAGGTGGATGAAGGAGGAATAAGAATGTCATTGGGTTGATATGTCATATTATAAGATGCAAAGGACTATGGTCAGCTTATATGGTAATGACTTAACCCTCATATTTGAACTTGACACATTGATGTAAGGTAAATGGGACACAACTCATGGTTAATATCCAAGGGTGTTTAAGTAAATGTTGTATCAAAAATTTCCTTCTACAATGTAAAAGATTTCTATAATTATTCAATTTCCCAAAAGGATGTGGAGGATAAGTGTCCCTAAGGTAATGGCCATAGTATCATTAAAGGAGTGAAGTACTATTGTAGTATCTAACATGATATTCTTAGGTAGTTGGAGTTGGTTATAAGCATGGGAGACAATAATGTTAATACTATCTCCTCCATCAATCATCACCCTTTTGATGTGGGTTTGATTGATGTATGTAGTGATGAAGAGGGGAGGATTGGGATCATTAAGATGGATAGAAGGTATCTCTAAATCCTACAATGTGATAAAAGTAGAAAGCTAAAGGGCTCTAACAAAGGATGAAAGAAGTTGATAGTCTTCTACTTGAACCTCTATTGATTTTAGGGCCTCTATAAATGCTTGGTAGTGATGGGGTGAGGTGTTGATTAGTTCATAAAGGCTTATCTTCACCAGTTTTTGGTGAAGTTGTTTTATCACTACTCACTAGATAGATTAAAAAGGGTTGGAGGGAAAAGCATCCAAAATGGATATTTTAGGTTTGGTAAAGGTAAAGGTGAAGATAAATATACTTGGGATTAGTTGGAAGGATGAGGGTTAGAATGGTATCTCCATGGTATAGACACTTTGGCCTTTTCCTTATCCTTTTGTTGGCCCCAAGATTGAGTAACCATATGGATAGTGTTGATGAGGGGAAGTGTTGGGCTAGATGGTTGCTTTAGTTCCTCCTCACTTTCAAAGATAGTGGAGTAGGTAAGTTTTGGATGGGTTCATTTTAAGGTTGGATTGGTAATGGGCTCAAGCTAGGTTCATCTGATAATAGATCATCCTCATCCCATAATTTATGGATAATTGCTTGGAGAGCTTTGAATTTTTTCATGTCATGTCTAGGAGTCTTATGGTATGAGCAGATTAAACTATCATTGAACCAAGATGGCTTAGGACATAAAGGGTTGAAGGGTTTAATAAGTGGTAGGATTAAGGAAGAGGTTTGCAACAAGCTTTGTATAATGGTTGAATAAGATTCAAGAAAAGGTGTTGAGGGTGTTGGGTTTTTGGTTTTAGGAGTGGAAGCCTTAGAAGTAGGCTTCACTGTAGAAGTTATATGTAGTGGAATGGTTTTGGTATGTGTTTCTGGTTTGGATTGTTGGGTTTTGGTTTGTTTTGAGGTGGAAGGTTTAGAGTTGGATGATGAAGGTTTGGAGATAGGCAAGAAGGTAGAGGTAGATAGGTTAGTCAATAATGATGGGGAGTTTGATGATTTGTAGGGCGTAGGTAAAGGTATAATGAAAGGATAAGTTTAGTTTGGGTAGTTTTGGGAGGGTTCATCTTCTTAGTAGAAGGATGAGCTCCTAGGATGGTTGAAGGATGGGTTCTTAAGATAGAAGGTAAGTGGGAAAGGGGTAGTATTTCATTGGTTTGAGGTGGGAGTTTAGGTGGTTCCACCTTCTTAGTTGGTTTTGTTGGGGTTTTATTTGGTGGAATAGATATGGCTAAGTCCAACTTCAAATATGGGTGAGCAAGGATAGGAGTAAGAAGTATTCCAATATTTTTGATAGGTTTGGTTAAAGAGGTATAAGGGGATTTGATAGTTTTAGATGGAGGTGGTTTGGATGGCTACCCTATGGTTTTGGAGGGATAAATATTTGATGAAGGGGTTGAGGTGATGATAGGTTTAAGGGTGGATGAAATTGATGTTAAGGGCTCATTTTGTTTTTATTGGGGATCCCAAGACCATGCCAAAAGGTGAATCTTTATAGATTGGGTTGAGAAGTGAACTATAGGCTTTAGACCAATCTAGAGAAAGGTTTGTAAATTAGTTTAATTCCTTGGTCATTGGTTTTGAAGATTAGGCCCATAGGTTGAGGTGAAGGAATTATTTATTAACCTTTGTTCTTGATGAAAGGTTCCAAAATTTGGGAGGATGTTTCCTCCATGGAAGGAATAGATAAGGTGATCTCTTATTTTGGAATGGTTTTCAAAGAGAGAATGGGTGGTTTCATGATGGGGGAAGAAGGTATGATGGACTCAAGTGAAGGAATGGAGATGGTTGTTTCCTTTATTTCTATGTCCAAAGGAATGGTGGGTAATTTCACCACTTCAATAATTGAAGTGGGAGAAGAGGTAGTTAAGGCAATGGTTACCTCCTTCAATATTTCATTCAAAGGAAAGGTGGGTAGGTCCATGGTCTCATCAAGTAAAGAAATAGGGGTGGTTGCTTCCTTTGTTTGGGTGTCCAAAAGAATAGAGGATGAGTTCACCACTTTAATGAGTGGAATGGAGGAAGAAGTAGTTGAGGTAATGGTTTCCTCAATGATAGGTTCATTGATAATGGCATTGACTATATTGATCTCATGAGTGTGAGATGATTTTGGTTTATTATAATCATAGTTGGTATAAGGGGCATGATTGGGGAAAGGTTTATGAAGGATGTCAAGGGATTGATTCAAGGGTGAATTAGGATTATCAAATACAAGTTCTTCCTTATCATTAAATTTTTAGCCAATAGTTTTGAAGGTGTTACACCTACTAATATCATGTCCAATGACATGGTCGAAAGCACATAGATCATTCTCATCATAATATCCAAGCATATGGTGAGAAGCATCAAATTGTTTGGGAGGTTTGATAGGGAAAGTTGTATGATATTGTATTTGAGAAACTTTTCTAAAATTAAAGCATAATACTCCCCTAGTGGAGTGTATTATTTTAAGGTAGCTTGATTTTGATTTTGATTTTGTTGGTTCAAAGAGTTAGGGGAGTTGGTTTGGTTGGGTTAGTTGATATTTTTGGGTGGAGTGGTTTTGAGGAAAACCAAGTTTATGGATGGCTTTAGTTTGGTTTTAGGATGATTATTTTGGTTGGTGGTTTTGGATGAGGAAGGGTCAATAGATTTGAATCTAGAGTTTTTGTTCCTCAGTTTCAACTTTCCCTCATCAATGGCTCTGATCTCTAATTTGCATGTTATGGTGAAAGCCTCACCAAAGGTTCTAAAAGTTTGAACTTATAGATTAGGAGAGGTGTGTTTAGCACAACCCTAAGACAAAATTTCAATAAACTTGGGTTGGGGTAAAGATAAATAAAGTTGGTTGGTATGACCTCTCCATTTAGATATGAAATCAACAATTGATTTGTCACCAAATTGCCTAATAGAGTAAAGGTAGGTAATAGAGACCTTCTTAGATATATTGAATGATAAATTATCTAAAAAGATTTGGGAAAGTTGGGAAAAGGAAAATATGGAGTTCTTGGTGAGAGAACTATAACAATCTAAGGTTAGTTTAGATAAAGACAAGGGCCAAGTGTGAAGGGGGAGAGCATCATCAAATGCAATCAAATAGAAAAATGATGAAAATATCTTAAGTGTTGTTGGGGGTCTTACTTGATTTGAAACTTGGAAAAATTAGGTAGTTCTCATTGAGGAGGATAATATTGGATAGTGATGGATGGATAGGTTCATTATAGTTTTTATCATAAGATAAAAGGTTATGAGCCCCAAAGAGAGATGACTCCAAGTTGATCATTTTGTCTATTAACATTTTGACCAAATCTATTTGATTTTGGGAAGCTCTATGATTAGGTGGTAAGTTTTATTGAGGTTGGGTGGTAGAAATTTATGGATAAGTGATATAAGTTTGAGAAGAGACCACAATTGGTATGTGGTCATTGAAGGTTGAGATGATGCCATATAAGGGTTCATGGGAATAAAAGGTTGAGTAAAAGGTGTTATGTATCCTTTTAGATTAGGAACATATTGATAAAATGTCATGGATATTTGTTGATGGATTGATATGGGTTTATTTGGAAGTATGAATGGGTTGGTAGGTGTTTAGGGTTGAGTGGTAACTATAATATTGATAGGTGGAAGGGTAGGAGGTATGAAAAGCACCAAATTTTGAAGTGGGGTGGAAATTGGTGGGTTGGTAGTGAAAAGGGGAATGGTAGAAATAGGGGTAGAAGATATCCCCATGATGGATGAAATATAAGTAACAAGAGGTGACATTTCCCATATGTTGGAGGTGTTGGTTGGTGTAGGGGGTATTTGGCTATTGGTTGGGAGGTTGGATTGAGTTTGGGTGGTGGTAGTGGATGGGATATTGGTGGAAGAAGATGCTTGGGTGATCATAGGTTGGGTAGAGGTAACACAAATCATAATATGGGGAGGCATACCATAAAGTGGATATATAAGAGGAACCAAAGTAGTAGGGGTACGATGAGATAAGGTGTTGAGGCAATGTTGGAGGGTCATGAGGTTATTATCAAGGAAGGTAGTGAAATTTGCATCACCCTTGATAGCTATTCAAGGCATGGTAGGAGGGGGAGACAGATGAGGAAAACTCCCAACATATAAAGTATACTCCATGGAGGAGGAGGAAGAGAAAGGTGGTTCTTGGTTGGTTTGAAGAATAAAAAGCTCACAACTCAAAAACAAAGAAAGAAAAATAAAAATATCTCAAGGAAATCAAAACTTACACTAAAGTGCATTTAAAAACTTAGGGTAATTTTTAGATCACTTTTGTCTTATGACTTAGAAAGTGTGAAGAAATTTGGTTTGTAGATTAGGTATTAAAGATGAAGTTTGAAGTTAGTTTCAGGTGTTAAAGGATCTAAAAAATATATATTGAAAGTTAGTACATGGCTTGATATTGGGGCCTTCCCCCTCACTTCACACACTATAGTGATAAAGGTTTCAGATGATTAGCCAAGATATGTTGGATTATAGAGTTTAGACTCAACCAAAGAGATGATTTTTGGTTTCTCTTCTTGGTAATGACCTCTAATTAAGATAGCCAAAGGGTAAGGTTTACTGTTAGGTGATGAAATCCTAGTCAGGCCTTATGTCAATTATTTTGATGTGTTGATTGATTATGTGGTTTGGTAAAGTGTGTGATAATAAGAGTGAAACTATGATTGATTACTTTGATATTAAGTTAACTATATGAACTAAAAGCATGCAACCAATCAATGTATGCAAGGTTTATTTTATACACAATAAATTTTTCAATTTCAATGTATGAAAATATATTAAAGGAAAAAAAGGGCACTTAGATGCTATTAGGTCCCATTGATCATTCCAAAATGTTTATCTTATTTTTTTCTCATTTATTAATTAAGGAAGAAGGTAATAAACTAGTAATAAGGGTGTGGTAGAAGAACCTGGTTATTGTGCACGCATAATCCAGATGAGTATGGAGAGCTCCTTTTTGTCTTGGAAGGATGACTTGTAAATAAGAAAGCACTAACAAAAGGGGTTATTAGAAAGATAATAAGGTGGAATACTTAGTGTGAGCTAGATCCAAGAAGTGTGAGTTTGTTAGGAGGTTGTCAATCCACTCTTTGATAACAATTAAGTTGAAAGAGATAAATCTAAAATACTTGCATCAAATAACAATACCATCTTCTTTGGCATATCATTGGTGATTGAAGCTAGAAGATGGAAGAATATCTTAAATGATTATGCCATAGAGTCAGGGCAAAGGATAAATTTCCAAAAAAGCAATGTGTATTTCTTCAACACTCATAATGACCTTAGACATATAATCATTGATATATTATAATGTGCTAAAGCTACTTTACTAGCCACCTATCTGGGTCTTCCACTCACGCTCAAAGAGGTATCTCTTGGTTTTTGGAATGGAATTATGGAAAGAACACAAAGGAAACTTCTGGGTTGGAAATGGAAACTACTCAACAGTGTTGGTAAATTGCAACTTCTTTGAGCATCACTGCAAGGTATTCCTACATTCTTCTTATCTCTTTTTAAAATTATTGCATATTTTGCTGATAAACTAAAACAAATCCAAAGGAAATTTTTATGGATGGGGGTGAAAGACAAACAGAGAATGTCATTAGTCAGATGGGAAAAAGTGTGTCTTCCAAAATCTCATGGAGGACCCAATATTAGGTCTATCAGGAACATGAACAAAGCCCTTCTCTCAAAAATTAGTTAGAACCTGATCCATAAAAATAATGACTCAGGGGAAATAATGTATGCCAAATACATGCATAGCATTGATGATTCCAAATTTATTCAATAGATGAGATTACCCTAGGGATCTGTGATATGGAATAAAATGCTAAAAAGTAGAAGCCTTCTTAAACATGGAATTAGATGGAAACTTGGAAATGGCTGGCATATTAAATTTTTGGATGATATCTGGTTAAAGGACAAGGCTCTCATCACATAGGGTAACTATGGAGAGATTGCTGGCTTGGCTACTTAGTCTTTTAGAGACAGAGTCAGTGATTATATGGAAAATAACAATGGAATAAGGAGCTAGAAAAATCTATTGGATTGCTGTGATCACCGGCCTGAGCTTTTCCCTAGAGTGTGGGAGATCCAACAGTGTGTTTAGGAGACCAAAATCCCTCTCTTCCCCTAGGAAGATGAATAATATTGGTGGCCTGATAAGAATGGATTGTTCTCCATTAAATCTGCTTACCATCTGCTTATTCTTGAAGCTTAGAATAAAGATGTTTGGAAAAAGGTCTAGAATCACAAACTTATTCCAAAAATTAACATGTTCTAGTGGGCTACTGCTCATAACAAAATCTTAACTCAGGATAACCTTCAAAAGAGAGGGTTTACCTTGGTTAACAGATGTTTCTTGTGTGGTTTAAAAGAGGAATCAGTTTCACACCTTTTTATCCACTGTGACTTTGCTCAGGAATTATGGAGCATAATACTTAATAACTTTGGTATTGAATGGGTCTATAATTCTAACGTCAAAGAAGTAATTCTCAGCTAGAACCCAACCTTCACACATCCTTGGCTTTTGGAATTATGGAAGCAAACTCTTCCATGTTTGATCTAGATTTTATGGAAAGAGTGCAACCATAGAATTTTCAAGGACACTGCTAGAAATGCATCTCAGGTGTTCCACTCCTTTGTTAAGACCATCATGGAAAGTGTCACAACAGCTCATATTCATGCTATGGAGAAACCCCTATCTCAAATTGGGAACAAAATTGTAGCCAAATGGAATGTTTTAAACCAGATCCCTGGGTATGATAACTCTAAAATGCTATAGAGACTAAATATTAAATGGATCCCTCCAAAGCCCAACTGGATGAAACTCAACTTTGATGGGGCATCCAAGTCAGATGGTAAAGCTAGTGGAGGAGGAATTATAAGGAATGATAAAGGATGGATGTTTGTTGTCTATGTTGGTGGAATAGGATTCCAGAGCAGTAACTATGCTGAAGTAATGGCTTTACTATGGGGGTTAAAGTTGGCTATATCCCTAGAAATAAGGAACCTGAGTATACAAGGTGAATCTAAAATGGTCATAAATGCTATGAATAAAGCATCAAATGTGGGAATTAATCTAAAGGAAATCATTATAGACATCTAATTTCTTTTGCAAAAGTTCTCTAGAGTAGAGTTTTCACATATTTACAGAGAGGGAAACAGGGTCACCGATGATTGTGCCAACCTTGGTCAATAATTTTCAATTTGGAGGGTGTGGCAACAAGGTGCTCATATTCCCTTAAACATTAAGGATATTATTCAAAAAGAGATGAATTGTCAAGAATGAGGTGCATTTATGACAAGGGTAGTTCTCAGAGGCGGTCCACTTGGAGAGGGCCATCGTGGATTACTGAACTTGATAACCTTGGTACTTGTTTAACAATCATTCATGATTCATTATATCATGAGGTTGAGGCATGTGGGTATCATCATTAAAATCAAGGGGAAATAATCTCTAAGAATGGGAGTAGATGACTTCATCTCTGTAGGGTATTTTGCATAATGAGCCATCACATCTTCATTTTGCATAAACAAAAAAAAGGGTTAGCAGCCATTTCAAAGCCAAAGTCTGAAATTAGGAACTCCACAGTCTAGGTCTCCAAATACAAAATGGGAGGATATCATATTCACATTGAACCTATCTCTTATTTTGAATTCAAAGATAATCCACTAGTTTGGCATTATTGTAAGGAAGGGGGAATTAGCCCATATCTGGAAAGGCTTAATGGTTACGATGAAAACTTGTCTGAGCAATTTGTGAGATCCTAATTAAATAGGTAGGTCATGGTGGGTAAAATTAGTTTTGAAATCTCCAAAAAGGTGATTTCTATGGCCATAGGAATGTCCATGCAGGGTATAAAAATTTAAAGGAAAACTAAAATTATGGATCTTGTAAGCCACAAACTATTTCTAGGTGAGGGAGAAGAACTCATCCCATACCAAGGAGGATTCGAGCGCACTAAACTTCTAGAGCCATGGGATGGGGTGTGCTTCATTCTCATGAAGTAATTCATGCTCGAAGGTTGATTTACCAGGTTCTAGAACTACCACCTCCCTTTGTTAAATCACTTTAGGTGCAATGTTGTTATTAGTTTCCCTTTTTACTTTCTCTCCTCTTTGGAACACTCTGTCCTTAGGGTGAGAGCTAAAATGTCTAAGAAGCTAGATATGAACCCTATCCCCCTACACCAAGGGCTGATTCTCTACTTATACAACTTTCATCAAGCCTTGGAACCCTCTAAGAATATCAGAATGGATAGTGAAGACATTCCTTCCAACCTGGTGTCTGGTGACACTATTGATGAGTCCTACTTTTCCACTGCTCCTACCAAAACAAAAGATGTTTCTTTCTCCACCCCTGAAGAGACCCCTATTGATACCGCTAACTCCTTTGTGAGAAAAAAGGGTAAGAAGAGAAAGGTTGATGAAGATGAAGAAAATATTAGAGAGACCAAGGAGGGGACCCATAAAAATCTGGGTAGGGCCACGGGGGGCCAAGGTGGTAAATCTTACAAGTCTTCCAAAATTAATAAGGAAAGATTTTCCTCCAAAGTTAGAAGGTTGGGGCAGATTTTTGGTAAACCCACCCCAAAGTCCAAACTGATAGATTACTCAAAAAGTGCTTTGGAAGAAGCAACATAGGAAGAAGAGTCTAAGGAGCTAGAAATACAGGAAATTTTGGAGGACACTGGAGGGAAGTAGGAGACTAGGTATATTGAGGTTACTGAGGAGTAGGATCTTGATACTATGGAAGCTACTGACAATAAGGGGAAAATGTATGTCAAGGAAGTGGGTGAGGATATTGAGAATGAGGATGATTAGAAAGCTAAAATTGGGGCCCTAAAGAATTGTATTTAGAGGCTTGAGCAAAATTTTGCCAAGGGAATCTGGAATACAATTCTCCTGAATATGTCTATGCTAAAAGAGGTGGACAATACCAAGCATGCTGACAACACAAAGATTACTAAGAAACTTAATGACCTTCTCAAATCAATGGTTATGTAAGGAGAGTCTTCTCTAACTCTGGTCTTTTTGTTCCTTGTGTTTTGTTTTGGTGTCTATTGTTCTCGGCTAGTGTCGTCATTTCTCTGAAGGCTTATTTTATTTGATTGTCTTCTTGTCTTTTTTGATTTGTGAAGGGTTCGGCCCCTAGTTTTCTACCTTACCTTATCAAAAACAATTATAAATGCTTGATGAAGGAAATAAACTAAATATAGCAATAGTGGATCAATACTAATGCTAAAATAGATCAAGTCAAGTTTAGAAAATTAGGCAAGGGTATATGAATAGGCAAGCACATACAAAGTTGGATTTGGTTAGGGGTATAGGGTTGAAAATAACTTACTATTATTTATTACCATGATGACTATCACAATCAGCATAACCACTGATGATCACCTCCAACAATCGATGATTACCTAACCATCAATAGTCAGCATAACCGTTGATGGTCACCCTAATTGATAATAGTCATTATGGTAAGAAATAATAATATGTTATTTCCAACCCCATACCCCCAACCAAATCCAACTTTCTATGTCCCTCCCTGTTCATGGACCCTTGCCTAGTTTTATGAACTTGACCTGATCTATTTTAGCACTAGTATTGACCCACTATTGCTATATTTAGTGTATTTCCCTCATCAAACATCTACTTTTTCTTGTTTTTTATGTTATTTGATGTAATTATTTCATATTTATATCTTTCAATGTAATTTTTATCAAAGAGTGGATTGAAAACATCTTGGTAAGTTCATGCTTCTTGGATCTATCTTATGCTAGGTAGTCCACCTTACTATTTTTCTAACAATCCCTTTTTTATTTCTTTCTTATCTACATGTCATCTTCCCAAGACAAAAAAGATCTCTCCACACTCTTCTGGATCATATAGACACAACAACCAGGTTCTACCATGCCCTTATTATTAGTTTCTTGCCTTTTTTATTAATTAAGAAATAAGTAGAAATTAAGAGAAAAATTTTCTCTTAATTTCCACTCATTTTTTAATTAAGGAAGAAGGTAAGAAACTAGTAATAAGGGTGTGGTATAATAACTTGGTTGTTATGCATGCATGATCTAGATGAGTGTGAATATCTGACTTTTTTTTTGGAAGGATGACTTGTAGATAATAAATCACCAACAAAAGGGGCTGTTAGAAAGATAGTAAGGTGGAATTCCTAGCATGAGCTAGATCCAAGAAGCATGAACTTGTTAGGAGGTTGTCAATCCAATCTTTGATAATAATTAAATTTAAAGAGATAAATATGAAATACTTGCATAAAATAATAGAAATAAATACAAGAGTAAATAAATGTTTGATGTAAGAAATAAACTAAATATAGCAATAATGGGTCATGTTCAAAAAATTAGGTAGGGGTCTATGAACAAGCAAGGACATATAAAGTTAGATTTAGTTGGGGGTATGGGGTTGGAAATAACTTTATATTATTTCTTACCATAGTTATCATCAATAGTTAGGGTGATTGTCAATCATTATGCTTACGTCAGTGGTTGGGTAGCTATTCATGATTGGAGGTGATCATTGGTAGTTATGTTGACTATCAGTGGTTACCTATGAATTCTAATTTTTCTCAAAAGGGAGTTGAAGAATGGGTCAATGATTAGGTAAGGGTTTTTTAGGGATAGGTAAGTTAAAATATAGGTGCAGGAGGTTTTATTTAGGCCTAGAAGTCAAAAATCAAACAATCAATGTTAAAATACAAAATGTAATATTGCTTAATGGTTGATGGTTGGAGTAATTTTAGTAGAGTAATGGTACTTTGCCTCAAGAGAAATTTTAGCAAAGGTTAGGATCTCATTTATTGAATTATTGGAAGGAAGATTAGATGGAAAGCTTGAATACCTATGTGCTAGAATGCTTGTGATGATCTTTTCTCACCTCTTATTGCCCTCATTTTCTAGGCAAAAAGAGATGGAGGATAGAAGGTTCTTTGGGATGTTGGCTTGATGATTTTGATGCTTCATAGTTTTTTTTAAATGGGCAAGTTAGACATATTAAACTTTGTCATATTAGCTTACACATAGTTGGTGTTTTATTATAATGGTGAGGACTTGACCATTGATGGTCAGCCTAACTGTTAGTAGTCATGAGTGTCCAAAGGAAAAGGGTTAAATGTGGTTTAAAAGGATTGGGTTAATGGTTAGTTAGTGAGTTAGTGAGTTTAGTTAGCTAAGTGGATAATTGGACCCAAGGTCTAATGATTTGATTAGTCCCTAGGGGGTCCCAAAGCATTTCAACATCTGGAACCATTGTGTGTGACTTTATAGTGTCTACACAAATATAGAGCACATCATCAACTATTAGGTCCTAAGTCAAATGAAGTAGGAATATTATTTTTATAACCAATATTGCATAGCATTGTGAAAAAGTATAATCTTTTTATAGACATGTGTAGTTTATAAAAAGCATAGTCTATAGGTCAGTTTATTAAAAAATATCATTTGTTATAGAATATAACATAAAGGATACACATGATTCCTTGCATCTAATAAAAGGATCATTGTCAATTTTTAAAATGGAATTAGTTCTTAGAACTAGATTACTTTGTAAACTTTGATTAGCTAATATAAGCAAGGAATTCTATAAAGATTGTCCAATATTTACTTGTGTGAAGTGCTATATGGTTTCTCTCTCAATTATCTAGTTTCACTTTTAGATTTGAATGGTTCTCATTGAATTTTTGGTGTGTACATTTGATTCTAGATTTGTTAACTTGTGATAATGCTAGGTTAATTGAAGGTTACTTAGTTTGGTTCATTTTCTTTACTTTGCACTTGTAGATGTACATTAGCTATTTACTTATAGGAATAAATCTTTAAAGTAAGCTTGGTTCTAATTTGTACTATTTCTCATAGTTTTTATAAGTCTACATGATGTATGATGTGATTTGGGCTTAATTTTTTTCATGTTATACATTAGTTAAGTACAAGTCTAGATGAAATCTAATCTTTGTCATAATTTCTAAAATAAGACTAGTAACATCTTTTTTTCTTCCCTACCCTTCCTTTTGCTTCTTTTTTACCCTGATCACCTTAGTTTAGTGGTCATCATAAATATCCATATTAGCTTAGATCTTAGGTTAGTTATTTATCATAATTAAATATTGTTAGCATAATATACTACATATTTTACATAGATATGTTATTTGGCCATGATGGCCCTCAACCACCACTTAATACAAATATTGTGAAGTAGTCACTTTTTGCCTTTATTCCACCAATAGATAATAGGATTATCACAACCCATAACTCATGAACTAAATTCATATAATTATAAAATGAGAAGTGTTTTTAAACATTATGGGTACCTATGGTAGACATTTAGGCATCAATAGGAGGAGCTTCACTAGCACTAGAAGGAGGGCCTTCAATTAGATCTTTATGAATTTGTAGAATCTTTGCTCATTTTGGTTAATTATGTCTAAAGATTGATGTATTATTTTAATATTTATGCTTCTTAGAGCATAATTATGTAAATATCATCAATATTTATGGTTCTAAACTAGTTTTTGGGCTTCCTTTAGCCAAAGATCGATATTCTTTGAATATCCATAGAAATTCATGCAAAGGTAGTTCATGCTTTGTCTATTTCCAAAGTTTAAGGTTAGTAATTTCAATTTTGTAAAAATATTAATAGTTCTTTGAAAATTTAATTTAATTCAAGATTAAAGTTGTAAATATCCCTTTCATTCATCAATCTAGACATATCTTTGAGCTTACTTAGTTAGAGATAGTCATGTTTTACATATATTTGTGCAAAATTGGATTAATGTGCAAACTTAATCATTGTGGTTTTCAAAGATCAACTTGATATGTCATATTTTAAATAGTTTTTGAAAATATGAGATGAAATTACCCAAGGGAAGGCTTCAATGAGTGAGATTTCTAAAGTCTCAAACATTTCACTAGTTCAAGGTACTCATGTGTTCTAGGTATGGCTTGGCTTGGTGGTTCTTCAATTAATGTACCAAGTATAGTGCATGATCTTCCTCTAAATCATAAAAGGTATTTACCCTATTTAAATCCTAATGTTTTCACAACTGAAAAACATGTTAGAATTTTCAAAGCTACTCTAAGATTATTGAATATGACTCATGAAGATGTAGCCTGTAGGTTATTTCCACTTAATTTTACAGATTTTGCCTATGAATGGTTTCTTAACCTTATAGAGGATTATATTATTATCTAGAATGACTTTAACAATATATTCATTGATTAATTTATAAAAATTATTAGTCCTTGTGTCTTGTATTAGCAGTTCACAATAATTAAAAGGGATGCCAATGAAACCATCAGAGCTTTTAACTCTTAGTTCCAAAAAATGTTCAAAAAAACCATAGCCCCTTACAGACCCAATGAGGCCTTAGACATAGAAATTTATAAGTATGATATAGATCACATGACCTCCATGTTCTCGAAAAGGTCTCTTCCAATCATGAACACATTATCCTAGGCCTACTCTAAATCTACAATCATTAATGACCAAATATAGCCTTAAGGTCAGATGGTGTATTTTGTGCCTAATGCCAATTCAAATTGGCCCATCTAGAATGTAATTCCTAGTATACCTACTTTAACACCAATCTAGAACCATTTTCCCTTAAGTCATACATATCCTAGCCAAAACCTAGAGTTTATGAATGGAAATACAAGTGGACTTCATCCACAAAATCATATAACTCTAGTGCCCACAGCTATTTTTAATGATCCATTTCATGATCCTGAGACACCCAAAAATTAAAATACTTGATATTATAAATGGTTCTAAAACTAAGCACTACCTTTCTTCAGTTGTAAAAACATGTATAAAATTTTGGGAAAGTCTCTAATATAAATTATGCTTCTCAAAATTTCAATAAGCCTCCAAACAAGTTTTATTATATCAAAAATAATGCATCATATAAAAGCATACAAATTCATTCTTATGATATTGGGTTAGGTGATCATTGTAATATTTTTGAAACCTCTAAAATTGTGTCTAATCAAAACTTTGTTGTAAGGACATCTAGCTTTGCAAGAACATCTCAAGGCTTCATGCCTTTGATTTCCCATTTGAAGATGAAGATGAGCCAATTGAATAATTTACAGCTGAGGAAACTCATACTCTTGAATATATAAAAGAGATTGTAATTTAATATCACCGTAACACCATCATCAAAACATCTACAAATGAATAAAAAGAGTTGATAGAAATGGATATGCCCCAAGCACAAAATTATCTCTCTTCAAAATATAGTCATAATGAAATCCCATAAAGTTTCATTTTTGAAATCTATAATACCCTTGAAGAAGATGATCACTAGCAGAGGTTATACCATAACTTCTTAAATGGAATCAAAGAGATGGAGATGATAGATGATGGGATATAACAACACATGGATGCTTCATTTGAGGATTTCACCAATGATCTAGAGTTCCTAGAAGATGATATTATTTTGGAGTTCTCAAACTAAGATAAACTAAAGCTTGATTGGATAGAGGAATTTCCTTTCTCAACCAAGGATGAAGATGTAGTGGGTAAATCAGATCAAGAATTGTCATGTGACTTTATCAAAGGGTCAAAAGTATGGGACCAACATGTTTCTGATGATGAGATCCCAAATGAACTCCATTCAGTTGATGAGGATGAATTATGCTTTTGGGATGACTTGGAAGATTTTTATACAAATATTAGTAGTCCATGTCCACCTCAGAAAGAACCTAATGAAGACATCAGTCTAAGGGTACTAGTTGAGATACCATTATTGATTGAAAATCATATAAGCCACTATTTTTCTATGGATGAAACAAAACCAGAACTCCTACTAGAAATTAGGATAATTTGGGAAGAATATGATTAGGTCTTAGATTCATATCTTTAATCCATACATCCAAGAATGATGATAAGAGACCAAGCTACATCACCTAAAAGACATAAGCTTACAGGTTCTCCTATCCATAAGAAGAGGTCATTAAATGAAATTAATCATGCTTCAAAGTTCTATATTAAGATAAATAATTTCCCATTTGATTTGGGAGGTAATAAATTTGTGTATTTAGTGTAGGGTTTAGTTTAGTTTCTTTCTTGTTCTTTGTTTCTTGGTTTTTCATTTCCTATCCCTTGTTTGTATATAGTGCCTATTTATATTTGTTTGTTTTCTCTTGCTTTGATCCTTGATTTTAAATAATCCCTCTTAGACAATTCTCAACTAAAGTTTTATATATTTACTCAAGAAAATTCATGATTTAAAAATGTGGGTATGACTTCTCAAAATTGGTTGATCATGGATTATTGAAATATGAGCTTGATGTTGTAGTTTAGAGAAACTAGAAAGGACTGATGAATGATTTAATTTTTACTTGAGATTTTAAACCTCATTATAATATAATATTGGTTTTAATAAGGATTTAAAATGTAATATTAAACCTTAAATTATTAGTATATAGTCATGCTTACACTTAAAAAACATTAATTACCTAGGACAAAGTTTGTAGCCAAGGATGATTATCCAAAAATCAAATACTTGACCAAATACCTAAACTTGGCTAACTTGGTTCCCAAAATTTACCATAAAGCCAAAATGGCTTGAAAAATACAAAAATAAGAACCTTATTAAAAAATTCAAAGAGATTTCTAATCTAAGGTGATTTAGGTAATCTCTATCAGAGCTATGGATGCCTAGCTAGCAGTGGAGCAAGGCCTTTAGTGGAGCCAAAAACATCTCTATTAGGGATATAAATGCCTAGATGGTGTTATAAAAATTTCCAAACCTTTCTTGAGATAAATCATGGTTCTTAATGAATATTCAAACATGTTTAAATTCAATGTGAATGATCAAATTCATGATCTGGAATTTTTTCTCTAAATCCCTTAGCAATCAGTAAGTGGAATCAAAGCACAAACATAACATGACTAAGTTTTGATGTTTAATCTTAATTATGCATATTCAAGATTTGATTTTAAGCATGAAATGATCTTAATGATATTGCTAATCAAATGGAATAAGTAGATTAATTACTAGTCTAAACTAGACTCTTTAAATTCTAACATTTCACTATGTTCCCCCTAGAAGTCCCCATTTCTTGAGGTCAACATACCTTTGTTTCTAAAAAATGAGGACCCATGTGTCAAATTTTCCAAATTTATTCCTTAAACATTAAAATCCACTTGATCAGAGTATCATTAGCATGATTACACATTATTTTTATTTAAATATCATCCACATCATGGTCTAGATGACTTATTTGTTCATGGTTTTTCTTTAATCTTATATGAGGTGATAACATTGAATATTTTTGTTCTAGGTTACATTTTTAATAGATTAAATTTGGGGTTGAGCATGTTTAGGGTTTTGTGCTTCAATTATAATTTGATCATTTATTAACCTTAATTTATAATTTATTAATTAAATTCATGTTTTTGAAACCTTAGACTAATGCTTTACCTGAACCTTTTAATTTAAATTCAAATTTGGTAGGAACCTTTTATTTAAGTTTAAATGGGAATAAATTAATAATACCATGGTCTTAGTTTAATTTTTATCCTAAGGCTTGGTCATGTTTTTCAATGCAACCAAACCTTAGTCTAAAAATTTTATGCTTGGTCTATTTTATATCACATGGTCATTTTATCTTAGTATGGACCAACTTAACATGCAAAGTTAATTTTATTAATTAGCTGAAGGCCTTATCCCAAAGTTCTAGTGTATTTATTTATACAATGAAACCCTAGGTTAAAAAATTATGCTAAGTAATTTTTTATGAGGTCCTTTTTGTTCTATGATTATCACCTTGGTCCAAAATATTCATGCATAGGTCCTTTTATTATTCTTAGGGTCCTTATTTATATGTTACAAACTTATCTTAAACCTTAAACTAAAATATTCATATTTATTAATATGAATAAAACCATGCTCTAAAGTTATGCTAAGTCCCTTTTAATTCATGGGTTCTCATTAATATATCTAAAACTTATATTAATCATTTTTATCCTAAGTCTTTTATACATTCTCTCAAGCTTAACTTGACCTTTTATAAAATACAATGACTAATTTCATTCAATTAATTAGATCCAAATTTATGACATGAATATAAAGTGGAGGACCCAAATCAAATGGAGTGAGACCATGTTGAATAGTCAAAAATCCCATGGGATCTACATGTAACATAACTACAAAGATCAGTAACAAAGATCTCAAAAGTTTAGTCAGTTGACATGTGTCACATGAAAAATGTATAATGAGATAAAAGATGACAAGTGGTAGGGTTTTCAAATATTCCCATAGCTATGTTAAAATTTATGGTCACATGACCATCCAAGATGTTCCCATGGACATCAAAGACAATCCCACAAATGTTAAATGATGGTCATGAGGATGTCAATTTTAACATATCATTAATCCTTGATCACGTGATTAAAATTGATGATCATGTAATCATCAAAGGAATTCCCATGGATGTCAAATTATGGTTGCAAGGACATCAATTTTAACATAGTAAGGATCCTAGTTCATGTGTTTAAAATTGATGGTCACTCAACCATCAAAGACATTCCTCTAGATGTCTAATGATGGTCATGAGGATGTTAATTTTAACATAGTAAATTGGGATCCAAATTTTAAATGGTAGCAATCATTTTTGGATAGTGATGAATAAAATGACCTAGGATGTCATGGAAATTCCAAGTTAAAGCTATATAAGTGAAATAAGTCAAATCATAGACCCTGTGAACTTGGTAATGCAAAGGAGAGACCAAATTAATGTTTGTATAAAACACTCAAGCTACACTATTGGAGTATTATTTATCTTTAAGCCACTAGAAGATGGGGCCATTCTTGTATGAGGTAACATCCAAATAACAATGAAGGCCCTACAACAAACATAAAGCACATCATTAGCCAATAGGTCCTAAGTTAGGTGAAGTAGGAATATTCCTTTTATAACCAGAATTATATAATATTATGAAATATGATATTCTTTTTATAGATATGTTTAGTTTATAAAAAACACTTTGTTTATAGGTCAGTTCATTATAAAAGATCATTTGTTCTAGAATATAATAGAAAGGATAGTTGTCCTATACACATGTTCAAACGTAATTTGATATCACTGATAGACATGCTTCATTGCATCTTATAAAAGGATCATATCAATTTTAAAAAGGGAGGGATTTCTTAGAACCAAATTACATTGTAAACTTTGAGCAACTAATAGAAGTAAGGAATTTTACAAAGATTATCCATTATTTACTTGTGTGAAGTGTTATATGGTTTCTCTCTCAGTTGTCTAGTATCACTTTCAGATTTGAATGGTTATTATAAATTATTCATGTGTACATTTGATTATATAATTGTTAACTTGTGCTAATGATTGGTTAATTTAAGGTTCCTTAGTTTTCTTCAATTTATTTGATTTACATTTGTAGATGTGCATTAGCTATTTGCTTATAGGAGTAAATTTTTAAAGTAAGCTTGGTTCTAATTTGTATTATTTCTAATAGTCCTTAGGATTTTTCCTGATGTGTGATGTGATTTGTGATTAAGCTATTTCATGTTATACATTGGTTAAGTACATATCTAGATGAAATTTGAACTTTATCATAATGTCAGTAATAAGACCAATAACATCTTTCTTTCTACCCTACCCTTCTTTTTGCTTCTCTTTTAACCTGATCACCTTAGTTTAATGGTCATTATAAATATCCATCTTAGGTTAGATGTTAGGTTTGTTCTTGACCATAATTCAATATTCTTAGCATAGTATATTTCATATTTTACATAGATTTTCTATTTGTCTATGGTGGCTCCCAACCACCACTTAATACAAATATTGTGAAATAGTCACTTATTCTACCTCTACTCAACCAATAGCTAATATGATTATTACAACCTGTAACTCATGTACTGAATTCATAGAATTATAAAATGAGAAGTATTTCTAAACGCTCTAGGTACTTGTGGTACACATTTAGGCATTAACACAACCCATGCCATGGATTATCTTTGATACTCTTAAAATGAGAGGGAATTATGTAATCACCTTCTAGGCTATGTTTAAAACTCACATGAAGAGGAGAGTTGGCACTAGAAGGAGGGACCTAAAACTCTGATTTCACTTAGGGAGATAAGTCATAATGTCTTTTTCAGCATTGAACAACCTAAATCTCTCATAACACATCATTATATATAAATATATGTTAGGTTCCCTATTTTTACATACCCTTAGAGACACATTAAATACCTAAGACTAGTAGAGAAAGACCTAGAATCTCTAAGAATCAACCTAGCTCCCCACATAATTTACTCTAAGTCTCTTTAGACTAATGGCTTGGTTATTATTATAAATCATCAATATCATTAGGGATGTTCATGATCTAGCTAGGAAGGTGCATCCAATAGTTCACACATAAAAGAGAGTGTATCATTGAAGATTAGATAACCTCGTATAAGACAACTTTGATACTCTTTAATATGTAACATGAGGATGTAGTATGTAGACCTTTTCCACTCACCTTGTAGGATGTTACATATGATTGGTTTATAAACCTCCTTGAGAACTCAATAACTAGGTATAATCAATTTAATAATACTTTTTAAGTCCATTTTTGAAATATTTTGACTCAAGTGTATTGTAGCAATAATTTTATAGCATGCAGATATAACTTAATGGGCCAATCAAAGCCTTCAACATGATGTTTCAAAATATTCACAATCTTATTATAACTCTTTAAAATCCTGACACTCAACTAGAAATCAAAATGTATAAGAACACCTCAGATCCTTAGATGGTGGTATTATTATATAGAGATCCCATTATGATATACTTATCACTAGATTATGTTAAGGCTATTGAGGTAGATCTATAGTTAAACACATAGGGACAAATATTCACAATGATCCCAAACATCAAATCAAACCTCCAATCCTTTAACTCAATTACAAATTCTCATCAAAATTCTCTAGTGTCAAAACCTATTCTAGTCATAAATAAACTACCATTAAGGCATGCAACACTTAATCAACCCATAGGTTTTAATTATTGTATCATATCTATAAATAGTAATGTTATTACAAATCCAATATTTTATCCATGTCATTTATAATGTCTAAGGCACACCATAAGAATCCATGAAAATGAGTTGAATACCTTGCAATTGATGGTCCAAAATTTTAGTAATAGCTTCATATTTATTTAAAGGAAAAATAAGATTATGGTGTGGAAAAATCAAAAATGAAACTTTACCTACTAGATGTAAAATTAACCATTCAACTTTCTTAACAACAATCTTCAGCTATCACTAAACAAATTTCCTAATATTAACATGTATGATGTTGTTTTACCCAAATAGTGTAGGGTGCATAACATTACATAACCCAAAGATTTGGATTATATTGAGTTTTTAATTCCTTATATATATCTTCCAAAAGTAAATGGAAGGATATGAGGTGGGCTCAAACCACTAGAAGCAACCAAAACATATGAATCCCCTAACACATCTAAATCTCCTAGCACTGCCATGACACTAGAGACCTTTGACTTTATAAGTCAATAATATAATGAACCTAAGGAAAACTTAGATGAGATTTATGATTTTCAACAATAACATAGGAATAACTACATGTTGAGAAGTAGCACATAATATCAATCCCTTAAAATGTCCACTCCTCCAAATAATTGAACTACTCCCCCTTATCCAAAAGTGGATATTGATCCTCCACCCCTAAAGGATAGTGACCAATATCCCACCATATAATCACAACCTATCCATGATAAGGGTAGTTTAAAACATAGTTGAGGATATAAAACTAAACAAACAAAATATTACACTACAAAATTATCCCAAATCATAAAACAACATGAACTACTCTTGAAATCATTAAATAAAAAATTAGTCAAAAAAAAAACACACATACACACACATAAAAATATAGTAGTTCATATGAAAAATGTTGAATTTATTGCTTTCATCCTCACCATTGTGATATTTGGAAATAATTTGCATTATTTTTTAGTTGATTCAGGATCCTTGACTAGTGTCATGCCAACAAGAGTTTATAGAAAACAAGGTTTGATAACAATCAATTTTGATAATATTTTTAGTTATATAAATCTAAAGTTAAATTGGTTAGCAAATTATTAATGTTTTCTATGAAATTATCATCAAAACTCAAAGTAAAACAATTGATAAATATCTAGGTAGTATAAATTTTCAAAGTTATTAGAATGATACTTTATTTAGATTGGTGTAAAACATTAAATGGCTACATATATAAATACTTTTCTTATATGTGGATTCCTTGGAGAGAATTTTCCAATCAAATTCAAATAGATAAAGAACCCAAAATGGAACAAATGATCATAGAGTAAAATTCCATAAATGAAAAGGTAAACAATGTATCATATGACATAGGTATTTACACCCCTTCTACTGGACCCACCAATAGTGGACAATATAGAATCTTTGATTCACTATGATTATGCTCCCTTTACTTTGATATGGCCCATTCTAAAAAGGGTTTAGGATTAGAAATAATTTTAATTAGTCCTCATAAAAAATGACACATAATTTCATATAAGTTATAGGTCCCTTGTAGTAATAACCTCGTAGAACATGAAGCTTTGATATTAGGTCTATAATTTTGTTTAAAACATAAGGTCAAATAATTTAAAGTGTTTGGAGACTCATAACTAGTAACTAATCAAGTTAAATTTAAGTTTCAGTGTAAAATTTCTTACCTAAATAAGTAAAAACATAGGGTGTGGGATTTAATTGAAAAATTTAATACTTTTAAGATTATCCCCATTCCTAGATAAAATAACCATACTTCAAATTCAGTGGAATCATTAGTTACAAATATTTCCCCATTAAATGCTTACGAGTTACAAATTTTACTAGTCAAATTAGTTCCCTAACCCTTAGTCCTAGATAAAATTGAAAATTTTCAAGTCTTTGATGATGACCAACATAATGTTGAATTCATGAACAATATTTGTGTTTTTATGCACATTTTATAGATCAAATAGATAGATATAAGCACATGAATATTGACTATAATGGTTATAAAATCATAAATTTGAAGTAAAATTAAATCCAAAAGGTAATGTTTTCATTAGAGATTATATTTGACCTAGATATATCATCTAAAATATCTAAATAATTGAAACACACATGCCATCAGTTCATTATCATAAACCTAGGAACAATCAAGGAACCTCACAATTTCAATTTTGGCCTTGATTTTACTAAGTATGAAATTAAATACCTAAGAAAATTACCCATAAATTATATGTATGTGATCATTTATACATATGATGGTCTAAAAAAATGACTCAAGCATAGTTACACACACCATCCTACTCAAGACAGGATAAAAACCCTTTAGGTAGAGAAAAAAACCATTTGATCTAATCATTGAGCCTCTCACTTATAAATAAATTTAATGTTAACTCATCCAAAATTATTATTCCAATCCACCATTTTACTTGGGTGGGTAACTTAGTTCCTATTCGAAATGAAATTGGGTAAATTAGATTTTTTTTGACTTCAAGAACTTGAATAGAGAATCAAATAAAGATAATTATATTTTTACTTCTTCTTATGAGGATTTCAAATCATTAGTATCTCCAATACACCTTATTTTTAAAATATATTTTTAATATATAAATATGTTTTGGTCAACCAAGAAGATAGGGTGAAAATAACTTTCACATCCAAATGGGGAATATTTTCATATAAATATTGTTTGGTTTGATCAATGAAGAAGCCACCTTACAACAAGCCATAGATTTCAATTTCCAAAGATTGGTTGGTAAATGAATAATTATTTATATGGATAACCTAACTATTTTCTCTAAGTATAGATCAGACTACATGATTCACTTACAAAAAGTATTTGAAAGGTTTAAAAGGTATGACATCTATTTTAATCCCAATAAGGGCATTTTTTGCATCACTAAAGGTAAGCTTCTGGGTCACATCATCACAAAGGAATGAATTTCTATTGAACCTAAAATATAAATTATAATTTCAATAATATTTTTTCCTAATAGTAAAAAATAATTGAAATCCTTCTTTGGAAAATTAATTTTTGTATGAAAATACATTTGTAGTTTCGTTGAGATTGTCAAAGCCCTTAACGCTATGCTTAGGTAGAATTAAAATTTGTTAGGAACATCAAGCCAAATAAATTTTCCCAAGATATCAAGAATGTAATTATGCAATCTCTAATTATGATTATCCATGATTTTTTAAAGGATCTATATCTCTTCTCTTTTGTCCCATACCATATTATAACATCTATAGTAATATAGAGGGTTAATGACAAAGAAACTCACATTTATTTTATGAGCACAAATATGAAGAATGTATAATTTAAATATTCCATCCTATAAAAAAAATACTATGACTTGGTAAAGGTTAATTTCTTTTTCAAACATTGCATTATTTTAAATAAGGTCCATTTTATTGTACTCGATCCTGTTGTGAAGCTCATGCAAGTTTAGAATAAGTTTGGAAAATGTAGAGGAAAGTGGATGGATAAACTGAAATAGTAATACATAAATAAAAATCCAACCAAGATGGTTAGAGGCCAAGGTATCACTCAACTAATCATTTAAGTCAACCTCAAAATTATCATGATCAAGATAAATGAAACCCATTACATGTCTAATAAATAGTAAAATCATATCATTCACTACATTTTTATGGAACATGTCCTCCTATAAACTTAATAGAGAACATATAAGGTCTCTCCATCTGAATACATCCCATTATATGATGTAGAAAGGAGTTTTTTACTACAATAAATATGAAATAATTTATCTTGGATGCATGACCAGAACATAAGTTGGTGAAGTTATGATCAATTTTGACATTATAATAAGAAGTGGTCACCCCTCTAGTAAAAAAATAATGCAAAAAAAAAAAGATTTGGGTATTATCATCCCATGATATTTAAATATGCTTATATCCATGTCTTTAATTTTCATGAATGCAAAATTATTTTCCAAAATGGAGAATAGTGTAGTTATGCCTTTGTAACTCATAGTTGAAAGCACACCATTTGTCCAATTGGGGCTTGAATTCATTAAATTCCTCAACTCCAACTCCACCAAGGGACATAAATTCATACTTATAGTGATAGATTATTAAACCAGATGGACTAAAACATTAGAAAACAAACATAGCACAATTAAATAAGGTATAAAAAATCAAATAAAATATTTTCACAAGGTTTCAAACTCCTTTTTACCTTATTTGAAATAATATACATGCATTATAATTAGCCAAGTTTACTAAATCGACTTATGATAACAAGTTCACATTGAAGTTATCTTTAAATTACTATCCACAATGAAACAATGTTTTTAAATCAAAAAAAATAATGTCATCAATTTTATTAAGAGGTATGTTTTAGATAAACCAATAAATTGGCATTCTTTTCTGAAATATGTTATATGGGATAATATAACTAAACACAAGCAAGCTTTGAAACTATTCCCATTTCTCCTAGTATATGGAAAAGATTCAATGTTTCCCATAACCTTAAATTTTACCACTTATAATTTTATGAAATAATACATGGAAGAAGATGAAAACACAAAATCAAGGATATTTAATATCATCTAATTGGAAGATTAATTGGATGAAGAGTTTTAGAAATTTAGAAAACATCAAGATATAGTGAAGATATGGTTCAATAAACATTAAAAAAAATCAATGTTTTTAGAATCTTAGACTTGGTCCTATTTTGTGACAAGGCACATGATATTAAATAAAATAATTCCAAGTTGGATCCTCTTTGGATAGGCTTGTATCAAATTTTAAAAATTCAGACACAATGTATTTAGATTGATGAACTTGTAAGGAAAAAACCTAGATCTACCAGTGAATGGTAAATTATTGAAGCACTACATATGTTTTTATCTCATTCCCATTCATTATGTAATGAATGTGAGTATTATTTTAAGATTAATCTATCATTAGAGTATAATTATATTAGTTTTAGTTTAGTTTGTGTTTTTTTCTTTTTATGCATTTTATTCCTTTTTTGTTTTGGTTTTGGCTACTATGTTTCCTTGGTTTTTTTTTGCTCCTTGTAAGTAAGTAGTGTGGGGAATACATGAATATAAATTGAAAATCCTTATCACATGCCTAAAAACAATATCATTGTTTGAATTCATACCTCCTTGGAACTATAACATTAAATCCCTTGGGCACTTTCAAATTGGATGAAGGAGCAATGAATTCACAATAAGGAGTTGAATATTTAGGAAAAATGATTGTATTTTAGATACCAAATACCATGGCATAGTTTCATATACTCAAATTAAAATGGGAAACTTTTATAAAGATAATAACATTAATTATAATAATAACTTTAATATGATAAAGAGTTCAACATTGCAATTTTTCAACTTTTAAAAGTGTAGACACCTAAATTTAATTTAATGTCAAAATGCACTCTTCTTCTTCCACAAATTCAAACCCAAAATAAAATAATTTCCCTCCAAATTTGAATAATTAAATAATTCCTAATTACTCAATTATGCACAAATTTTATCTAAATTTAAATAATAAATCCAAATTTTCCACCTCACTCAAAAATCCTCCACATTTATCTCGGGACCTCACATGTTGACTGCTCTAACCACATCCTTAATTCGATCAACCACCTGGTGAGTAACCTTTAAACCTTTAAACTAATTTTACCCTTTCATGATGAATCACTTAACCAACACTATTTTTCTATTAGCCTATAGAATTAGTCATCATCCTCATGGATGAGGACTAATTATCCACTATTGATTATTTGGATAATTGGAAATATTCAAATAATCCTCCATCATAGGTTGAACTCAAAAAATCATATAAATAGATGTGAAACCCGTTACTCTCATCCATCCTTGTGATAATGAAGCACTATCAAATTTAAAAATGAATTTCAAATGAATCAAACCCATCCAAAGATCACTTGTATATCAAAATGACACCCAAATTATCTTGTATTGGAGAAGATTGAGTTACCATAATTAAAGAGTAAATCAATTAAAATCACAATGGAATAATCTCAGGATACTTCAAAGGTATAATTTTTTGTTTTAGTTTCTTAAAATTTTATCTCTATCCTAGGTTGATTTAGTTTAGATAAGATTTTACTTTGTAGTTATTTTCTTAGCTTAGTTGCAATCTAAATTTCCTTCACGCATTTTTACATGCCCAGTGGGACCTTACCTCATATTTTTAAATCATAAGTGATTTTAGGAGCTCATTTCAATTTATTTATATATTTTTTCTCTTGAACTTTTATTTAGCCTCGATATTGGAAGATTTTGTTTGTATCTACGAGTTATTTTTTGGTGTTCTCAGGATCATTATACGTGTTGTCTACATAATAGTGATTTTATAGAGTTAATCCTTGAAAATGTAGAGGAGAACAATGAAACCATTTTTTATCTAGATTTTAGTCTCTTTTATCCATCTTCTCACTTCTAACACTTTAATGTTTTAGTTATATTTTTAAAATTTTCCACTTTTCTATATTTATGTCATCATTGAAATCATATATATAAACAATGAAATTGCATCAACTAGTAATGCAATTGTAAAACCTACTATGAAATTGTCCTATTTTCTATTTTGTATCATTTTTCCTAATGAGATAAATTAGAAATAATAACAATGAAATTGCTTAAACTAATAGTGAAATCATTTTTAGAGTTTTCTATTCTATAATTCTCTATTTTTATCTTTTCTAGAGTTCTTTGTTTAGTTTTCTTCTGTAATCCAACCTCTATTTAAGTTTTCTAACTGTAGTTTTTCATGTTTTGATCTATTTTTAATCTTTTGTGTCATCAATGAAATTGGTTAGTTTATCAACGAAATCACTACACCTAATTTCAAAATTTCATAACCTAATTGAGAAATTGTTTGTCTATTTTGTTGTGTTTTCCTTGTTTTCTAATATTAGTGAAATTGGTCAGTTTATTAATGAAATCACTTAACCTAATTACAAAATAATTTGTCTATTTATCTATTATCCTTTATTTTTTAGCATCAAAAAAATTGGGCATGACCTTAGGGAGATTATAAACTATATTGGTAAAAATATTTACATCATCAACAAAATGCTTCAACATAATAGCAAAATCATGAAGAGCATCAATGAAATCATTTGAGGTAACTATGAAATTGTTCAACTTTATATTCTATTTTTTGTTTGGTTTTTTGGTTTTTAATAGCTAAAAATTTCATATTTTTATATGACTATATATTTGTGAAATCATTATAGAGACTTGTTTTTTCTAAGCTTTTTATTATGTTTTGCTAACTTTTTATAGGTTGCCTTTACTTTCAGCTAAACCCCAAACTTCTAATAGGTTTTTTTAGGCCACAAGTAAAATAAATGCTTCTAAAGAGATAAATAAAACCATTTTTTTATAAATCTTTATTTTTCCAAGTTTTATTACAAGATTTTATTTCAATTTTTCATTTACTATAATAATTAGAAAACATTTAGTTTTTTAGAGTTAAATTTGTTTCCCTTTTTAGCACTTGTGTGTGAATTGTGTTTTGTATGTTATTCTCTCACCATAAAATTAGTGATTATACTTGATAATCATAAATAATACTTGTAATTTATGTTACCCAAGATGATACTTTTATGTATGATCTTCTCTCAGCATCACATTAGTGGTGATACTTGAGAATAAAAAGTGTGTTGTCTTTTTATTTTATTTTCTTAGGGGATCTATCAACCATGGATTTCATCACCACATGATAAGATAAACCCATGTACCATTTGGGTATATAGATTTAGTTATATATATCATTTTTGGTTAAGATTTTGTGTGTTTTAAGCATGATATAAAGTGAGGGGCTTCCATGCTCCAATACCCAAGCTTGAGACAACATGACTGAAAGTATGATTTTTTTGACATCAATATACTAAGACCCCTATGGTTGTGTTGAGCACATTAAGAATAAATTGAATAATGTGTATATATTAAATTTAATTCTTCCATATAATTGGGCCTAATCATATTGAAAGCTATATTAATGATTCCCCTAGTTGAATTTGTGTATATTTTAAGCATAGGCAAGCCATTCCATCCATTTAATTTATATTGCATCAGTTAATGGTTAGCATCAATAATTTAATTAACCTACACCATTTAAATTAGGCTTAGTGGGTCATAATAATGGTAGGATCCTCCATGGTTAGTGCCTTGAAATAGTATGCTACAATTAACACAAAAAATAAATAAGTGATATTGGAAGCCTATGGGTTTCTCAAGTCCCTATTTCCTAGTTTTTTCACTTTTTTTTATGATTTCATGCATGTTTATCATAAATTTTTTTTCCCTTTTTATCTACCATGTGATAAAAATAATTGAGTGAAAATAAAATTATCTTTTAATTATTTTATCCACAAAATGTTAATGTCAAAATTTTCAAAGCAAAAACTCAAAAGCATTTAGTTGTTAACCAATTTTTTAAACCACTTTGGTCCTTTTTAGTCCTTTGTTAATTTTTATTGAATAAATTAATTTTTACCTTATAAATGTCACCCATAACAAGGAACATTTCTATGCTTAACAATCCTAGGGAAAGAATGTAGCCTTTTGGTAATGACCCTTTCCAATTTGGTATCCAAGATAACCAAAGTCATCATGTATAAATACATGAAATTAATGACCATGAGGAAGAAGAAGGGGGATAATACCAAGATGATGGCATCCTCAAATCCAAAATTCCCCATTCTTCATTTAACAAGCACATCATGACCAAAAAATATATAATTTTACTTTAAGCTTTGATTTTATGAGATAAATTTCCACTTGATTTTGATGTCTAAAACTTGAAATATTTGATTTATAAAAATGAGTCTTTATCACCTATTAACAACACATCCATATCAAAAATCTCTTTATATGGTATTAATTCTATCATAAGTTCCTTCAATCCCAATCCCCAAGTCTTCCAAGATAAAAGGAAAGCCATCCTTCAAGAGGAATCCTCCCACATGAGTCATGGGTTTTATATGGAAACCCATGCTCATCATGTCAACCAAGAGATAATGAATATACAACTCAACCAATAAAACAATATTTTGTTTAATCCAAATTTTATTACCCATCTTAATGTGAGTGTGAATGCTAATTTACCCTCATTTATCCCTCCACACAATCCAAACCTAAATGTTCATTAAGGTTTATTGAATATCAATCAATAAATCCAAACTTGAATGTTAATTCAAGTTCACCAATCATATATCTACAAAACCCAAAATTGAATGTATATTCAAGTTTACCCATCACAAATCCAATCAATCCAAACTTGAATGTCCATTTAAGTTTACCCATCATAAATCTAATCAACCCATGATTTAAAGTTCATACAAGTTTACCAATAAAAAATCCAATAATCAATCCAAATCTAAATGTTAGTTTAGGAAATATAAAAAAACAATTTACAATTCACATTCTCTTGTAGGTTTTGTTTCATTCCATTAAAATCAAGTGAAAACTACCACCAATTCAAACCATATGATTGGCTCACAACAAAACCAAAACTTAAACTAAGCTAACTCAAATTCACCTTATCTAACTAACCCTAATGTGTTTAACCAATCCAAATATAATTTTAATCTAACCCCAAACCAACCTCACCTTAGTTTCAACACAACACACAACCAACATAACCCCAAAATTAATAATAACCCTAACCTTAACACCAACACTAATCTTAACACTACTCCTAAATTTAAAACCAACCCAAAATAAACCAACTTAAATCAAACCAACACTAATTTTAAATTTAAATCCAAACCAATCCAATCCAAATTTAAACTTCAACAACCCCAAAAAAATAAGTTTGAGTTTTAAAAGTAACTGAATGCCAACAAACCTCAACTTTGACACTAACCCAAACAACCCATATAACCTTGCATATCCATAACATGATATATTTTCTAACCCATATCCTACACATTTCATTAAAAATCCACCCCTTAACCAATTTTCATAAATCAACACCAACACAAACTAATCCAAGGGGCAACCTTCCTATTTTTATACCTCTTCAAGATAAATGAACCAATTATCATAATACTTTGTTCAAGAGTTTAGAAATAAGAAATATAAGGTTAAAGGCTTGTAATATGGAATTTTTCATGGAAAAAACAATATAAATTTGAATAAATTTGTTCTTACCCATATAATTTAATCACCATGACAAAACTTTTCCCTAAACATTTTGAACTTCTCAAATTTGACAAACATAATGGAAAATGTGATCGTAGCGAGCACCTTAACAACTTATATCACACATATGTGGATGTTGATTATAGAAATGAGTATTGTTGACTATTTTAACCATAATTTAAAATAGGTCAACACCCCTATATTTTAAAACATAGATAGGGGTCTACTAGGGTCAAAATGTGTTTTATGGTCCTAGATAAGGGTCTTATAATTCTTTAGTCTTGGTCCTATTCAATTTTGGTCCCTCGTGTCATTTCATGTCATTTGAGGTCATATTTGAGCCATTTATTAATATTTTTTAGTTTTCATAGAAATACAAGTGTGTCAATGTGTTCTTCAACATCCCATGTGTTAGTAAGATTTAGAAGAACTATTTCATAATCAAAGTTTATAGGTTTCTATGTTAGAATAAGAAAATTAGGTAATTAGAGGTAGTTTTCAATTAGTTTTATAGTTATGAAAGAGTTTTGGCACATGGAAGGATTTTAAGTAACCCTTCAGGTCCATTTAACTCATTTACATACTTGAATAGCCTAGAATATCCCTTAAATATCATATAGTGATTCTACTCCTCTATGACTCTCCTTGCTATGCAAGAATGGTCAACCAGTTTTGGTTTAGTACCAACAGTAGGAGTTGAATTTGGTAAAATGATATTACGAGATGAAAATAACCTTTTTCCACTTAAAATACATAGTAGGATTTATAGGATTAGTTATGTATCCTTAATGAACCAGTGCTAAGAAGTTTGTTGTTATTTCCTACCTTATCATCCCCATTACCTCAAGGTTTCTCTTCTATTAGGATTGTTACATATAAACCAAGTGTGTAACATGTTATTAGAGAGTTTTATCACCATTATCTCATGGTTTATATACTTTTTAGACTTTTAAAGTTAATTTTTGAGTAGAGATACCTCACTTTGCTAGTTGAGATCTTTGTTTCTAGTTTGTAGATAACTTCCATCATTTGTAAAGGATTATATCCTTGTTTAATATTCTTAAAAATGGTAATGAAAGTTAATGTTTTGATTTGAACCCTAAAACTCATATTGCTTAATAAATTTTATTTTTAGGTTGAGTTTCAAGTTATCCCTAGAGGAATAACATTGTTAGAAACATACACAGTCAGACTTCCCTACAAACATTCACCTACAGTTAGGTGAAAATGAGGTTTGAGCAATCATGGTGATGGGATGAGGAGTTTTCAAGATATTTAATATAATTTCAAGGTGTGATAAAATAATTTAAAACTATTAAAATGGTTTGATAATTTTTGAGACAATAAATTCTCCAATGTACATAGTTAGTGAGTTGATGTCCACCTACATGCAACTCCACATAGAGCCAAGGATGATGAATGAAGGTATTTAAACTTGTTTGAAGTTTCATTGAATACTAGGATCATTTAAGGTGACATTGTGATAGTATTGGATTCATCATATTATATAAAACATTGAGAGACATGTTCATAAGTTGATAAAGTTACTTTAGAGACACTTTACCTTAAACTTTTTGAAACAAAGATTTGTCTCACTTTTGATCCTTCCACATTAAAGTACCTTGAGGTATGTACAAGTATAAATTCTTAAATCATAAAGCCCAAAAACATGATAATTGATTGATATGATAAATTTGTTTATTAGACTTGATGAGGTTATATAGATAGCTTTTCCATCTCAAGCATTCTCTCACTGTAGAATGTTAGTATACTCTATAGGATTTGGAGTTCAAATTTCCTTACAACACAATGAGACCTAATAAAAGTATAACCTACAAGAAAGTGACTCTATTAGAATTTAAATGATACTATGATCTAAAATAGTATTCAAGGTAGTTTGGGTAAATTTTTTTGACTTATATCACCACCTACATGGAATCTATTATTCTCAAAAGTGCACCTATAGGTTGACTAAAGACTAGTTACACATTAGAACATGATAGTTGGGTGTTAGAGTCAAGCCCTAGGCATGTTAGGAATATGTTATAAATATGTTTGAACATTAATGTGATATAAAAGACTTAAAATAAATAATAATCATGAAACATACTATTTACAAAATCCTACAAGGGTCTATGTGGCCTAAAGATAAACACCTACAACTTGATACAATAGAGAAACCAACTTAGTCCAATATGTTAGAAGGGCATTGAACAAAAGCCCTAATACATGACATGAGGTGAGATAAAAACAAGTTTTATATGACCTTTATTAATTAAATGGGAACCTAAGAAATAAATACAATGTCTAACATGGAATACAGCTATAGGCATGTCCCTTTCTTGCTTAAGTAACACAGTCTGCCACCTAGGCTTATGCAAGTGGAAAGAAGTGTAAGATAGGGGTTGGTAGAGGTTTTAGGATAAATTAATAATTTTTAGAACACTATAATAGTGTTGTTTACCATATAAAATGGTGATTATGGTAAGTAAATAGAGAAAAGGGGTTTCCAGCCTTCAACCTATAGTCATGACTAAAAGTCTCTACACCGTCACTATTATACAAAGTGTAACTTAGAGTTTATAATGTTTGAAGGTGATAAAAGTATGAACTAGACTTGATAATTTTTTTATATGTTCTAAATTTCCCAATATATCCTCTCATAACATTGGTTTTATTGAGACAATAGGTTAGATGCCCTTTGTTTTATCTCAAATAGAGGGCACTCCCATAGATTCAAGACTGTAGGCATAGTTAGGTAAGTGATAATGTTATGTGTTGAGAAGGATTGTAATAATTAAATAATTTTGTATAATTTTTTTATCATTAAAAAAAATTAAAATACATCATATTCACAACAAACCACTTAGAGGTGGTTATGAGTAATAAAGCATACTCAGGCCTATTAGGCCTAAACCAAGGCTAAAACCCTAAAGGGGTTTGATCTCACTTCCAAGGAAAAATTAACCTTCCTACACATTTTATCATATTTAAAGGGAGGTATAAGGTTTTTTTAAAACCATTTTATTGAAGATAGACCACTCAAGTTACTAATTTTTGTCTCAAACCTATCACAGGGTGTGCAAGATACACTCTCAAGATTGAAAGGCCATCTTTGAAAGATCACACTTATATGAACATGTTTCATTGTGACCAAGGAGTTTGGTAAATTTTTGGAATGTAATAATATTTATTTTAGTGAAATTTGTTCATAGGTTCAACATCTAAGTTTTATGAACTATACTTAAGAGTCTAAATCTGCTAAAACCCTCTTAAACCCTTGTTAAAGACCCATTTGGAAAGAGATGGGTGGAGATGCATGAAAATGGAATTATATGACATAGAAATTATTTTTAACATATATATGAATCTATTTTTCTCTTCCATACATATTTCCATACTTGTATGGACACAATGATAAAAGGCTTTCTTATAGGTTTTTATGTGTTTTTCAAGTGTAAAGGAGAGTTTAAGTATGAGGATAATTGGAGGAGGTCAATTGGGACATATTATAACTATCCATTTCCATTTAAAATTTCATACAATCACACAAACATCTTTGATAACTCATTCACTTCAAGCAGTCTTTGGTAAATGGTGAAAATAGAGAGTGACTGCCATGTAAAGAGGTGAAAAGTCAAATTGAAGGGAATTTTAAGGTCTACATCATAGATTGTGAGGAAAGGGGACTATTTTAAGGTGTCATATCACTCCTTCCATGTATTTTATTGAGAAAAGAATGGTCACTTGGGTGACAAATGTGAAGAATGAGTGAAAGAGAACTAATAAATGACTGTAGATGGTGAGAACAAGTGTCTAAAAGAAGGCCATGAGTTAGGGACACATATAATGACTATTGTGGTGTGTTTTTAACCTATAATTTATAATTCACATGTGTTATCTCTCCCTATAATGGTATAGATTAGTCAAAAGATGCCTCATGATGAAGGCAGTTTCAAGAATCTATTTGAAGACCCCTATGCCAAGTTTAGAGAGTTGTCATGATTTAGGTAGACATTTATCCAAGAGAACATTTAATACCTCTATTATCCACTTAATAATTATGAAATGTAACTAATTTAAATTTACTAAAAAGTGTAATTGTGACCCTTGATCTCTACTTTCTTCTTTCTCTTCTCATATTCTATAAATGCAAGCCATTTTGGCTCTTGTATTTAAATTTCACACTTGGCATGCCAAAGCCATGTTGGTTTGATATTGTAATTTTCCATTGAAATAATATATGAAATATATTTTTGGGTTCACAAACTATCTTTTCTAAGTGTTTGAAGATACATATAGTGAAAAGTGAAGTGATTGATATCCATCCTTGCTTTCTCTTAATCTTTCCATGTTTGATGCAAGTTATTCCACTCTATCAGGTCACATGAATTTTTTTCAAGTGTATGGTTATATATTAAAGTGAAAAATTATCCTTAGTTCCTATAAATGATATTTGGTTAAATTATCTTGAGTATTTTTCATGCATATCACCTCCATGTTTGAAATACTAATGTTAGAGTATTCTAGAACTTTGAGATTAGTATTATAGGTCATTCTTATTAGTGCAAGAGTATAGTAGTCAAGTGGATATATTTATATTATATCAAAACCTTAGAATAGTTTAATTTCTTATCTAATTTTATCTCTTTTCACATAATCAATTAGTTAGTGTAGGTGATAAACACTTAAGGATCAATCTAGGGAGTTAGCCCTTAAAACTAGAGGTCTACCTCTACTATAGGCAACCCACATGATTAGAGGTATTCCAATTTTACCCAAATCTTAGAGTAATATTTAACAACCTCCTCTATGGTGTGATATTTTGTGACAACAAATACATGTTGAGACTATTTAAATGAAGTATTAAGGTTTAATCTACGGAATGATTTTTGTGCCTACCCAAAGGATCCATTTTTAGCTTTGAGGACCTCCTTGAGAATTTTTTTCATAATTTTTCATACAATATTAAAAAATAATTGACAACACTTGACTTACATAATAATAGTTAATGCAATTGTGAAACATTTGTGTCCTTATTTCAAATATGGTAGGCATTGGTGTGTCATCTTTTGTGGTATTTTACTAAAATTAAACTTGTTGCAATATTTATGATCAACCTTTACTCAAACTTGGGACACCACTTACAATTTATTTGTCCAAGTTAATTTTATGAGATTAATGAAGAAGAGGTTAAAATTAAAATAATGTTAATATTATAGGTGTTTTTAAGATATTTAAACCCAAGAATAATTCTTTAAAACAACCTAAAACCCTAAGTTATTTGCCAAGAACAAGAATGTTGTAGGTGATGATGTGATTGAAATTAAATTAATACAAAACTTACCTATAAAACAATAGTTTTATACATAACCCATTAATAACATTACCATCCCCAGCCATCAACCACGACAATAAAACCATCAATTTATGTTCACCCAATTGGGTGACTCTTACAAATCAAATTTTCAATATTTCTCCCAAGATAACATGATCATTTGGCCTAACACCAAGACTTTTGAATATAACATTCCTAAAAATAATTATTAAAAATACTATGAATAATATGATTAATATAGGATAAAGGGACACTCTATAAATAGTTTTATGTTCTTCAAGCACTATGTCCAATATATTATAGATCATGGGGTCATAGCCATCAAAAAGCACTCATCCGCAACATCTAATATCCAAAAATTGGGGATATATAAATATCCATTCCACATACATGAGAAAGGTAATGGTAATAAAAATTAAGTGTCCACCCAATAAAGTAATGTAAAATAATATAATCATCCTTTTTAATCCATAGTCAATTGTGTTGATTACACATCTAACCATGTTTCAATCATTACTCTATAAGTACAAGATTGCATTATTACCACAAGGAATAAAAATATTACCATTAATAATGCATCATAATATAATGTTAAACATAAGTAAAACATTATAGATCATCTTGAGAAGACACCCACCAACATTTCTATCTTATAAATTCTCAATATTTAACCTGTATATAAGGACATTTTGTATAAAGTCCTCCAAGAGTCTAGTATCCTAAAAGACATTAATCCATTTAGCTTTTAATAATTAGCTATAAATCTATCCAATAATAATAAATTCACATTCAAACATTCTAATGTCTCCCCTTTAGGATATATTCATAATCTCTCATCATATATAGAAGTCATTATCTCAAGACATAAGGTAAAGAGGGTGTTTATAGACAATGGCTTAGCTAAATTTAAGTACATTAAGGTTAATTGATCATTTAGGATATTTAAAAACAATATTATAATCCAAAATAATCACAACCAAGGTATATGATTATAATGAGTGGTACTATATGGGTACCATTTATCTTCCTTTGATGATGGGCCCTGTCATACATGAAACATTAGTCCATGTGCTTGATCTTGATTTTCCCTATAATTTACTCTTTAGATATCCATGGATACATTCAATGAACATCTCACCCTCCACTTTACATAAATTTTTGAAATGATCACATTATGGCATGAAAGTAACCAATTTAGGTGATCCTCAACCCTTCCAATATTATAAACTATTAGAAGGTCATTATTAAAAATCCAACTATTTCCCCATTAATGAAGACACATTTACTCATGTTGAGGACTCACCTATAATTAAAAACTAATTCCATCATAATAATTTATTTCAAACACCTCCTCTTGGTGGTTAGGAAAACACACCAGCTACCCTCACTTCCATAAAAATGCCATATACTAGTCAAGCCTCTAATCAACCATCCACTTAAAAAGTTAATCCATATCCTCCATCTCAATTTAAATTCATTGATAAATGTATGGGTGAATTTGAGATCTAATATTCTTATTATATAATCAAAATTCATATGTCTCTACATATTCATGGCAATCCTCACTATATAAGGGATACTCAAATAGTTTGTAAATAAATAAAAACAAAATTTGTATAAGGTGGTCTTCTTTCTGACAAACACATTAAAGATTTGAATCTTTCTTAGATTTACTCTAATGAATTAGATAGTTTTTTCACAAATAAGAAATGCCCTAGAGCTAAATACATTGTGTGATAAATAATGAAATACAAAGTCAAGGTCGTTAGTCTTCATTAACATAAATTAATAGAGCCTATGACATTAAAATAAAATGAAGCATCTCATGTAATAAGGTTTAATCCACTCAATTTAAATACCACACTTTTCCAAAGTGACTCTTATAATGATTCAAATATAGATTCTTTGTATAGTGAAATGGATTACATTCTTAGCCACTTTTAAGTCCTATCTTAACCAACCTTTTCCATGAAAATTCCATTTTGACACTTGACCTCACATATCCATATTTAATCGAATAGGACCAATGTGAAACACCTCAACTTGGTCATTTTAAAAATGATGAAGTAATTTAATATTTTTTGGGAACAAGAGAAGACATTCTAATAGGAGACCATAAGAAGGGATTTTCCATTTAGTTGGATAATTCTACACATTTTTGGGAAAAATCATCACATAACCAAATTAGTTTAGCATCAACATCACATGAATAGGACTTAGATGAGGAACTCAATATTCCTACACCACACCTAATGTATTGATAAGATTCAACTCTCCTAGTTGAGGAAACTATTTTTGTCAACATCAGAACCAAAGAAAATATAAAAATAGTCAAGCTTACAATTTTCTTAACTCAAGAAGAATAATAACTCCTTAATCTTTTACTTAAATAATTATCTAATGTATTTTATGGTAACATTTATATTTGTCATGGATTGATGCTTATCTAGTTTTACAGCACCTTGTGGTCCATATAGATGCAAAACCCATAAAATAAAAAGTTAGAAAAATGCATCCCATGTTTAGAGTATTAGTTAAGGAAGAGTTAAAAAAAAAATTAGAGGTTGGTTTCATTTGACCCATTGACTATTAAAATTGGATAGTAAAAATTTTAATAGTTTGAAAGAAGCCATAAGGAATAAATTTTTGTACATAATTTAAATACATCAACAAATCATGTCCTAAGGATGACTTTACATTGCCAAATACAGATATTATTGTGGATTCCATAATAAGACATGAAATGTTATCCTTAATGGATAATTTTTTAGGATATAATCAAATTATAATAGATCCTAAATACCAACACAAGACACCATTTACAACACCTTGGGGTACCTTTTGCTATAAAGTGATGCCCTTTAGTCTAAATAATACCAAATCCACATACCAAAGAGCAATGCTTATTACTTTTAATGATATGCTTCATGATATCATGGAGGATTATGTTGATGACACACTTGGACAAATATAAATCTATATCAGATCATCCAAAAATACTTCGTCACATATTTTAAACAATGAGAGAATATAAAATTCGCTTGAACCCAAAGAAATTTGCTTGTGGGGTGACATTAGGAAAATTTTTAGTGTTCATTTTTTCACATCATGGCATTGAAGTTGAAATTATAAATTATAAACTATTATGAATATTCCTCACCCAAAAATATCAAATAACTTTTTTTTTTTTAAAGCAATATCCAAACAATCAAATGACTCATATCTTAGCTTACATAAATTTGTAAACCATTCAGATTCCTACTTAAGAAAGACACTTATTTCACTTGGAGTGAGAATTATCATAAGGTACTTGATAATCTTAAGTAATATCTTTCAAATCCACTAGTTTTAATGCCACTTATTACCAATAGGTATTTCCTTTTGTACATATCAACTACCTAGTATGCATTGGGGGCATTGTTATCACAACAAGATGATACTAGTTTAGAAAGGGCAGTGTATTACCTAAATAAAAATTTGGTTTCATATGAATTTAACTAATCCCTAATGGAAAAGGCATGTCTTACATTTGTTTTTTCTTCCCAAAAAATTCTCATTACATGCTCACTAATCAAACTAAAATCACTATAAAAATTAACCCTCTTAAGTATCTCTAATCCAAAACCACTTTAACAAGAATAATGGCTAAGTGGGTTAGGTTTCTTATTGTGTTTTATCATGAATATGTTAATCAAAAATAAATCAAAATAAAATTACTAGTAAATTCTATAGTATATGATCCTCTTGAAGATCATACACCTCTTGTTGTAGATTTCCTAGATGAAGTAATAATTTCCATTGATGAAACCCTAGTTTGTTACATTTATTTTGATGGTTATTTCACAAATTTTGGCTTAGGGGAATGTATTATAATAGATTAAATATATGGGTATCATATTATAAAAGAATTCAATATCTATTTTCCTTGTACCAACAACATTAAATAATATGTATCCCTCATAACTGGTCTCAAAATTTCTATATAGTGGGTATTCAACATCTTATCTTTGGTGATTCTAAACTTATCATAGACCAAGTCACTAATTATTTTCAATATTGGAATTAAAATTTAAGTTATGTTTTGAATTTATAACAAATTATCTAATTCCATGGCCACTATTGGTTCATTACTTGATCTTAAAATAAAACATAAAAAATTCCTAATAGAGTACTTGATGATTCCATCATATTGCATTCCTAATTCTGAGATGGTCTATGAGGTGTTTGGTCCCACTTCCCCATGGTCTAATGATATTTATTAATATCTACATAATAATACCCTTCCATCTAATTTAACCCATAATTAATGTAAATCCTTCATCCAATGCACATCCTATTATATAATTTTTTTCCAAAATTTATATAGAAGAGGCTATGATGGAACCCTTGTACATTATTTAAATTATGAAGAGTTTAAATTGGATATGAGAGAATTTCATGATGGAATTTGTGTTGTGAACTATAGTATAATATTACTTTCTAAGAATAATTTACATGTAAGTTATAATTGGCCTATAATGGAATATGATTCATGTGCTTATGTCAAAAAATGCATACCTTGTCAAAAGGATGGTGAAGTTATACACATCCCTTCGCAAGATTTACAACCCATTACCACACCTTGATCATTATCCACATGGGGATTAGACATCATTGGAAAAATAAATTCTAATTCATTTGATAGACATAAACATATCATTATTACCATTGAATATTTTACCAAATGGGTAGAAGCAATTCCCTTAACATATGTCATTAGAAAATAGATTGACAAATTTATATTGAGACTTACTATTTTATAATTTGGTATCTCATCCCATTATCAGCTCTAATAATATAAAATCCTTCAATAGCAAAGAACTTAAGGCCCTTTTCACTACCTACCATATTAGACACAAATGGTCCACTTCATACTACCTATAGGTAAATGGATAAGCAAAATCAATGAATAAAATCATTCTCTAAATCATTACACAAGTTATAAATTAAGTTGGTCTTGATTAACATATCTAAATTTTATCCCACGCTATGGTCATACCATACTAGAAATTGAATACCCATAGAGGAAACCCCATATTCACTTTTCTATGGAAGTAATTCTATTATACTTATAGAAGTTGAGATTCCATATTTTTACATATACTTATCAAATATTATTGATGATGAATCCTACCATATTTCATGAATCAATGAATATGATGTTCTATATGAGAAACATATCAATGCCTTAAATCATTTACAATTCTACCAAAACTGAATTCATCATAACTATAATAAATAGATTAAAGTTATGGAGTTTGAAATTGGAGATCTTGTTATAAAGGAGAACCAATGTAATACTAATGATAAGAGGGAGAAGAAAGGAAAATTTGATCCCAATTGGTTGGGCCCATATATCATTATTGCCAAATATGGAACAAGAGCTTATAGGTTGGCCATAGAAGATGTAGAGGAGATTTATGAACCTATAAAAATAATGCACCTTAATATATTTTATGCCTAACTTATTCTAATGTTGTTTTTTGTATCTCAAATGTAAAAAAATTAAAACAAAAATTAAAAAATGTCAGAAAAATCAAGATTTAAAATAAAACAAATCATAAAAAGAGAAAAAATAGTACATCCACAAGTGAAAACCAATTTACTATCACTTTGGGCAAGTAAGAAAGTGAAAACTAGGTTTATGGAGCCATGAGAAATCCATTGTCTATATTCACCCTATTTACTTGGGGGCATCCCATTGTATTTATCATTTGTATATTACCCACATTGTCACTTGTCTCACCATCCATTTCATATCATTTTTAACTTAAGGTTTTCTCCTTGTATTCACATATATATGTCCTTGTTCATGTTAGAGGAATATCCTATGTATAACTAATTCTATTGCATATGTTTCCAAAAAATTTAAAGCAACATTCCAACTACACACACACACACACACACACACACACACACACACACACACACACACTTAACCTATCCATTTCTACCATCTTATACATATTTCAAACCAAGTGTCATCTTTCACTCTCTCATTTTCTTTGGAAGGAAATCATGCATCTATTCATATACACAAAATAATCTTTAATTAACCCATTTTATCATCAATTTCCATATTGGGAGAACTACATCTAGATTGATATCCTCATGTATAATTTATCCAAGTTAGATTATGTAGGAAACACTTAGAGACATGGGATATCTAGGGATAACTTGGCCACTATCATCACCATCATCCCATTCCCCAAGCATGGTTTCATTATTTTCACATAAATCATGTGAATTCACTTTTTCACATTCACTTCCAAAACCCTTTGGTTCTCTGAGGGCTTACTCATTGATTTTTTAACATTTTCATGGATATTGTCTATCAAAGGTATTGACCCTATCTTAGGATGTTTTCATAATTATTTACTTTATTTTAGGTGTTGTTTTATTTAATTTTTAGTTTTTTTCTTGTGTGATCATCATTTTCTTAACTCTTGTGTATCTTTTCATTTACTTTTTTTCTTTTTCCTTTTACTTATTTGTTTGTGTGATCTTCTTTAGTTTGAATTTATCTTATTTTCAATTATTTAATCTCTTTCATATTTTACTTTTTGTGTTTTAGGTCAAACATTATTTTGTGTGCTATCATATAGTTTTATTATTATTTCAGATATCATGATGCATTCTATGTGGCACAACTTAAAACTTTGTCCTATTTCTTATTTATTTATGTGTTTGTTAAGTCAAGATTATTTTTTATCTTACATTATAGTGTGATTATGATTTTCTATATCATGATTCACTTTTTTTTCACAAATAAATATTTCAAGTCATTATACATACAACATAAATACTCATCATGATTATTTCATATCATGGGTGACTATTATTTGTGATGTCCCTTACTTAGGGGCTCCTTTATCTACACAAAAGCTCTGATACCACTGTAATATCCCCTACCAATAGAGATATATGAAAGACACAAAACTATGATACCAAAGACCAAAGCTCTGATCAACTGTCATATCCCCTTCAAACAGGGAATATATAAACTCATAAAGCTCTGATCATAGATAGAAACTTGCAGAATAGATTCAAAATAAGCATACACAAATCACAGTATAATCTCTCAATAGCAAATAAAGATCTCATTACTTGTTCTTCTGGACGATTACACAATTGAGTCTCTGTTATACAAATAAAAGAATATTAAAATCTGGTCTTAAAACCCTAGCTTTTGCTAATCTGGAAGTGAAATCTGGATTCTAGAAGGTCTTTGCTTTTCTGTGTCGACACACAGACGCCGTTGTCGGTCGGTATCTCGCTGACGTCGGTCACTATCGGTCGGCTTTCTGCCGACGTCGGTCTTCAGTCGACCGATGTCAGTCACTGTAGCCCTTTCTCTGCCGAGGTCAGTGCCTGATGCGGATCTGTACGGACCTGTACGGACTTGGTACGGCCACCAACCTGTCTCTTCTTAACCCCTGATAGCTGAACACCCTGATCTCACGAATATAGATTCTAACACAAGATCTATCTCTGTATAACTTATTAGATCAAAACTAAATAAAGAAAATACCTGGAAAGCTCTGTGATAAACTTCTATGTGAAGTTATCTCTCAACCCTGGAATTCTGTGATAACTTCTGGGTGAAGCTATCTCTCAGATCTGTATCTCTATGATAACTTCTGGATGAAGCTATCTCTCAATTTGGCAATAAATCAGCTGATATCTCACAGCCTCTAAATCACACACAATGAAGAGGGAACGTTCTTCACTGCAATGGAATCCTGGAACCCTTGGCTCAGTCTTCACAGAAGAATTTCTTCAATTTTCAATAATCAATAATCTATGCATACCCACAAACTCTCTCCCATGAGAAACTCTTATACCCTTCCAAAGGTGTGCTTGCTAAAATTAGATTTCCTCAAATTAGAACTTGGATCTTAAAATTAGACCAATTAATTAATAATTAATAATTAATTAATATCTAATTTAAAATTAGACCAAATAATTAATTAATTAATAATTAATTAATATCTAATTTAAAATTAGACCAAATAATTAATATTTGATTAAATCAATCAAATATTAATATCTCCCTCAATACATGTCGGATCCTCGAACCGTCTGAAGCTGGTGAATCAAGGAGTGATTCTGCACATGACCATATCAAAACAAGGGTGCTCCGCTATATGTCAAATATCCCTAAATAATAGGAGCTCAGGCCCAATGTGTCTGAAATAACCTGAATGAGAGCCAACTATAGGAATTCTATAAATCAAAGCCAAGCCAATCTCCATCATGACCCTCTATCCATCCAATTAGCCTACGAAGGTCACATAATAGGCTAATCATCAAGCCTGTCAATGTCCACGAAAAAGGGGACATGACAATCTGCCCCTCCAAAAATTGCTTGTCCCCAAGCAATCTCAGAACAATGAACCACTCGATCCACCTGGATCCCAAATGTAGTTATGTTCTGCACTGTTGTGAATCAATGCAAGTACCTGTAACATCAACAGAAGTAGAACAAAGAGGAACCCATAATCAAATTGGCGAATGCAACTCAACCAAACTCTAAGAGCACAACTGCCATAGTCAAGAACACATGAGAACCAAACTCTCGAAGCATCATAACCCAAGTAGAATGGACAACTCAAACTGCCAATTCCATCTGCAAGAGATGGTGCCAATCCATCCCATAATGGATGGTAAGAAACTGGAGCTGATCTACACCTGTGTGAAATCAAATCTTCTCTCTCTGGGTCAAAAGAACAATAATGAGCATACCCCACCTCAAAATCCTTGTGAGGTAGCATAGTAGATAGGATCCCTATAATCTCCCCACCCAATCTGCTAATAGCACCAGTACCTTGGATGAGAACACCTTCTGTCACCCTATGCAAATCCCGATGAACACCTGCACTATCCAGCAAATACTCCATGAATGACTCTGTGCAGTAAAAATTATATGTGGAAGCATCAACGTACTCCCCCACACACCACAACTGATCTCTCTATAAAGGTGGCACAATCAACTGGACCACACTGTCATCTGTGTGAGAAGAATCAATCTGGAGAGGTATCCCAAACTCATCAAAACTAGGTACTCCCAAATCCTGAACCAATGTGTCAGCCTTAACAACATGTTCCTCAGCTACAACTATAGGAATGTACTCACCAACAACACTCAATGTACTAACCTCTGAGTCTGGGGCTGGTGAAGACCGTAAATGCTCTAACTCCATGGTCATCTCAGCCAAATGAAATTGTGACTCCTCATAAGCTAACTACGTAGTCTCAAGAATCTCAGAAGTCACCTCTAGCTGCTGAGTAAGCTCACTCACCTTATCTTCCTCGACCAACAATGCATCATATGCTGTGCTACCCCACTCCATAAGATAATCTCTATCGGTGACCAACTGCATATAATCCTGTCTCAAAATCTGGATAGCCTCCCATAAAGAGTGGATCTCTGTCAAGGACAAATAACTACCTCCCTACTCGATGCTAGTAGGAGAACCCCATCCATAAACTGCTAACAACTGATGAGCATCATCGAAATGCTTGCAAGCAGTAGCAATGTCTCGCTCACTAACTCTCAGCTGACTAGACACATGGTGGCACTGGCTAGACTGTCTCCTACAATCCTCCTCTGATGCATGGTCCAAAAGAGTAGACTCAAAATCATTGATCTCTAGAGTACTACCATCCATACTCTGTGAATCAACTCCATAGCTCATATCAACATACGGAGTATCAACAACTGTAGCATCACTGTCTAACTCCTCCATACCGAGAGAAATGGCTGGTGAAACTAAGTCCTCAAAACTGTCCACTACATCCTCCTGAGTATCATCTGCAATAATCAGATCCTAGGACTCTTCTACAATCTCTATCATAACTGAGAGATCATCAACCCTCAGTGCACTAACATCTGAACACAACTCTACACTCTGAGTGCAAGCATTAGACTCGTCCTCATCTTCACTATCCTCTATCTCATAATCATAATAATCATGGGACATGTTACTCTCTCGTCGAAGTGATCTGTAGTACTCTCTCCTATGCTTAACAAAGTGATCAAAAGGTAGCAACTTCTGAATTCGAGGTGGTACTAACTCCCACTCCTCATTCATTGTCATATACCGTGCGGGTTTGTTTTTGGATGTAGGATATGAAAGAGATTCATTCAACCTCTTCAAACTTAGTTTCAACTTCCTCATATCATAGTCCCATTGACTCTGATTATATGAAGTCATCATGATACTTTACCCAAGCTACCCAACAGGATGGCAAGACATTAGCTCTGATACCACTGTGATGTCCCTTACTTAGGGGCTCCTTTATCTGCACAAAAGCTCTGATACCACTGTAATATCCCCTACCAATAGAGATATATGAAAGACACAAAACTATGATACCAAAGACCAAAGCTCTGATCAATTGTCATATCCCCTTCAAACAGGGAATATATAAACTCATAAAGCTCTGATCACAGATACAAACTTGCAGAATAGATTCAAAATAAGCATACACAAATCACAGTATAATCTCTCAATAGCAAATAAAGATCTCATTACTTGTTCTTCTGGACGATTACACAATTGAGTCTCTGTTATACAAATAAAAGAATATTAAAATTTGGTCTTAAAACCCTGGCTTTTGCTAATCTGGAAGTGAAATCTGGATTCTGGAAGGTCTCTACTTTTCTGTGTCGACACACAGACACCGTCGTCGGTCGATATCTCGCCGACGTCGGTCACTGTCGTTCGGCTTTCTGCCGACGTCGGTCTTCAGTCAACCGATGTCGGTCACTGTAGCCCTTTCTCTGCTGAGGTCAGTGCCTGATGCGGATCTGTACGGACCTGTACGGACTTGGTACGGCTGCCAACCTGTCTCTTCTTAACCCCTGATAGCTGAACACCCTGATCTCACGAATATAGATTCTAACACAAGATCTATCTCTGTATAACTTATTAGATCAAAAATTAATAAAGAAAATACCTGGAAAGCTCTGTGATAAACTTCTGTGTGAAGTTATCTCTCAACCCTGGAATTCTGTGATAACTTCTGGGTGAAGCTATCTCTCAGATCTGTATCTCTATGATAACTTCTGGATGAAGCTATCTCTCAATTTGGCAATAAATCAGCTGATATCTCACAGCCTCTAAATCACACACAATGAAGAGGGAACGTTCTTCACTGCAATGGAATCCTGGAACCCTTGGCTCAGTCTTCACAGAAGAATTTCTTCAATTTTCAATAATCAATAATCTATGCATACCCACAAACTCTCTCCCATGAGAAACTCTTATACCCTTCCAAAGGTGTGCTTGCTAAAATTAGATTTCCTCAAATTAGAACTTGGATCTTAAAATTAGACCAATTAATTAATAATTAATAATTAATTAATATCTAATTTAAAATTAGACCAAATAATTAATTAATTAATATCTAATATAAAATTAGACCAAATAATTAATATTTGATTAAATCAATCAAATATTAATATCTCCCTCAATACATGTCGGATCCTCAAACCATCTGAAGCTGGTGAATCAGGGAGTGATTTTGCACATGACCATATCAAAACAAGGGTGCTCTATTGTATGTCAAATATCCCTAAATAATAGGAGCTCAGGCCTAATGTGTCTGAAATAACTTGAATGAGAGCCAACTATAGGAATTCTGTAAATCAAAGCCAAGCCAATCTCCATCATGACCCTCTATCCATCCAATCAGCCTACGAAGGTCGCATAATAGGCTAATCATCAAGCCTGTCAATGTCCACGAAAAAGGGGACATGACAATCCGCCCCTCCAAAAATTGCTTGTCCCCAAGCAATCTCAGAACAATGAACCACTCGATCCACCTGGATCCCAAATGTAGTTATGTTCTGCACTGTTGTGAATCAATGCAAGTACCTACAACATCAACAGAAGTAGAACAAAGAGGAACCCATAATCAAATTGGAGAATGCAACTCAACCAAACTCTAAGAGCACAACTGCCATAGTCAAGAACACATGAGAACCAAACTCTCGAAGCATCATAACCCAAGTAGAATGGACAACTCAAACTGCCAATTCCATCTACAAGAGATGGTGCCAATCCATCCCATAATGGATGGTAAGAAACTGGAGCCGATCTACACCTATGTGAAATCAAATCTTCTCTCTCTGGGTTAAAAGAACAATAATGAGCATACCCCACCTCAAAATCCTTGTGAGGTAGCATAGTAGATAGGATCCCTATAATCTCCCCACCCAATTTGCTAATAGCACCAGTACCTTAGATGAGAACACCTTCTGTCACCCTATGCAAATCCTGATGAACACCTGCACTATCCAGCAAATACTCCATGAATGACTCAGTGCAGTAAAAATTATATGTGAAAGCATCAACATACTCCCCCACACACCACAACTGATCTCTCTGTAAAGGTGGCACAATCAACTGGACCACACTATCATCTGTGTGAGAAGAATCAATTTGGAGAGGTATCCCAAACTCATCAGAACCAGGTACTCCCAAATCCTGAACCAGTGTGTCAGCCTCAACAACATGTTCCTCAGCTACAACTATAGGAACGTACTCACCAACAACACTCAATGTACTAACCTCTGAGTCTGGGGCTGGTGAAGACCGTAAATGCTCTAACTCCATGGTCATCTCAGCCAAATGAAATTGTGACTCCTCATAAGCTAACTGCGTAGTCTCAAGAATCTCAGAAGTCACCTCTAGCTGCTGAGTAAGCTCACTCACCTTATCTTCCTCAACCAACAATGCATCATATGCTGTGCTACCCCACTCCATAAGATAATCTCTGTCGGCGACCAACTGCATATAATCCTATCTCAGAATCTGGATAGCCTCCCATAAAGAGTGGATCTCTGTCAAGGACAAATAACTACCTCCCTGCTTGATGCTAGTAGGAGAACCCCATCCATAAATTGCTAACAACTGACGAGCATCATCGAAATGCTTGCAAGCAGTAGCAATGTCTCGCTCACTAACTCTCAGCTGACTAGACACATGGTGGCACTAGCTAGACTGTCTCCTACAATCTTCCTCTGATGCATGGTCCAAAAGAGTAGACTCAAAATCACTGATCTTTGGAGTACTACCATCCATACTCTGTGAATCAACTCCATAGCTCATATCAACATACGGAGTATCAACAACTGTAGCATCACTGTCTAACTCCTCCATACTGAGAAAAATGGCTGGTGAAACTAAGTCCTCAAAACTGTCCACTACATCCTCCTGAGTATCATCTAAAATAATCGGATCCTGGGACTCTTCTACAATCTCTATCATAACTGAGAGATCATCAACCCTCAGTGCACTAACATCTGAACACACCTCTACACTCTGAGTGCAAGCATCAGACTCGTCCTCATCTTCACTATCCTCTATCTCATAATCATAATAATCATGGGACATGCTACTCTCTCGTCGAAGTGATCTGTAGTACTCTCTCCTATGCTTAACAAAGCAATCAAAAGGTAGCAACTTCTGAATTCGAGGTGGTACTAACTCCCACTCCTCATTCGCTGTCATATACCGTGCAGGTTTGTTTTTGGATGTAGGATATGAAAGAGATTCATTCAACCTCTTCAAACTTAGTTTCAACTTCCTCATATCATAGTCCCATCAACTCTGAGTATATGAAGTCATCATGATACTTTACCCAAGCTACCCAACAGGATGGCAAGACATTAGCTCTGATACCACTGTGATGTCCCTTACTTAGGGGCTCCTTTATCTGCACAAAAGCTTTGATACCACTGTAATATCCCCTACCAATAGAGATATATGAAAGACACAAAACTATGATACCAAAGACCAAAGCTCTGATCAACTGTCATATCCCCTTCAAATAGGGAATATATAAACTCATAAAGCTCTGATCACAGATACAAACTTGCAGAATAGATTCAAAATAAACATACACAAATCACAGTATAATCTCTCAATAGCAAATAAAGATCTCATTACTTGTTCTTCTGGATGATTACACAATTGAGTCTCTATTATACAAATAAAATAATATTAAAATTTGGTCTTAAAACCCTGGCTTTTGCTAATCTAGAAGTGAAATCTGGATTCTGGAAGGTCTCTGCTTTTCTGTGTCGACACACAGACGCCGTCGTCGGTCGGTATCTCACCGACGTCGGTCACTGTCGGTCAGCTTTCTGCTGACGTCGGTCTTCAGTCGACCGATGTCGGTCATTGTAGCCCTTTCTCTGTTAAGGTCAGTGCCTGATGTGGATCTGTACGGACCTGTACGGACTTGGTACGGCTGCCAACCTGTCTCTTCTTAACCCCTGATAGCTGAACACCCTGATCTCACGAATATAGATTCTAACACAAGATCTATCTCTGTATAACTTATTAGATCAAAACTAAATAAAGAAAATACCTGGAAAGCTCTGTGATAAACTTCTGTGTGAAGTTATCTCTCAACCCTGGAATTCTGTGATAACTTTTGGGTGAAGCTATCTCTCAGATCTGTATCTCTGTGATAACTTCTGGATGAAGCTATCTCTCAATTTGGTAATAAATCAGCTGATATCTCACAGCCTCTAAATCACACACAATGAAGAGGGAACGTTCTTCACTACAATGGAATCCTGGAACCCTTGGCTCAGTCTTCATAGAAGAATTTCTTCAATTTTCAATAATCAATAATCTATGCATACCCACAAACTCTCTCCCATGAGAAACTCTTATACCCTTCCAAAGGTGTGCTTGCTAAAATTAGATTTCCTCAAATTAGAACTTGGATCTTAAAATTAGACCAATTAATTAATAATTAATAATTAATTAATATCTAATTTAAAATTAGACCAAATAATTAATTAATTAATAATTAATTAATATCTAATTTCAAATTAGACCAAATAATTAATATTTGATTAAATCAATCAAATATTAATATCTCCCTCAATACATGTCGGATCCTCGAACCGTCTGAAGTTGGTGAATCAGGGAGTGATTCTGCACATAACCATATTAAAATAAGGGTGCTCCGCTGTATGTCAAATATCCCTAAATAATAGGAGCTCAGGCCCAATGTGTCTGAAATAACCTAAATGAGAGCCAACTATAGGAATTCTGTAAATCAAAGCCAAGCCAATCTCCATCATGACCCTCTATCCATCCAATCAGCCTACGAAGGTCGCATAATAGGCTAATCATCAAGCCTGTCAATGTCCATGAAAAAGGGGACATGACATTGTTTTACACTACATTAAAAATTAGGTTGCTCAAGTCTTATTCATATTGGAATTCTAATGTAAGAGAAAAAATAAACAAAAGAAAACTATCTACTTAAGCATCCATCAATACATTTTACAACATAATAAAATTTGAAAAGGATTAACACATACTATAATCAACCAAAAAATAATAAAGTAACTACCATAAAATATCTAAGTCATATACCATACATGAAAAAATAATAAATAGTCCATAATGTCTATCACATATCCATAACACAAGTCCAATACCCAAAATTAATCATGTATACATATGTAAAAATTTAATTTGTCTATATAATGATACATCTAAAAATATATATATACATCAATAAAACATAGTCAAAGCCATCTCAAGTTTCTCCCTGGCCCTTAAACAGGGCATTTATAGAATGACTCAGATTATGACATCATGATGTGCTCTTAAGAGGACCCATAACACACTATGAGGCCTACTTTATAGATCTCTCTAAGTTTGTTATATTTATATATCTCCCTAACATATATCTATTATTAGATTACTCTCTAAAGGATGGTACTCTTTGAGCTCATGTAATAGTCTCCTCACATTAAATCCTATAGTAATCTTCTTGATCTATCACTCACATGTCCTTATCTAAGACTGATAGTTGTCTAGGCACTATTATAATAACTCTCATAACAGCCAAATCTCCCATAATGTATCTCTCTCCCTCTTATATCTTTGTTTCATCCTAATGTCATCTAGAGTCTAAGTCTCTATATCTTGTGTGTGTCATACAACTAATATATAAAAATCCTCACCCTATAATCTATCAACCTTAGCTTGTAAACCATCAAAATTACCTCGTAGTCATATAATATATGCCACTCTCAAACCTAATTACACATCCTTTCCATCCATTACCCCTATAACCTATCAAATTATCTCTGTAAACATGCAATATCCACATCATGTGCAATAAACTCTCAATGTAACATGTCTATCAGTATTTGATCATATAAATATCTATATGGCCTCGATGGCCCTAATCTATCTCCATTATCTCTAACTTGTCACTACTCTCCTAATCCATGCACCAAGTCATATACCCCATGGATGCTTAGCTAAGATAAATATTAATATCTATCTCCAGGTATGTGGAGGATCATATGGCATAATTAGTCTCATTAGTCATTATCTAGCACACTACTAAACATATCTATCTATTGTACTTACATCAATGACATATCTCCTACCTACCTAAGTCATTATCTGTACATGCATCCAATTATGCTCAACAATCTAAGGACTAGTCCCTGGTCCCCACTATGATCTCTCCCTAACATATCATGTAAATACATGTGGACCCACTAGTATGTGTTGTCTAATGTCAAAATTCCTTAATACTCTATCCAACCTATATCTTTCACTTATGTGGTCATGTAAACCCATAATATATCACTAATTCATCATATAGTCCATGTCTATCACATCTTGTGACCACTCAAATTCTATCTCTCCGTATAGTCTCCATCTAATCTAGTCCTCACCTAGTTCATCCATTGGTCTCATGTACCACTCTAAATCACCTAAGTATGGTTTGTATGTGTTAATAAGCGCATTCCATCCATAAATAATAGGTTCATCCATTAATCTAGTGATCATGTGTCTTATAGGCCATTCAACCACAATATCCTCCCAATACTATACATGTAATAGAGTTGAATTGCCTATCTCCTTCCCATCCAAATAAACTACATGATGTAAGTCTCTATACAAGTGCACTAGAACACAAGGCCCCCATGTGAATATTTAACCCATATCAATCATGTGACCTCTCAAATCTATTATTATAATAGACCATAATATGTCACTCTTTTTAGGTATCATAATTATACTAACAACATCCATGAGAGCAATTATCAATGCATCTAGTTCTAGGTCTATACATGTGTCAAAATCTACATGACCTCTATCAATAGGAATTAAATCCTCACCAAAAATACTATATAGTGTCATCACCTATGGACCCTCTCCCTATTATAATTATCTACCCTATATCAAGATCCTTAGGATCCACTATATATCCTTAAGTGTGACTTTCATCTCTCATGTCAATAAGTCATATGTGATCATTTTATTGTTTCATCTATCAGACAACACCATAAATAGTGCTCTATTGGCTCAAATATATAACATGTCTATAATATACTATAATATAATTGCCTCTAACAACCCATACTCATATTCTATAAATATCTCAATCCATGCAAGCATGTGCCATCTCTGATCTTGTGTCACCAAAAATAGTAATACCTCTTACAATAAAAAAACTTATAGCACAATGTTAATCCTAAAAATTAGATAACTCTATATAAAAAATCATACATTACTCAATAATTTCATTTACCACATTTATATAATATCCATCTATTTTTCAAGCATGTTTATTTACTAATTAACAAGCTTCATAGTTTACCTTAGTGATTCCACCATTGTTTTGAACAATTTTTCCACTCTTTGTGATGAATTCACTAGTGACATTAACAATTTTTATACACCCTAATCAATTTTGACAATCAATGATTCAATTTCATGATTCCATTTTTCTTATATTTTGACATGGTGATTTCACTACTCCATGTTACGATTTCACTATAAGATTTAGCAATTTCACTACTGTTAATCATGAACTCACTATTGCCCAACCCTATTTCCATTCCAATTATTTAGCTACTAAAAATAATTATTTTTATACTAATCTTAGTTATTTCAATACAACTAATATCAAACTCATTAATAATTAAACCTAAAATGACCCTAACAATTTCTCTACCCCTTGATGATGATTTTACTATGCATTTTCATGATTTTGCAGTTCACATTGATGAATCACTATTCTCACTACCAAATTCACCAATGGGCCATTTTTGAAATGATTTAGATATACTTTATAGTGCAATAAATAAAATAAAATAAAAATCAAAAATCAAAAATCAAAATTTCACTTACCATCTACCCATTCTTCTTTGGTCTCTAATATCTTCTCATTCACTTATTATGGTGTTGGTGAACTGGAATATGATCTATATTCCTCTAAATCCTAAAATAAATTTATTCAATCAAGCTCACCTCACAAATCACTCTAAAAATAATTTTTTCATAATTGATTTTCAAAAACACCCATCCCTCTATATATAGCCCCCTATTCAAATATTGTTTCCATCCATTTTATCATTTTCATGGTTTACACCCATTTTTCTTCAAACTTAAAACCCACAATTAATTAAAATTATATAAATATTTATCCAAATTTTCAATTATCAATCCCATAAAATTTTTACTCACACTAGAAAATATATATTTCTCATTTTCAAACCCATATCTTACCATCATCAAGATATATCATTCTCATATCCACTCAATTGACCCTTGAGTCTTGAGTACCATCCAAGTGTGTAGTCTATAAACATGAAATATTATTTTTCCAATTTATTCTATATCAATTATCTACTATGAGAAAATAATTTACACATGTTTTAAACCTTTCAAGTATGAAATCAATTTTTAATACTTTGATTTTTTTGATGGTGATTATTATCACGACTTCATCATTTCCCTTTTTCATCATTTTGAGTACCAATTTACTTTCATGCATGAAAACTCAAGGGGGAAACATCACATTAATTATCATTCACATGGGGTAACTTTTTCTTCTCAATCATTAATACTCTAATTATCCTACTATTCTTTGAAATATAATTTCTTTGAAACACAAAAATAAATTTAAAAACCTAAATTTCATTGATTGTTGAAATTAACTCTTCTTATTCCCCAAATTCAAACCCAAACTAACACCACTTACCTCCAAATTTGTATAATTAAATAATTCCTAATTGCTCAATTATGTAAAAAATTTATCTAAATTTATTTAATAAATTTTATTTTTCCACCTCACCTAGACATCCTTCACGTTTATCTCCATCACATGTTGACTCATTCAACCACTTCATCAATTTCCTCAACTAGCTGGTGAGTCACTTTGGAACATTTCAACAAATTTGACCCTTTCTTGATGACTCACTCAATTAAATCCCATTTTTTCTCAACCTATGGAATTGATCATCATCCTCATGGATGAGAATTAATTCACCACTATGGATTATTTGGATAATTTGAAAAATTAAAATAATCCTACACTATTAGATCAACCTCCCAAAAACCTATAAATATATGTGCAACCCATCACTTTCATCCATCCTTACTTGTTTTAATGAAGTGTTATCAAATTTATGAGTGAACCCAAATCAAATCTAAGCCATCCAAAGATAAAATTCATATAAAAATGCTACCGAAATTCCCTTACATTGGATAAGACTGAGTAACTACATTTAGAAAGTAAATCAATTCAAATTGTAATGGATGAATTTCATGGTACTTCAAAGGTATAAATTTTTATTTTGTTTCTTGTATTTGTAGCTCTATCCTAGGTTGATTTATTTTAGATTAGATCTCACTTTATAGTTATTTTTTTAGATTAGATGCAATCTAAATTTCCCTCACACAAAAAATTACCTTGAGGTCTATAAAACTAAATAAAAATATGACAATACCATTTATTAACTAACCCTTATATCATGTGTATATGTATTCCCAACCCTCTTGAAATAGTAATGGTAAAATCCAAAGTGAAAGGAAAATATGAGTATCTAAATAAAATTAAATGTTTTCTCTTAAAAGGGGTTATTCAAGAAACCTCCATTGACACTATGGACACCTAACTAGGAATGGAACAATTCATAGAGTGGAATAAAAGGTATATGTTTTAGGGATATGGATGCTTAGTTGGCAGTAAAGTAATGCCTAGACTTTCCCTTCCCCAACTAATGAATAAATAAAATTAAATAACCTTTGGAAGTTTGAATCCATAAATTAATCTTATGGTACATAAATAATCTTAAATTTAATGCATATGAATCAATCTTCACATGCATTTTAATTATCAAAAGTTTCAAAAGTTAGTCTTTTATGTGTTGAAAGTGAATTGAATATTTTATTTATCCTTTGATAATATGAAATTTTATTCCATGGCCCATTTTATTTTATGGGATTTCAAAGGGAAATTCCATTTGTAATGTAAATGGTGTGTGTCCTTTAAGATTATAAATTAAATATGCCTTCTGTAATAAAAATGGTTTATACCCTAATAAAAATGGTTTATGCCCTTTATCATATAAAAATGCATTCACCCTTTGTATTATAAATTATGTATGACCTTTAGGGTTGGTAACAACCATTTTTTAGAAAAGGGCATGCACCCTTTATAATAACTAAAAATATTTCCCAAAAATGCCCCCCCCGCCAAAAAAAAAAAAAAAATCTTCATACACTCATTTAAATGGATTCATTCAATAAAAATTGGAAAGATCATGTCACAATGGCATATAACCACTTTAGATAAAGCTAAATTATGTACATAACCACCTAAATCATTTGATTAAGGTAGATAAATAATATGATAATACAAAATACTCCATAATTTACCTCATGGTCATCAATGGAAACTAAGAAATACAATGAGAAACTAAAAACATACTAAACTAAGTAAATAAAATACAAAAGATAAGGAAGAATCACACCTTGATGTAATTTTAAATTTTTGATTATGAATATAGATTGTACAAGTCTATATGATCATATTTGTGAAATTTAAGACTTCAACTCAATCAAGACATGATTGACATTGATTGTTCCCTTTATAAGATCATTGCTCACCTTTTTTATTAACTATTTTATACACCTAAAACTGGACACTTCGGTTCAGTTTAGGCCTCTTTCCAATTATCATTTAAATCAATCATCTAATCAAATAGTCTATCTACACTAACATCTCTATTAAATCACTATTCATCTACCCATATGCAATTAATTATGTATTCCTCAAACATATTCAATCCCAAAATATTCCACATCCCTCTTCATTAATTATTTAATCCAAATTCATAGATTTTTAAAATTCTTATTTTATAAAATATAAAAAATCTAATATTATCTATATCATCACATCATTCCCCCCAAATCCCAATAAAAATCTTCACACTCACCCATAATATTAATTTTTAACTCATTTTGTAATCCCAAGGAAATCCCTTCTTTCACAAGGCATCTCATAATCCCATGCCTCATTAGTTTAATTTCTTACACAATCCAACCTCTTTGTACACACTTAAACTCCCTCATTTATGAGGAGGACTCATCCTCCACTATCCATCTTGATATTTATCTAATGGATCACATCACTCAAAAAAATATATAAATAGAGGGATTCCTATCTATTCTAAATAAACTCTTATGCCATAAAAAAATGATGAATTGTTTTGATATATATCAAGCATCATTGCATTACACAATCAAACCAAAACATCATCTTTGTAAGGGGAGGTGTTGTTTAATTGTCCATGTGATTCAAAAATTTCTTTAAAACTACATACCCATCAAATATAAATTAAATCATATCGATAAGAAGGTGAGTGAAGGTATCAATTATTTATTTCAATTTTAATCCTTTTAGCTCAATTTGAGTTTATAGGTTTCATTGAGTAGTTAGAATTTCATTTGTACTTTTTTTTAGCATCTAATAGTTTTTCATCTTGCTAATGAATTGGTGTCTTGTATATATAAAAATAATGTCCTATTGTCCTATGCATATCCTATACAAGTTTTTATAGGTTAGTTCATCTTCAAATGCCATACTTTCTTATACCTACACTTCATTAATTTTATCTAAATAACTATCTAATATTTATCTTCAATGATTTTAACCTAGATTGTTACAAGATGGTAGAGAAAGAGAGAATGAATAATTAGTTGAGTTAGATAGCCATATGGTATTTTCAACTACCTATCATTCATGATAGAATCAAACCATATGTAATTATTGTGTATTGTAAATTAGTAAATCATTGAGATATTGAGTCCCTTCTTTTTAGGTGGAGATGAAACTACATGCAAATTTTCCTATACTTATTTAGATATAAGATGTAATGACACTTAAATGCAGTCCTTTGAGTAGAAATAAATATTTTTAGTGTGCATTTACTACTTTTTTATTTGATAATAACATAATTTATATTGTAATCCATTGGAAAATTATGGAAAAACTTGATGATCAAATACATTTAAGAGTTTTATATATAAAAACCTTTCAACTTTGAATAGAAGAGCTATTAGCTTACAAGAAAACATTAGGAATAACAAGGAATATAATAAAATATGAAAAAATAATAAATATAAGAGAGATGAAGGGAAAAGGGCCAACAAAAATATAAAGGATGGGATCGATGGATTTTAAATTCCACTAAGGGAATAATCAATAAGATTGCCAATGGGGTAAAAACAACTAAAGAAAAGAAAATGAAAGATAAATAAGATATAAATAGATAATGGAGGGGTTACCCAAAGAAATAAAATATATAAAGAGACAAATAAAAAGTATAATTATAACATTGGGCCACACAAAGGAGAAAGAGTGAGAAGAATGTGGGAAACATGACAATAAGTAACTAAGTAAATTAGATGAACCATATGCAATAAACAATATTAAAATATCTATAGTAACAAGCCTTATACGAAAATAAGGTGTCTATAAGAATTTTTTTGGAATATATGAAGTGCTAATAACGATAAATATAATATATTCACCACAAATACAAGTAGATTTAAATATTAATAATAAATAAATACATGTAATGAGAGAATAAAAAGAAAATGTACTTCATATTGTCATTTACATTAAATTATTACTCAAGGTTACATAGATCCTTATAACTTATAATATGTACAAATTTGTTTGGGTCCAAATTTCATCCTACACCATATTTGCAACAATATTCTAGATTTAAACATCTAAATTTATATATGTTGTGCCCATTTTTGGCTAAGTAGGGATCTATGCCAAATTAATAAAAACCTCAACATGGGACAATCACTTTTCATGATTCATATTTTGGAACCTCTTTCACTAGCTAAAGGAATCTTTGTATATCTTGTACCAACTGGCAAGTAATTATTTAGCACCAAATTTTCTATGGCATCTTCATAAGTGGCTACACATGGTGTCTAGAGTGTAAAGGGTGCAAGGTGATGGATCTGGTGGAATGATAAACCAAGGATCTAGCTTAACGCCCATCATGTACCCTCTAGCATAGCATGAAGATTTTACTTAGTGTGATAAATCCAAGATCAAACTAGTATACAAGGGATGTGAGTTTGAGATAGTGAATATCTACAAAATTAGTTCCAAACATAGTGAAGTAACCATCATTAAAACTTAGGATTATCATGGATGCCTTCGAGGTTCAATATTTTATTGCCTAAGCTCACTTATGGGCCTCTAGACATTTAATATCTTTAAATAAGCATTTTATATATTCTATTTGTTGTGTACTCTTTTATCTAAATATTTTTTAATAAAGAATGGCATTGCACTTAAATGGGTATTGATCTAGTGTATATGGTTATGTTAGTGTTCATTTATTATGGAATGTTTGTAATAGTGGTAATTTTTATATTTACTATATGAATGCTAAGTTCCAAAAAGATTTAAATTCAACCCATTATGACATCCTTGAGTATGTGATGATGTCTATAGAACCTTTGAATTAGCCTAAGTATAAGACAAGTCATGTGCCCAAGCCTTGATACTCTTTCATAAAGTACATGCCTAAAATGAATTTGACCTTATACTTTCTATTGACCCATCTTAGCATGACATGACATCAAACTCAGTAACACAAAGTCTTACACCCTCAAGATCCTAGAACTAGCCAAATATAGGTTTGCACTCCTATGACCAGAACAAGTTCCCCAAATAGACTTTGTACCTATAGATAGTAAAAATCCACCTAGAATGGCTTGTGCCAATGAAATTTCCAATTTTGTTAATGAAATGACCAAGTCTAATGAATAATGAGTTATGTCATGGCATGACTAGCCTAATATGGGTCCCAGTTCTTTCCCTATTATGATTTGGGTGAATGTATAAGGCTTGCACCTTATGTGGATTGATGTCAACGTATTAGATTGATCAATTTTGAGTACCATAGATTTATTCTATGTTTGCACCTAGTTTTAACTAGTCTAGAACCAACTTGGATATTCGGATAATGCTTGACAAAGTAAATGGATTCACCATTAACTTAAACTACAACATCTTGGTTCTATTTTCAAGACCTATGTTGAATTTTTTTTACTATAATGGTGAAATATAATAATTCTCTAACTCCCCCATGATAACATCGAGCATTGGATATAATAAGTGGAAGATAGCTTTACACTAAAGCATCTATCCTATAAATAATAGAATCTAAGGAAGTAGGTCTAGAATAATTTTTATGATGCTTTGTATGAGGTATTATTTTATGAACTACATGACCATGTGTATCAATGGTTGGATTCTTATCTGACCCATATAATAAAAAGCTATGAATAGTGCTTTAAGTGTATTAAGGAGTGCTTAGAAAATCTTTAGAACCTTGATGCCACTTGGACCAGAGCTGTAGATAAATGGTGGAAAGGAGTGATAAATGGTTAAATATTATGTTTATAGTATCAAAGTACTCCTACCCTAAAGAATCAAAGTATCAATTCTTGGATGAGCCTAGAGGCATATTTATGAAATAATTCAACATAGAGCTTAAGAAACTGATGTTGGATTATGGCTTTAAAACCATAAGAATGGAAGGATAAAATATTTTCACGTATGAGTAGTGTAATGGGGAAGAATGGGATGTTTAAGTGAATCATAATGGAGAGGGACAAATAAATTAACACTTGAGAGCTCAGGTGATAGACATATAATAAGAGAAGGTATAGGTTGATGGAATATCTAGAACCTAGAAGTGTCGAGAGAACCTATAATGAGTGGCAAGGGCATGTGTAAGGATCTCTTATAATGAATTAGTGTGAGGACAGGAATAATGAAGCCATATATCGAGCTTAAATATTAATGGGTGAAGAATGCACTAGGTCCTTATAGAATTAGACCATTAAATATACACCCAAAGCACCTACCCCATTTAAACCTATGGTGTTATCTCATGCACTAGATCTACTACAAGAAGAAATAAGAGTGATAACTAACCCTATTGCCCACATTAACTTTGACCATTGTATAGACTTGGATTATAATTTTATGATTGAATAAGTTATTCCTTATAAAGAGATAAGGATACATCTAGACCTTTGGGAACTAGTTCAATAACATAGAACATGAGTACCAACATTCTAGTTTAACAAATGTTAGTTGGACAGACTAGGAAACAACCCATAAGAAGTGTCCTAGTGCCATAAGTGAATAAAATCACACCATCAAATTCAATGATTCCAAACATAATAATGGGGTTGAAACCTAACCTAATGACTAGAGGCATTAGAATACCATTGCTAGGACAAATACCAAGGGGAAAGCACCTCAAATGCTAGCATCCCCAATATCAAATATTTTATGAGATAAAAATGCAATTGATAGAATATTATGGCATGTAAAATCTCATAGAGCATGCATTAAAATGTGAGATTCAATAGTGCACTTAGGGTATAACCCAATCAAAGTGCAAGGTAACATAGTTCATGACAACTCTACTTGATCATGATCATACTTGGAATAGGAAATTCGATCCAAACCAACTTATGATTGATTATATCACCTTGAATGAAGCATTTCTAAATGAATTTGACATACCTGAGTTTAAACAATATAACATCACAATGCTCAAAAAAATTAGCCAAGGGTTATTAGAGAGCATGCACCTATATGATGCATTATTCTTTCCAATCTTCCTTATGACATTAATCCCTCCTATCACATGTAATGGTTAATTTGAGGATTTATAGTAACATTTAGACAAGCACTCTCTATGAATACATTCATATATCCTTGAGAAGCTCTTGTAATTTCACTTAGATCCAAGGTAGTCACAAGTGTTGACACTAGGATTAGCCCATTCATGGAATCACAGATTACCTCCATGCCCAAAAAAATCTAAAAAGTAACTACTAGTTTGTCTCAAGATGCTTGAAGTGGATTATGGTGCATTAACTACAAGATGGAAGTCCATAATAGGAATAACTACCCTTAAAGGAATGTGCATACATTGCATCAAATTTGTGAGTTTTATTGTAAGGCATATGATTTTTAGAACTACCCTTTATTATAATGCACTAGTTAAGTTAACATGACCATATATTATCAATTTTTCAATGCCTACACTCATAACACATCTGATTATTGCATAAACGTTGAGATTCAAAAATATAGAGAGTGGTGCATGATAAGGAACTACAATATTTGGAGGGTAGGCAATCTAAGGAAATGAGGGATATGGTAAATAGAATATAGGATATGAAATGTAAATAGGTTCCTATTGGCTAATTTTATCCCACATACCAAACTTATACCTAGATAAATAAAGTGAGAAAAGTCCCTAACCCATAAATGATCAAAATATGGAAAAATCAAGCATTGAAGATTCAAACCATCTAAAATGTCATGAAGAAATGGATTGGTCAAATCAATTATGAATTTTATAATTATGATTAGAAATATTCTCAAGCCAAAATATCACATGGACATGGATTTATTCATGTCTAAATCATCCTCTACAAATTTCATATCCTAAAGAGTTCTCTATCTCAAGATATAAACTTCCAAAATTGAACTTGTTGAGTGGGACATGCACACAAATGTAAAATTTGGGCCTCATGAAATAGCCATTTAAATTAAAATATTCATCAGATTAAATTTAAAACTAATAAATTTAAATATCTTGGGAGTTCAATCAAGATCCAATAGCGAGCGTGCAATCAATGATGTCAGTGGGTCTAAAAGATCCAATGAAACATTTTAAATCATGCATCAAAGATCAATGATGAGTTCACAATCAAAAGGTTAGAGTATCCTAAGATTTAATGTGTGGATGATAAGTGGAAAGATCTTAGGTACCCATATGAAGATCTAATAGTGCATGGTGACTAACAAAGCTAGTGGGTCCAAGTAGATCGATGGTAAGTTATCCATCATACCAAAGTAGATTAATGGTGAGTAAGAGGTTAAAGAGTTAGCATATATTGGGGATGAATACAAAGCTAACACATGGTGAAAGCATAATATTAGATGAAATTGATAGTGTATCTTGAGATAAATGTGCAATTTCTAAGTGTCTTAATCTTGAATACCTAGATTAAGATTAGTGGTCAAAACTAAAGGTCAAAGTTATGAGACTTTGACTAGAGGTTAAAATATGATCCAAGTTAAACCAAAATGGATATTTTAGGATCAAATATCACCATTAAAGCTTAATAGAGGTATAATATGTCTTTTAGGTCCTAATACATAGATCAAATCTAGACTAGAAATTGTTGAATCAAGACTAAACATCTATGGATCTTCATCGATATAGTGACTATATGAAAACCAATCAATTGGATTGAATTTAAATATATGGTAAAGACTTATGCTTATATTTTGTAGTATGAGAAGATATATGGTTATGGATAAATTTCTCATCTATCGACATGGATATATCCTTGAAAAAGTAGGTACTTATCTGATGAGAAACAACCCTCTAGCATACAGAACTTAATATATATATATATATATATATATATATTCTTGATTTCTAATCTAGACAGTGTTGTTTGAAATCAGAAACATTATTTGTTTTGAAAAGACCAAAAAAAAAAAACTCTTCATACTTAATTCAACTCACAACTTCCCAATAAACAATAGAGTAATGTTTGTTTTGGTAGCATAGGATTTCTGGAAAAACACAATAGCAACGTGGGCTTCCTCTCCAGCATTATAATAAAAAAACACAATGAAAATCAATACATTTAAATGGTTCAACTTTTGAGATAACTCAGCATTGATTTGCATTTCAAAGTCAGCTCACAAGGGCGTTGATTTATATAGCTTGTGACAAACCAAAACAATGTTCTGTCTTATAAATGCTCAGACTTGAACTAATACAATGGGTCACTCCATATTCACACACAGCCCAGCCAACGTAACATGTTCAAAAGTGACTTAACTCAATGGATCTCTTCCCAGCCACACGTGGCCCAACCAGTATATTTGGCTTATCAAGGAAATAGGCATTTTGTTTACTCAATGCATTGAGCACCCAGAACAGAGTTTATACAGCCTAGAATTTGTAACTATGTAGATAAAAATAGAACTAAGACCCAGCATTTGGAACGCCCAGCACAATGTGGCAACCAACCAACATAGAACGCCTAGTGTTATTTTTAAAATCAATGCTCTTTTACATGCCCCATCAACAGCAACAAGGAATAGTGCATTGATTTGTATTTAGCCAGAATAATAAAACAACACTCAATGCATTTAAATTATTCCAAAAAAAAAATCATAACGCTTAATAGAATGGCGGCACCTTCTTTTCACACATTTGGATTCAGGAAACCAAGATAATTCTATTCACAAAGGAATCACACATATTTATTAATATATATATCAAAACAATATTCACCTGGTAATATTCTGTGCTACCAGTCTTCCTTCTATGCCCCCTGCTGCTTCAATTGCCATCCTTTCCCCTATTTTCATGTACATTTTTTTTTGTCTTTTTCACCCACACCAATCCGCTTGTGCTCCCATTTTAGCTAATTAATTTTATCTTGAGATAGGTGCAACAGTCTCCCCAAAATGCATAAAACAATCTTATAAACATAAGAAGATTTAAAACAGTTTAAATATTTGCCTAACAGACTATATTTGCAGGCTAATAAAAAAAATAAAAACCAATTTTCAAAATGCAAAAAATGGAGCGAAACAAGACAATTAAAATAGCTAAAGCCAGAATGAAATAAATGCACTCAAAGTAGTGATGCTCCTGCATCATTCTTCCAACCAGTAGAAGAAGTATTCTTTACTTGTTCTTTTTTTGCATCACTTCATCTATACTTGTGCCCAGCTTAAGGATATCATCTACAGTTAACCATGTTGCATCTTCAACTGGTAAATTCTTCCACTTAGTTAGATACTAAAAGTATTCTTTGTTTCTTGTCTTTTTAACTACTTTCTTTTCTAAAATACTTTCAATTTCCTTTGGCACTTCCTTTGGTAGTTGTTGCTCCCATTGGATAACTTCGTCTCGCTCTGTTTTAGTTTCTTTGGCTGATTGTCCTTCGTCCTTGTATGGATATAAATCTAAAACATTAAAGATTGGAGAAATTCCAATCCCCTTTGGCAGTTCTATTTCATATGCATTATTTGAAAACTTCCTTATTACCTTGCATGGTCCTATTTTCTTTACCTTCAGCTTGTATTCTTTCCTTGGAAACCTCTCTTTTCTGAGATGAGCAAGAACAACATCTCCAATACTGAAACTGATCTCTCTTCTCTTTTGATCTACCCTTAGCTTGTATTTGATGGTGTTTTCTTCAAGTTTCTTCTTTACCTGTTCATGCAAATTTTGCATGGCATTGGCAAATTCTTCTGCATCAACACTCCTTGTCTCCATGCTACTTAGATTTCTTAACTCATACATGCCTCTTGGATGCATTCCATACATAATTTGAAATGGGCTCAATCCTGTACTTCTGTTAAGAGAATCATTATAGGCAAATTCAGCTTGTGCAAGTGCAAGATCCCATTATTTTAGATACATACTTACCAGGCTTCTCAAGATGTTGCCCAAGATCCTATTGACAACCTCTGTTTGGCCATCTGTTTGAGGATGATAGGCTGAATTGAAACTGAGTTGTGTTCCCAATTTCTTCCATAAGGTTCTCCAAAAATGTCCAACAAATTTGGTGTCCCTGTCAGAAATAATACTTCTAGGCAATCCATGCAATCTAACAATATCCTGGAAGAATAGATTAGCTATGTGAGTAACATCACTTGTTTTGAAACATGGAATAAAGTGAGCCATCTTTGAAAACCTATCTACCACAACAAATATGGAATCATGGACTTTTTGAGTTCTTGGCAAACCAAGTACAAAATCCATGCTTTATTGAATCCCAAGGCCTATTTGGAATGGGTAGTGGCTGGTACAAACCTATGTTTTGACTGCTTCCCTTGGCATATTGGCATATTTTACATCTTTCAACAAATTTCTTAACATCATTACTCATACCTGGCCAATAGTAGTGAGCACTCAATTGTGCTAATGTCGTGTTCTGCCCAAAATGTCCTGATAAGCTACCACTATGTTTTTCCTTCAACAAATTTTCCCTCATGGAACTCTTGGGAATGCAAAGCTGGCTGCCTCTGAACAACAGACCCTCTTGGACCATGAAATCTATCCAAGGAATTCTTTCAACCCCACTGGATTCATGCAAGCTTCATATGGTTCCTTGAAGTCTGGATCTTCCTTATATAGCTCCTTCAAATCTTCAAATCCCATAATACTTACTTGAGACTCTTGTATGATCAGATTTCTCCTGCTTAAGGCATCTGCAACCTTGTTAGATTGTCCTTTCTTATGCTTAATAGTGAATGTGAAACTTTGTAAAAATTCAATCCATTTGACATGCTTTTGATTCAACTTATTCTGATTGTTAATGAACTGTAAAGCATAATTGTCAGTGAATAAAACAAATTCTTTAGGCAAAAGATAGTGCCTCCACTTCTTCAAAGCTTGTACAAGAGCATAGAACTCTTGATCATAAGCTGAATATTTCTTCTTAGCATCACTTAACTTCTCACTAAAGTATGATATAGGCTTCCCATCTTGACTTAAAACAAAACCTATTGCAGTTCCCCTAGCATCACATTCTACTTGAAAAAGCTTATTAAAATCAGGAAAGGTCAAGATTGGCTCTTCAATTACCTTCTTTTTCAATAATCTAAAACTCTTATCAGCAGCCTCAGTCCAAAAAAAACTTCTTTTATCACCCTTGATTGTATCTATCATTGGAGCAATAATTCCACTAAAATTTCTTATGAATTTCCTATAGAAGCTAGCCAAACCGTGAAAGCTTCTTACCTCATATGTGCTCTTGGGTGTAGGCCACTCAAGTATGGCTTTAATCTTTTCCTTATCCATCTTCAATCCTTCTTTTGAAATCACAAATCCCAAATATATCAACTCTATTTTTAGAAAACTACACTTTTTGACATTTATTAGCAACTTCTCCTCATGTAATTTACTCAACACCATTCTCAAATGTTTCAAATGATCTTCTTTAGTTTGACTAAACACTAAAATATCATCCAAATACACTATCACAAACTTACCAATGAACTCCTTCAACACTTCATTCATCAGCCGCATGAAGGTGATTGGTGCATTGGTTAGTCCAAATGGCATAACTAACCACTCATAGAGTCCATCATTAGTCTTGAAGGTTGTTTTCCATTCATCCCCTTATCTTATCCTAATCTGATGGTAACCACTTTTCAAATCTATCTTAGAGAAATATGTAGCTCCACTTAAACAATCATGTAAATCATCAATTCGTGGCAATGGAAATCTATACCTGATAGTAATCTTGCTGATTGCTCTGGAGTCTGTACACATTCTCCAACTCCCATATTTCTTAGGACTCAACACTGTAGGGACAACACAAGGACTTAAACTCTCTCTTACCAATCCTTTGTCTAACAATTCTTGAACTTGATGCTTGATCTCTTCATTTTCCTTTGGTGTCAACCTGTAGGCAGCATTGTTTGGAAGATTTGCTCCTGAAATCAAATCTATGTGATGGCTAATACTTCTCAATGGTGGTAACTCATCAAGTAAATCATCTACCTCAATGTTAATGTATTCATTCAACATATCTTGAATCTCTAGTGGCAAATCAATCAACTTAGTACTAGTGACTACACTCTTTGGCTTACCAATTACAGCAAAGTTTACCTCTTCTTTCTTCATTTGATGTAGAAACTCTTTGCCACTTACTATCAAAACTTTAGAATTTTGTCCAACAACAGCAGCAGCCTCTTCTTTCAATGGTGTAAGTGTATGCTTGATCCCAACCTTTTCAAACATGTAGGTATTCTACCTTCCATCATGTATGGCCTTCCTGTCAAATTTCCAAGGCCTTCCAAGCAAGATATGACATACATCCATGGGCATGACATCACATAAAATCTGATCCTTATATGTTCCTATCTGAATATATACTTTGTATTGTTCACTTACCAGAAGTTTGTGTCCTTTTTGTAGCCAAGAGAATTGATAAGGTGTAGGATGTACCTCCTTCTTCAAGCCTAGTTTCTCCACCATCTCAGTTGACACAAGATTATCAGTACTTCCACTATCAATAATGACCTTACAGCATTTCCCCTTACTCTTACATGTGGTTCTAAATAAAGTTTTTCTTTGAGGTGGTTCTACAACTTCTTTATTTGGCTTTAACAAAATTCTTTTCATCAAAAGAGACTCACCTTCTTCTGGAGTATCTTCATAAGCTGTTGTAACTTCTGCATTTTGTTTTTCACCTTCAGTCACATGTACACCTCTCTCATGGCTGGTAGAAGGGTTCTCTAGACACTCATATGCCCTGTGTCTTGCATACTTGTTGCATTTAAAGCATTTGCCCATGAATCTTCCTCTTCCTCTTTGATATCCTTGGTATGGTCTTCTTCCTCTTGGTGTATAGCTACCTCTTGAACTTTGTGAGCTTCTGGCCTCTTCATGAGATGGTTGCAGCTGTCTTCTACCTCCTTGAAATCCTCTACCTCTGCTGAACCTGCCCCTTCCTCTTGAGAAGGATATTTGTTTCCTTGCAATCTTCTCCTCAGCTTTCAGGGAAAATTGATATGCCTCCTCAACTGTCTTAGGAATGAGAAGACTAATTTCATCTTGAATGGCAAATTTTAAGCCATTGGTGTATCTGGCTACCTTCTCTATGTCATCCTCAATGTGACCTGATCTTATAGTCAACCTATAAAACTCTTCAGTGTATTCTTTCACAGACAATTCTTTTTGCTTCAAATTTTGTAATTGCTTAAAAAGATTTGCTTGATAATCTTTAGGCATAAACTTACCTTTCATTTTTGCTACCATTCTGTCCCAGCTTCTGATCTTTGGCTTCCCTTTCCTTCTCCTTTCTTCTTGCACTCCATCCCACCATAGGGATGCATGTTTATTTAGCCTTGTCATGTCATACTTGACTTTCTTTTCATCTTCTTCAATCCCTTCATACTCAAAATATTTGTCTAATGCATTAATCCAATCAATTAATTCTTCAACATTCAAATTACCTTCATACATTGGAACCTCCATCTTTGGCTTTGTGTTCACCTTCATAATGGCTTTGATTAACCTCTCTTTAGCTATTTCTTCTTCCACCACCAATTCATCTTCTAGTGGCTCCTCTTCTCTATCACTGACTTCACCCATGTCAGTACCTCTTCTTTCAGCCATCTCCAGGTCTTGCAGCCTAGCTGTCAGGTTCCTAATCTCCTCTACCAGTGTAACCTGTCCTCCAGGTCTCCTTCCTCCAGCTCTACCTCTGTTTTTGATTCTCATGGACATCTTGTTTTTTGTTCACAAATCTGGTTCTACTTCTCTTTGGCTTGGATCACAATCCCTTGTGCTCTGATACCAAATGATGAGAAATAACCCTCTAGCATACAGAACTTAATATATATATATATATATATATATATATATATATATTCCTAATTTCTAATTTGGATAGTGTTTTTTGAAATCACAAACATTATTTGTTTTGAAAAGACCAAAAAAAATAATCTTCATACTTAATTCAGCTCACAACTTCCCAATAAACAACAGAGTAATGTTTGTTTTGGCAGCATAGGATTTCTGGAAAAACACAATAGCAATGTGGGCTTCCTCTCCAGCATTATAATAACAAAACACAATGAAAATCAATACATTTAAATGGTTCAACTTTTGAGATAACTCAGCATTGATTTGCATTTCAAAGTCAGCTCACAAGGCCGTTGATTTATATAGCTTATGACAAACCAAAACAATGTTATGTTTTATAAATGCTCAGACTTGAACTAGTACAATGGGTCACTCCATATTCACACGTAGCCCAGCCAACGTAACATGTTCAAAAGTGACTTAACTCAATGGATCTCTTCCCAGCCACATGCAGCCTAGCCAGTATATTTAGCTTATCAAGGAAATAGGCGTTTTGTTTACTCAACGCATTGAGCACCCAGAATAGAGTTTATACAGCCCAAAATTTGTAACTATGTAGATAAAAATAGAACTACGACCTAGCATTTGGAATGCCCAGCACAATGTGGTGACTAGCCAACATAGAATGCCTAGTGTTATTTTTAAAATCAATGCTCTTTTGTGCACCCCAGCAACAGCAACAAGGAACAACGCATTCATTTATATTCAGCCAGAATAATAAAACAACACTCAATGCATTTAAATTGTTCCAAAAAAAATCATAACACTCAGTAGAATGGCAACGCCTTCTTTTCACACATTTGGATTTAGGAAACCAAGATAATTCTACTCACAAAGGAATCACACATATTTATTAATATATATATATATCAAAACAATATTCACCTGGTAATATTCTGTGCTACCAGTCTTCCTTCTACGCCCCCTGCTGCTTCAATTGCCATCCTTTCCCCTGTTTTCATGTACATTTTTTTTTGTCTTTTTCACCAACACCAATCTGCTTGTGCTCCCATTTTAGCTAATTAATTTTATCTTGAGCTGGGTGCAACAGTCTCCCCAAAATGCATAAAACAATCTTCTAAACATAAGAAGATTTAAAACAGTTTAAATATTTGCCTAACAGACTATATTTGCAGGCTAATAAAAAAAAAACCAATTTTCAAAATGCAAAAAATGGAGGGAAACAAGACAATTAAAATAGCTAAAGCCAGAATGAAATAAATGCACTCAAAGTAGTGATGCTCCTGCATCATTATCTCCACCCAAAGCAGACATGGCATGGCTCTATCTAGATTTAAGATATGAGGGATTTGTCCTTATAATGAAAGAAAATGGGAAGTGGTGTAAAAGATCATATCAAAGAGATATATTGGTTATAAATGCATTAAAATAATTAAATACTATTCAAAACTATAAAAATATTTTATCCATTATACTTAGTCTTGACTCATCATGTAAAAAAACTCTTGCCTTCTACTAGATCTCTCAGCCAATGAAAAAAGCTTGAAGACTATTAGGATAAATGCATGTTATATTGTTGAAGAAAGATTAGTCTTATTAAATCAAAATGTGGTGTAGAATTCAAGAAAGGTGGTTGGGACTCTATCCAAGTGATTGGAACTCATTTATTGATTTTTTTACTCACACTCCCTCTTCTCTCTCCCTTTATCCTATATCACCCCATTCTTCCTTAATTGTAATCTCTCTCTTAGATTATAGACTCTCACAAGGAATATTTGATCTTTAAAAGTATAGGATTATCTAAGATATTTAAAAATATGCTCATCTTGATTAGGCTAAACCCTATCAAGAATTTTTAAGAACTACCTCTTGATGTAGTAAATGACTTTCTTTACTTATCTATTGCCTTAGATCAATGTTTAGTGAGTTGTGCATGATGACCTTATGAAGGATATTATTTCATATCTATTATCCTCCTTCCTTACCTATTTTAAGGTGTTTTTAAGTTGTTTGTAGGTCTAGATTAGTGTTTTACCTAAACCTAGTCCATGAAACACTTATGCACTAAGTTAGATTGTGAGGTTGTGTGAGCTCGCATTATCTTCTATAGATCTAGTGTGGGTTTAAGCTTATGGGAGTTTCCCATTCTTATTTGGTGCATCACCTTTTAGCCTTATTATGATCCCTTTCCCTTATTATTTGGTGCATCACCTTTTAGCCTTATTATGATCCCTTTCCCTTCTTATTTGGTGCATCACCTTTTAGCCTTATTGTGATCCCTTTCCCCTTTCTAACCCTTTTCCCTATGACAATATTAGTTTAAGTGATTGATCAAGATGAAGTTGGCCTTGTATAGAGGTTCAATCCCATCACAGGTTACCCATAGCCTAGGGTTTTTCCCATATTATGACTATGAGTGGGAGAGCATGAATAACCCCTCCACAAGGGTGTAATATCACATCATAATAGTTTTTGGCATGCTTAATGGGACTTTTCTATATTATGCATCTCATTTAAAGGCTCTTGGTCTTTCCTTTTAGTGTAATCAACCTTTAGAGGCAAATTTTCAAACACTAATGGTGACTCTACTATAAACATTAGTTTGTATAAGTAGCCCAGGTGCATAATCACCATTATTTCGTATGTATCATCATCCATTTGATAAAAAATCATGTTCTTTCATTATTTAACCTTCATATCAAGTTATCAATGTTCATGGCTTTATCCCAAGTGGCCCTTAAGATTTAATATATCAACCTTATCAGAATTTACCTCTCTCTAGTCAACCAAATAAGAACCTTATGGATATATGTCTTGATCTATAAAAATAATTATGAGAGGTTGATAGGGAAGAAGAGTATTATAGGAAAAAATATAATATTAAAAACCAAGCTTATATTTAGGAGTGGGAGTTGAGGTTTCAAGAAGGATGCTTGGTTAGGAAAGACTAAGCCAATCCTAGAACCCAATTTCCATCTCCTAATCCTTTTTATGCTAAAACCCAACCCCGTAGTCAAACTTAACAAGTCTCATCCTCGTCAAGATCTAAACAAGTCATTAAAAACCATTCAGTTGATGAACATGAAGCCATCCCATCTTGGATCTTCTCTTATGCAAATGACCTTGACTATGTCATACCCTCTCTTGTGAATCCACCTTATCCCAAACCCATTTAATAAAAGGATAAGGTGGCCAAGACTTATGATTTACCCTCATGTAAATCAATCAAGGATGACACAAAGAAGAGAGAGATGAAGTGCTAGCTGAAGTAGTCTAGGAACTAGTTCAAGAAAAAGTGGTGTTAGCTCAACTCAATGAGCTTGCCATACAAAAGTTCCATGACTTTGTATCCCTCCCCAAAGAGCCACCAATGAAATCCTTCAAAGTCATTATCTATAAGGATACTCTCCTAGGTTTCAAGCAAGGTGAACTTCTTCACCCTCCCACCATCTACATCTTGGATAAAGAACCTATTTTTTAAATAATATAGGAGGAACTTGTAAACATAGGTCAACCTAAAGAATAAACATAAGTTTCCATGATAAGGAGATCATTATATGTATCCCACTCCATTTAGAGGAGGATAAATTAGGTTTGGACCTGATGTTGTGGCATGGCTTTGATACTAATGAATTAGAGACTAAAGGTAGTACCGATGCCTTCATATTTCAAGAAATGGGTATCTACATTACATCTGAGAGAAAAGGAGATTTTTATTTTTTGATAAGAGCTTCCATTTGGTGGGGTTGAATATGAGGATTAGCAAAGTTCATAAATTAGTGTGGTTGTAATAGTCAACCAGTTAGTTGATCAAGTTGAAGAGGTCATAAATGAGTAAGATAAAGAAATGTAGGAGAAAGAGGATCAAAATGAACTATGGAAACAACTATACCATGACTTCATGGATATAATAGAGGTTCTAAACCAGCCTATTCCTCTTTCAGATCATGAAAATGAACTTGAAAATTAGGCTGAAGAATCTAACTAGTCTCAAGATGAATTGTCTATTAAAGTCACTATTGATGTCTTAAAGAATGAAGGAGAATGGTTAGATCCAAATCCATAATAACATGACATTTAAAAATTTAGATGGGTTTATGAGATACTATATGGATCCTTTCAAAGTAATAAAATCAAAGATGGTGTTGAAGTTAGCATTGTCCTAGATGACCAAGAGGAATCTACCTTTTGAGATGACTTAGAGCTCTTTTGCCTAAACCTAGATAGTCAAACTTCATTCTCAAAGGAGCCATCAAATGAGGAGGATTATAATGATCCTTTAGGAATTTTTTTAGAAATAGTTAAATAAATGGACCAATATGTCTAAATTAGAGACATGTTTATCCCATTTTATCCTTTGGAGAGCATGCTAAAAGAGTAAGCAATTAGGCATCTTAGCTCACCTATCATGAGCTCTCAAAATAAAAGTGTTTTCCATCCTATTTCACCATAAGGGAGTGATGAGAAATATTTTCCATTTGATCTAGGAGGAATATACTTATAATTTATATCCCTGTACATATTAGAATAGTTTTCTTGTTTTCCTCTAAGTGCCTTGTACACATTCTTTTCTTGTTGTGTGTTTCCTTTTCCAAAGTTCCTTAGGTAAATTTTTTTTGTTTATTAATGTTCCTATTTATTTAATATGAAGTTATATAAATGTGAATCCTTGCATCATTTCATGAAATCTAAGAGAAAAAACTTGTGATTCCATGCCTAAAGGATTAGACAAGGAAACAAGTTTGGGTTTTAGGGCATAATAGGCATGTTTCCCTATGAGTCACCAAAGATGTTGGCCAATTTTTTACAACATAAACATATTTTGGATAAATAGAGAATTTGAGTATATTTATTGACCCATAAATATCAAAAGATGGCAAAATCAAGCTTTAAAGAGCCAGACCATCTCAAATGTCATGAAGAAATGGACTGGTCATCTTGATTGTGTATTTTATAAGTATGATTTTAAATCATCTCAAGTCAAAATATCACATGGACATGAATTTATTAATTCTTAAATCATCATTTATAAATTTATTATCTTGATAAGTTATTTATCTGAAGATATAGTCTTCTAAAGTTAAACTTGCAGAGTGGGATGTGCATGTAAACTTAAATTTTGAGCCTCATGAAATAGCCATTTAAATTCAAATATTCCTAAGGTTTAACATAGATATAAAAGGTGTCAAGATCATGGGATTTCAAGTCAAGATCCAATGGTGAGTGGTAGATTAGTGATGTTAGTGGGTCTGAAATATCTAATAGACTGTGTTAAATCATGTATCAAAGATCAACAACAAGATCACAATCAAAAGGTTAGTGTATTTTAAGATTGAATGTGTGGCTAACAAGTGGTAATATCTTGGGTGCCAATAAAAATATATAATATAATATGGTGACTGACAAATCTAGTGGGTCCAAGTAGATTAATGGTGTGAAATCCATCATACCAAAGCAAATTAATGATGAGCAAGAGGTCAAAGAGTCAACATATCTTGGGGATCAGTGCAAAGCTACCATATGATGCAAGTGTAGGAGAAGATGAAACTAACAACTTATCCTAATGATAAATGTGTAATTTCCAAGTATCTTAATCTCAAAGAACTAGATCAAGATTAGTGGTCAAAATTAAAGGTCAAAGTTATGAGACTTCAAATGGAGGTCAAAATATGATCCAAGTTGAACTAGAGTGGTTATTTCAAGATAAAACATCACTAATATAGTTTAGTAGAGGTAAAATAGGTCTTTTAAGGCCTAATATAGAGATCAAAGATGGGCTAGGAGTTGTTGAATCAAGACTAAACATCTATGGATCTTCATTGATAAAATGACTATATGAAAACAAATAAATTATATTGGTTTTCAATCTATAGTAAAGACTTATGCTTATATTTTTTAGTAGGTGAAAATATATAGTTATGGATAAATTTCTCATCTATCGACATGGATATATCCTTAACAAATAAGGTACTTATCACTTCTCAAATTAGACAGGGCATGGATTTTTTTAGATTCAAGATATGAGGGCTTTGTCCTTACAATAAAATCATGTAGGAAGTGGTGTATAAGATCAAAGAAAAGAGATCTGATGGTTAAAGAAGTATTCAGAGAATTTAATACTATTCAAAACCATAAATACATTTTATCAAATATACTTAGTCATGCCTCATCATGAAAAATGAACCCTTGTCTTCTAGTGGATCTCTTAGCCAATGAGAAAAGCTTGAAGGCTATTGGGACAAATGCATGCTATCTTGTTGAGGAAGGCTTAGTCTTATTGACTCAAAATGTGGTGGAGAATTCAAGAAAGGTGTTTTGGAATATATCCAAGTGATTAGACCTAATTTATTTATTTTTATACTCATGCTCCCTCTTCTCTCTCCCTTTCTCCTATATAACCCCATTCTTCTTCAATTGTAAAATCTCTCTCAGATTCTAGACTCTCACAAGGACTCTTAGATCTTGAAGAGTAGGGGACTCTCTAATATATTGTAAAATATGCTCATCTTGATTAGGATAAACACTATCAAGAATTTTTAAGAACTACCCCATGATGCAATAAAGGTATTTCTTTACTTATCTCTTACCTTGGATCAGTGTTTAGTGAGTTGTGCATGATGGACTTGTGAAAGAGATTATTCCATATCCATTTTCCTCCTTACTTACCTCTTATAATGTGTTTTCAAGCTAGTTTTAGGTCTAGATTATTGTTTTTATTGAACCTAATCCATGAAACACTTATGTAATAATCTAGATTGTGAGGTTGTGTGAGCTGGCATTATCTTTTGTAGATCTATGTGGGTTCAGGCTTATGGGAGTTTCCCATTTTTATTTGGTGAATCAAATATTAAAATTCTTAGGATTATTTTCCTCCTTTTAAACCTTTTTCATGTGACAACATTAGTTTAGGTGATTCACCAAGAGGAAGCTAGCCTTCTCTAGAGGTTCAGCCCCATCATAAGTTACCCATAGCCTGGGGTTGTTCCCATATTATGACTGGGAGTGGGGGTGCCTAAATAAATCCTCTAAAAGGGTGAAATATCACATTATAATAGTGATATAAGGTGGGTTATAGGATACATTTTATGAATATTCCCACCATGATCATGTTACAAGTGTAGTTTTATTGGGCACTATCAACATGACTACCCTACACATCCAATGTGTGGGTATTATTGAGGAACACACAAGGTCGAGGAATGTCCCAACTTATATAAAAATTTAACCAAAGGTTATCTTGGTATAAACAAATCCATATGAATTATCCAATATGAGCCAAAAGTAGACAAATAACTTATGAGGGTACAACCAAATAGCATCGATAAAGTCAAGGTGCATGCGACTACTTGTAGTGGCCTTATCACTCAACTGCTAGTTATGGTAGTACCAAAGTTTCACTTGGAATATGGGGAAATGAACCACACTAAGCACATTACATGGCTAAAACCCAAATTTGTTCTTTACCTTGACCCTACATGCTAGAAGGATGTCTTATAATAGAAAATGAGCATCTTTCAAAATTTGCAAGGGGAACTACTCTTGGCACAAGATATAGAAGCACAAGTTACTACCCCCTATAAAAAGAAATATAAATAGGATGTTGAGGTACAATAAATAATGAATATATTTCACCTATTATAGATAGAAGAGATGTTACCCCTATTGAATAATTTTCTTTCAAATCATGCTAGGTAGAATCTAGTTGTAATTATTATACCATGCATGGAAAGGGAATGAGAGGCCATACATACATAGAACATGGATTATGATCAAGATATTCTAGTGAATCCCACCATTAATGGATGGTTTTTATGCAAGTCCTTATGAAAATAGGTATTGAGGTTAATATCTTGACAAGAAATGCATGGGAGAAAATGGGTAGGCTAACCTTGAGGCCTTCCCCTCATGTGTTTTTTATAGCCTATAAATCTAAGATAAAACCATTTGAAATTATAAAAGGTGACATTATAGATATTATGGGTGCAGGGTTCCATACTAACTTTGAAGTGATCGAGTTAGCTAAGTAAGATAATTATCTAGCACTCTTGGGTAGGCCATGGTGTTACATGAATAATGTTGATGTGTACTTCAAGAAGTGATATATAAACTTTAAAAATGGAAAGGAGAGGGTCATGATACCAATATCAAGTGACCAAGGACCCCCTTATGTAAAAATTTTTGATCTTGAATATGATATCAACCATATCTACAACATCCTAGTGCAAGGTGCCAAAACTATCAAACCCAATGACCATAGAGTGATTTTTTTAGGATGATGGATAGCCAACATTAGATACTATTGACATAGATTATAATAAATGGGTAAAATAAGTTTATAAAAGCATTGGTTTGAGGTTTTTAAAAAATCATTGGTTGGAGGTGTCATTTAGTGAGTGTTAAGACACCAAAACCTATAGGACTAGCTAGGTCTAGATCGATCACACTTTGCAAAGAGGGATCCCCTACAATAGGAAGAAAGGAAATAGAGTACTTTGCCTAATCAAAGGTAAACTTATAGTGCTCCCATAATATGAGAGGAGAAATATTTTAGAATAATATTTCCATGACCTAGAGTCCTACACCTTGAAGGAATTAGACAAGATGGGTAAACCAATGTATTCTTTGAAAAGCATTGTCGCTCATTGATGGGAAGCATAAAGGTCTAGCTTGCCAACTTGGAAAGATGAAAAAGTAGAAATATGTACCAAATTTATAAAAATCAATGACCTAGAAATTTTTTCATACTTTGGTGATTTAGACCTAATAACACACATATTCTTATGCAAAGAAATATAGACTGACTATGGTGCAAACTACCCAAGGAACCTACATGTGCACACCTTCTCTATAACCTTAAATATGTGGGTGGAATATTACTATATGGTCAATAAAATTCATAATGAAATAGCTATTTGGGATGTTTTAAAGGTTAAGTTTATTCACACATTCTCCTTTTCCTCACATAACCTAAAATTGGTCAAACCATTGTAAGTCATTCAAAGGGTAGTGTCTGAGGACATTGAAATCTTAGAGAAGTACCTAAGAGATATGTTTGGGTAAAAAGGATTAGATCTCCTACCCTTTTTTTAGGAGTAGGGACTTAATATTTACTTGATTTATAAATATATGGATGTTTAAAAAGCATGAAATTAGACATCCTTGATAAGAAAGAAGAAGATTGTGTGCCAAATAGATGATAGTGCCCTTAATGAGGAAGACCCTACTCATATCCACATTGAAATAACTAAGGGGAGTATGCAAGTTAAGAACACATTAGGAGAAAAATAAACCCTGTTGTGAACCATTCAAGACCACCTAGGTTGATATCAAGGCATACGGTGAACCAAAGGTGGCTACTCTAGGTGCATATTGGTCTGATGCAAAGCTTCCATGAATTATGTATCTCCTAAAGGAATTCCAAGATTTATTTCTATTCAATTATCAAGACATGAAGGGAACCCGACCACCCCTTATATAAATTAGCATAAAGGTTGTGGATGGAATGTGATCTATCAAAAATCACCCCTAAAAATAAACCCCAATCTCCATGCTAAGGTCAAAATAGAGATTGATGATATGCTGGCTACATGAGTAATTTACCTAGTGCAAGAGTCAGAATGGGTGAGCCCTATGGTGATTATCATTAATAAAGATGGGTGTATTTTAATTTATGTTATTAATAATTGTTAAATTCCACCTATTTCACTAACACATTCCTAAATCCATTCACTAATAAAGTCTTGGATGGAGTCATAGGTTACAAAATCTATACTTTCATTAATGTTTTCTCTAGATACGATCAAGTCCAAATTGAAGAGGAGGACATGGATAAAAATACCTTTAAAATATAATAGTTTTATTTCTCCTATAATGTGATACCCTTTGGGATTAATAATGTGCCCACCATCTTCTCCAGATTGGTTATCATCACATTCAAATATTTTATTCATAAGTTGATCTAGGTGTACCTTGATGATTGAACTGTGTATGGGCTCATGAGAGACCATTATGACAACTTATGCCTCATGTTTGATAGGTTATGATAGATATGGATATCCTTGAACCTTAATAATTTCATATTCATGACACAATTTAGAACCTTTCTCATGCACATTATATACAAATATGATTTGCCTGTCGACCCCATAAAGATTGCCATTATTTTATAGCTTCAGACCCCTTCCATTTAGAAATATGTTCATACATTTATTAGCCATTTTGGATATTATAGAATTTTTTTAAGGAGTTATATAAGGATAAAATTTCCCTTAAAGGAGATATTGTGAAAGGATGGCCCACTCCATTGGGGCACAATACAAGAGGATGCCTTTGAAACTATAAAGCTCAAGTTGGCTAGTGCACCTATCCTTTAGTTTCCTGACTAGACAGCTCCATTCAATTTTCATGTTGATGCATACAACTCTATAGTTGGTGTCATTATAGAACCAACTTATGAAGGTAAGATGGATCATATTATCTCCTTTACAAGTCACAAATTGACCTCAATAGAGCAAAATTACATAACTATCAAGTGTGAGGCAATGGCCATGGTCTATGCCCTCCAAAAATTTAGGTAATACTTGCTATACAACCCATTCAATTTTTTTCACCAATCATAAGGCACTTAATTACCTTGTGAATAATCCCATTTTCCATGGGTGTATTTGTACATGGATAGTTATATTTCAGTAATTATAGTTCTCAGTTGTGGTGAAACTTAGGAAGTGGAACTCAAGACCTGACCATTTGTCTTACATTAACTCTGGTGATGTGGTAATTCCTATTGAATATGACATGCTAAATGTACAACTCTATATATTCCATTACATTCCCAATACTTGGAAGAGATAACCAAACTTCTAATGTCTAGGTTTTCACCCTAGACCATGAAAACCAAAGACAAGAAGTAACTCACCATTCATGTTACCCCCTTTTAGATCAGTAATGGGGATCTATATAAATTAATTCAAGATTAAGTCCTTCACTAATGTATTTTAGGATACAAAATACACTCCATTCTATGAGTGGTGTATGAGGGGATCACAGAAGGCGATTATGTTGGAGATGCAATGGCACACAAAGTGCTACAATTAGGTTTGTGGTGTCCAATCTTGTTCCAAAATTTAAGGGATCACACTAAGGCAGTGATATATGAAAGTGTATAGGGAATCCAAATTGATGGGATGAGATGAATCTCATCCCTATTATTACCTACGCAACATTTGAAAAATAGACCATTAATTTTGCTAGGATGATCACTCCTATAGTAATATGCATAAGCACAAGATATATTTTGGTGGTGACCAATTATTTAACAATGTGGGTTGAGGTAGTGCCTACTAAAAAATACACTACCACCACTACCACTTGATTCATATTAGAGAACATCATATATCACTATGGGTGCACACTCAACTTAACTAGTGATAGAGGAACACACTTAATAAAATTATGAAAATATTGCTAACCAAGTATATGGTGGCACACCATAAAACCACCCCATATCATCCAAAATCAAACATCACAATTGAAGCATTCAACAAGATATTATGAATGTGCCTCAAAAAAATAAGTGATTTTGGTCACAAATATTTGGATAATCAACTATCTATAATTCTATGGGTATACCACACAACTTACAAGTGCCTAAACAAGGGTACACCATTCCAACTAGTGTTTGGTGTAGAGGTGATTCTATCAATGGAGTTCTTAGTGCCATAGTTTTACATTGTAAAAATTGGTCATTTGGATGACCAAGCATCATTGAGTATGAGGCTAGAGGACTTAGAGTGGTTAGATGAGATGTGTACCCAACAAATATGGAGCTAGAAAAATAAGAAGACATGCCAAAATTTATGACATGATAGGCATATTAAATGCAAGGTACTAACTGAAGAGGCATTGGTTTTGATTTATGACTCCAAGTAACTCAAGCACCTGAGAAAGATACAAATTAGGTGGATGGACCCATATGTCATCCATAATATATTAGAAACTAGTGCATGCAAGTTTCATACATTATTGGGTGAAATATTCCATGACTCTTATAATGCATCTCATGCCTCATTAATTCCCCTTATTCCCAAATCATGATGAGGATATTTATGTATTTAACTACAAATATTATATTAATTCATGGCCACACATCTCAATCTTAAGATGGATGGTCATGGTTGATCCTGACCAATTCCAAAAATCTATAAATATAAGGCCTTACACTACCATTTTTAAGCTAAAATTCTATAGACATTAATTCTAAAATCTCTTCACAAGTCATTTGTGTTTTGATTATTATGTTATTTACATTTATATTAGCTTCATTGATAGGCAAGTTAGAATGTTTCTATCATGAGCCTAGGTTTTACAAAGTTTTCTTGAGACATTAGAGAAGATATGCCACCATTATTGATGAGTTTGTATGGGTAATAATATGGCTCTTGCACCATCATATGCTGACTTTCCAATCACAAGTTAGTTGTGTTGAACTAGCCTAAATGATGTTTGGCATAAGCCAAATATTTTTATTTTGTTATTGTTGTTCTTGTAGAGTGAATAAGTAGCACTTTCAATACTATAGATGAAATATTCTAACACTTATACGCATAACTCAAGTCAAGTGAGTTGAGCATAGATGCTTTCTAAAGTGCCTGAGGCCAAACATCTAAGTTTTTAGACACATGAAACTCACTAGACCTTGAAAATATGAGTAGTAATTAACAAAGAGAGGTGCCCAAGATGTAAATGTGCAAGAGGTAGAAAGAAAATGCACACTATGATCATGTGCAAGAGATAAAAATTAGAGAGTGAAGTGTTGTAGGGCCAACACAAATGATTTGTGTGGGGTAGGAAAGGCCAAGGCAAAGAGATGAAATCACACAAAAGTTGACCAAGATAGGAAAGTGTGATTGAAATGAAATCACAATAAGAAAATAAGATAAAACCATGGAGGTTGATTCATGTGAATGTGAGGCACTTCACCTAGGTTACAATAAGTAAGGAAAAAGGTCATGCCAAGTGAGCAAAGCATAGCAAAAAGATCATTAGGACAAGCTAGCATCCACCCAAAGTGAGGGAAGAAGTGGTTGTTTGAACCACACATCACTTCACCAAAAAATAATTAGGAAAATTTACTCAAGTGATGGTGGAGACATAAATATCTATATTTAATGCATTCATGATATAGGATTTTTCCATATTTCATGGGTTTTAGTGAATTCTAAGAAATCAAGGTACCACTATGCTATTAATAAACTATAATTAAGAAGGTAGTTGAATTAAGGATATAAAATAGCCAAGGGCTAATTAGTTTATGTTACAAACCTCAAGTTAAGTTGTACCTAAAAATATATAGTAGTAAACTAGAGCCAAATCAATAAAATGCTACCGTAGTGAGACCTTAAGTACCCATAGATGCTAAAAGTGAATGATTGAATATACAGAGGAATTATGTTCCCTTTAAGATTGGCATAAGAGAAGTGTGGGGCATGAATTATACAAGAACAAAGTATTAGAAAATTAGGGTGACACTAAGGCCCCATTAATGGTGAATATTAAGAGTCAAAGTTATAATCATAGATCTCATGACTATGAGGAGAGCCAACAAAAATTATAGGATTTAGCAAAGTAAATAGAGTATACTTCAACACTAGTCAGTTCAAAATAGGGAAGAAATACATGAGTTATAGCCCACTACAGGTACAAAAGGATGGAAGGAGGGCACAAATTATATAATAATCAACCTTATTGAAGAATAAAGCATATCTAGTAGGAGTTAGCAATACTGAGGTTGATCTAGAGGTGTTTGTAAAAATGTCCTACCAGGAGATGTAGTTTACTAAAGAGGTCTTGGTAGGAGAGAATTGGAAATATTTCACACACACCTAAAATTTCAAATAATATAACCAATACACTTCAAGTAATGCACAAGATCTAGTGAAAGACTAGATGGTTTATTTAGGGGAAAAAATTGAAGCTAGTGTGGTATTATTTGATGTCTCCATCTAAGACAAACTTGTGACCACTAATACAACTTAACTCTACGAGTTTCCATGTTTTGGGAAGACATATGAACTCATGTATTTCCTCCTCTCATGCATCCATAACACTAATTTTAATTTGTGGGGAGGTGTATGTAGTTATCAGACAACCTCATTGGTAGAATCAATGGCTCCCAAACTCTAATATAGACATCTACATGAAGATGGTGGATGATGTTGAAGTTGAAAGTATCAAGAAACTCTTGGGGTAATACAAAGGAGTTTTCATGTTCCTAATCAAAGGCATAAAGGACCTCAAAATGAGGGAATATTTTTTCCTCATTAATTTGAAACTTTTCCCTATTGGTTGATGGACAGACATCACCAAGACCTACTTTGCATCACCCACCACATAGTAAAAGGGGTAAATTTTAATATATATTATAGAGGAAATGGTGAAGAATGAACTTGAGTGTCATATATTTTGAGAGACCTTCTAGTGAGGGTATATGTTAGTTCTAATTGTAATGGAGGAGATCAACATGCCTAATGGTGATGAGGACATACTTTGGGTCTTCCTAGAGCATAAGAACTCCCTAACTCTAAAAAAAAAATTCACCTACCCCCTGACTTCTCCCAAAATTACAAGACCTGAGTAATGGGGTGGTGGGGTTAGTATATTAAAGCATTTAGGGAGCAATGGTGAATCCCAAAGGAGTTCCCTTAGAATATGTTTATAATGATAACCTTCATCATTATGAAGTACTTCTATGTAGTGCACCTAGCACTCATAAATTATAACTGATCTAGTTGACTAAAGCTTCCATATGTATTTTTAGCCAAATAATTTAGGGATGCACTTAGAAAAATTCTTAACACGTAGTAACTAGACATCCTAATGAAAATTGAGGATTTAGACTGAAGCAGGTTCTATTACTAATATATGCACCCCAAGAGGGAAAGTGACCAAGGATGAGGAGGATGACTTAGATTGTATTGACATCTATCCCCTCTAAAAATAAGTCATATTTGGGCACATCCACATGTTATATTATGATATGAATCTAAGAAAGAAGTACACAAGCATTGAGAAAGATGATGACCTCCCCCTCTAAATTAAAAATGAAAGGAAGCTATCATTGATAGTGTATAATAAATGTCCCCAAAATAAAAATGGAGAGACAGTTGAGGAGATGTAAGAGTGCATTAGATTGAAGATCACCTCTGATAATGAGGCCACTTCCTTGTACCAAAGAAGAAGCACATGGCCTTCATGTTAAGGATTACTTCACCCAAGTAAATGGAGAGGAAAAAGATGTCCAAAGGGGTAGTTTTAATTCCCATTATAACCTTGGAAGATTGGAGGTGCAAGAGGCATGGGAGGAATTTAAATCATAAGAGTAATAAGAAGAGATAGAGGAGGAAGAAAGAGGGATACAAGTTTACATTATCCTAAAGGAAGCACTAGAATAAGAGCCTAGTGCCAGAGAAGTTTAGGAGGCTCTTCAAGGTAGCACTAATACCACACTTAGTGAGGTATAAATTCTACCCAACACCTCATCTAAAGTTCCCTCTACTAACTAATTAGGAGAAGAGAATCTGGTGGAAGAAAATGGGCCTCAATGAGGAATAAATAGAGATGGAACTATCACTAGAGAAAAAAAGTGGACATGAAGAGAGATAACATGACCTAAGAAGAGATTAACAAGGTTGAGGCCAAGGAAATAAGGGTTGAGGAAGAAAATAACTTAGAAATAATAAAGAAGAGGAATCTAGAGAAAAATAAGGCCTAAGAGGAAAGGGCCAAGAAAGAAAAAGAAGAGAAGAAGGTTTCAATAAGCATAGAACCAATGGAGGAGAAAATAATAATGGTGCCTAGTGCCCCCACTAACACAGTAAAAGAATTTATACCACAAGCATGCTAAATTAGTGAAGGGTAAATTTGAGATAATAAAGGTAATACTAGCACCTTGAAAGAGGAAATGGAGAGCACTAAAGAAACCTAGTAAAAATAAGAGGGCAAAGATGGCAATGAGGAAGAAGAAGAAACAAACTAAGAGGACAAGTTCAAGGAAGAACCCCTATTGGAACAAGAGAAAGGATCCTCATATGGAAAAACTTAAGAGAGTGCTAGTGCTAATGAAGAGGAAGGAGAATAGATGGTGTTGGTTGTCATTGAGGAAGAAGGTGTTGAGCCTAGATTAAGGGAAAAGATGCAGAAGGGGTAGATCGATGAAGATTACTATATGTTTGAGTACATACCCCCTAGAGCTACCATAAAAAGGATGCACTAACAACTTTCATTCACTTTTGATATTTATATAGATGAGCCTTATTTTTAGGTATTTTAGAAGGCCATGTTAGGCACATAGGAACCAAAATAAGGGTATGATTCCATTATTATAAACCCTCATGAAAAGAACCTAGTTAGGTCAACCAATGAATTCATCGAGATGAATTCTAAAGTAGAATGGAATAATATTGTTAATGATGTTAGAGATTCAAAATGGAAGATCATGTTGGAATCATAAAAGGAAGTAAAGATCATGAAGTTCAAATTATAACAATTAGCTAAGTGCATAGAGAAAGCCAAGCCATCCCTCTTGGATGGCATTGACACTTAGAAATTCTTAGAGGTTGACAAGGTGTGCATGCTGGTTGAACAAATTATACAAAGTTTGAAGGCAAAGTTGGTGATAGAAGAGGAGGACCCATATGTCATGATAAATCACGAGATGGATACAAAGATCAAAGAGGTAGAAGACCTCTTTATATAACTTCAAGAGGGAATAGATGCTATTGATGCCATCTTCTACAGCTTCTCCAACTAGGTGTCAGTCATAGATGCACACCTCAAAAAGGTAAAGGGGGAGAAAGAGGAGATGATGGCACAAGTATACACTATGATTAGACTAGAGCATAGCCAAACAATGGAAAATTTTAATGCCTTGAGTAATTAAATCAAAGACCAAGAAAAAAATCTTGGAATCACTCTTCTATGCTTTGAAAACTAAGGCCTTCAAACAAAGATAAATGTTGGATGGAGGAGTTATAAAAGCTAAGGCAAACCTTGAGGCCTTTTAAAAGGAATTGGAAAAGATAAATGTGCTCACACTCTATACCACCTCAACAAAGATATACAACACCATTAAAGAACTCAAGTGTAGCATTAAGAGCCTTGAAGACTTCAATGTTGAACTAAAGGAGAGTGTGCCCAAGTTATATGCACCAAATGCATTGAAAGACTAGTCCAAGAGTGGATTAACAATTTTTTATGGGGTGATGTTGGCACCATTTTTGGATAATTAGGGATCCATGACAACTTAGAAGATACCTTGGCATCTCTTATGATAGATAGAGGAATAGTCATAGATCTTACACCAATTATTGGTAATTACTTAGGGACCAATTTTTTAGGGCATATTTAGAAGTGGCTACATGTGGCGAATAGAATGCAAAGGGTACAAGGTGATGGATCTAGTGGAATGATCAAACAAGGTGGTAACTTATCACTTAGTGTGTACCTTTTACCCTATAATGAAGATGCTACTTATTATTATAAAACCAAGCTCAAACTAGTATGTAGGAAGCATGAATTTGAGATAGAAAATCTCTATAGAATGGGTTTTATACATAGTGAAAAAATCACCATTGAAACTTAGGATTAACATGGATGGCTTTGAGGCTCAATATTATAGTTCCAAATCCTACTTGTGAGCCTTTAAACCTTTATTATATTTAAATGAGCATTTTCTATGTTCTATTTTTTATGTACTCTATTTATCTAGATAATGTTTAATGAAGAATGGGATTATACTTAAATGAGTATTGATCTAGTGTATATGCTTATGGTAGTGTTCATTGATTTTGTAATGTTTGTAATAGTGGTAATGCTTAGATTTAATATATGAATGTTAAGTTCTAGAAAGTTTTTGGTTCAACCCATTCATGGCATCCCTAAGTATGTGATGACATCTATAAAACCTTTGAATTAGCCTAGGTATAAGAGAATTCATGCACCCAAGCCTTGACACTCTTGCATAAAGTACAAGCCTAAAATTAACTTGACTTTAGACTTTCTATTGACCCATATTAGCACTATATGATGTCAAAAATAGTAACATAAAGGCTTGTACCCTTGAGATCCTAAAACTAGCCAAATATAGGTTTACACTCCTATGACTAGAAAAAGTTTCATGAATTGGATTTGCACCTATAGGCAGTCGAACTCCACCCAGAATAAGTTGCACCAATGAACATGACAACCCCATTTTTGTAATGACCAAGTCCATTAAATAATTAGTTGTACCATGGCATGACTAGCCCAATGCAAGACTCAATTATTTCTTTGTTGCACTTTGGGTGAGCACATAAGGCTTATGGCTTATGTGGATTGATGTCAGTGAAGTAGAGTGACAAATGTTGAGTGCCACATGTTTACTATATGTTTTCATCTAGTTGTAACTAGTCTAGAACTGACTTGGATAGCAAGATAAGTGCCTAAAAAATTAAATGGATTGACCACCGACTTAAATTACAATAATATATAAATAATAAAATAAGTGCTATACATTTTAAATTTGAATAAAATGTATTATCGTGGTAATATAATGTGTAATAGGATATTTAATATCATCTCAATTATCCTGAAACTATTCAAAACATAATTATGTTAAATAGTTATAAAAAATATTGAAGACACCAAACAATATAACCATTCATAATCAATGGTCACCACAATTCAATCTCAAATGAAATAACTCAAACTTGTCATTATATTTGTTTAATTATTAGTTTTTATATTTAATTATTAGTTATATATATATATATATATATATATATATAGATTATACATTCACAAATATTTGACATTGATAGTCAAAGACAAAGTGTTTCATCCTTATCCTAAGATTAAATGGTAGTGGGATGGGGATATATGCATCCATAGATTTATTCTTCACATATGACCATATATAAAAGTTCCTAATGAGGATGGAAAATAATATGAAAAATGGTACTTTAAAAATAATTTCCCATATATTTATGCATTGATAAAACAAACTAATAAATAATTTTTATTTTACCAAAAACTCTATACATTTACAATTTAAAAAAATATATTAAAAATTATCCAACTTGGAAAGTAAAAAAGCTTGATTCTTATATTTTTGAAAATTTATGCTCTATAACCAATACACAAGTTTCTCACACTAGGATTATATTTACCCTAACTATATTTATCAAAAATCATGATATTCCATCATAAAACTCAAGAATAAATGTCTTCATTATGCCTCTTCGCTATCCATCAAGGTAAAAGTCCCACTAAATACCAAACTATGTTTAGGTTGGGTTAGAGTCCTATGGGAATTTGGTAAAATGGATACCCCTTAATCATTGACACTAAGATATGTAAAAAGATATTTTTTTAACATATATAGTTTACCCCCATTTTATCATGATATTAGTTTGTTTTTTAATAATGAGTATGGAGAGTTGAAAACCCCAATAGTTGAGACCCCACACAATAATAATTTTTTTAATAATTTGGAAATGTTATAAGGGTTATTTGTAAAACTTAATATAAATAAAAATTAAAAAATGTAAGGTAGTTATGGACCTCATCCAACCTATTCCCATTTATGGCATTGAAAATAACCAATATGAAAAATAAGGGGTGTATTAAAATCAAAGTAATATAATCTTAAACACCCAATTCCCTATCCATTTTCAATTGTGGTTGTCCATTTTAAAGCTCATTAATGAATAATGAGTTTTAATAGAACATATGATCTACCAAGATGAACAAAACCATAATAAATATATATTTTTAAAAAACACATGACCAAAATATTATGATTCACAAATGCATCTGATGGATGCTACATGGAAGGCCTAGAATAAATAACAAAGATGAAATAGTTTTCCAACAAAACATAGTTAGAAAATAAGTTAAATTAATAATATATATAAAAATAGTGATATGCCCATATAATAGAAAGTAAAAAATAATAGGGAGTAGGATATAATCCCTATAAATGTGTATGAGAAACCTACTTGCACTTAAAAGTGTTTGAATAAAACAAATTTAAATAATTTCATTAAATAGAGCTTAGGATTATTTGGAGGTTTATTTAAAATTAAATTATAACTAGTAATTAGTTATTTATTCTAAAATAAGCAATCCAAAACCCTCTTATAATTGAAAGTTAGGGAGAGAAAAATAAACCAAATATGGGTCCTACTTAATAGGTTTGATAAGGTACCCATGCACAATAAATTAAAAAAATGAAGGAAGGACTTCATGTTAAATCCCTTCCAAGGAAAACTCCATTCACCCAAATAAAAGCTTGTAATTGAAGGTGATGAGGTTTTTCCAAGGGTTTAGTAAATATATCTTCAACCTATTTAATGGTAGATATAAACTTTAATGAAATAAATACATACTAAATTGATTATCAATAGGGTTACATGAAATTACAATCACACTTTGGTTGTCACATAAAATAAAAGTGGGATTATGCTATGGGAAATGAAACTCATAAAACAACTATAAAATCCTTTGTTCCTCCTAACTCGATCTAAAAATAGTTTGATATTTGGCCTTAGTAGAGGATAATGCATAACACTATACTTCTTACAATTCCATGTAGTTGGAACAGAACCAAGGTTTAATATAAATTTGTAAGTTCACTTGTGAGTATCAACATCACCTAACCAATTTGAATCTATATATTCCTCAACTGATGAAGTTCCCTATGGTGTGTATCGTATCTGAATGTGTGTGTCTACCATAATGTAGTATATAATACACTTGGATGTTTACCAATGACTCTAATGAGACTCATGTGATAACTAAGAAATAATATTAACATAAAAAGTGATATGAGGATGTGTGTGAGTCAGGTATAGAAGACTACCCACCATCTATAGATACAAGGTTGGATAAAACTTTGGAGTTTTACAACTAGTAGATAAGCCAACATTTAACATAAATATAATGGTATTATGATTAAAATTATCCATGCTAAAATGATGAAGTAAATTGCAAACATCATCTATTACCTAGGGAGATACCCTTAGAATAATGATGAATATGAAAGCCAAAGAAGTAGTGAAGAAGTCCTAAGCTAGTCATATAAAATTTATCCATCAACTTTTTCTTAACATATTGAATCATGGGTTCTTAACTTCCTATGAGAATGAGATCATCGACATATAATACCAATATTAAATTGAATTCCCCTTATTTCTATATGTATACATCAGGGTCAAAGTAGTATTGGATGAAACTAGAACTGAGTATAAAGTTATCCATCTTCTCATACCAATTTATAGAATATTTTTTGAGACTATAGAGATAATGACAAATACTACATATAAGTTGTTGATACACAAAGCCTTGTTGTTGCTCTATATATATATATATCATCATGATTATCACCATGAATAAATGCACTCTTGACATATGTTTAGTAGATCGACCAATGATGTGTTTAGTGATGGAAAGTACAATATGAATAGAATCCATCTTGGAAATAGGGGAAAAGGTTTCATAGTAATCAACTCCTTCAAATTATGAGAGCCACCTTGTTACTAAATGTGCCTTTCACTTATCAATAGAAACATATGATGCATATTTGGTCTTGTAGACCCATTTACAAACCATAATTTTTATTCCTTTAATAATAATCACCAATTACCATAAATTATTATTCATCAATGAAAAATTCTCATTTTGCATATCAATATCCAACTTGAATTTGCCTATGGCCTCAGAAAATAGTACTAGATATTATGAAAAAACATGGCTCATAAGAGAAATGTCAAAAGTTTGAGAGAAAGTATAATGAGGATTAGAAGGATCAAAAACTAAAGAAACAAATTATTTTATATTAGCATGGACCCACTTAGGCATAGGTTAAGTAGGTGGAAGAGGTTGTGGTGCTGGTGAATCATAAATGGCATCAATAATATCATTAATTAAGTCCTTATAAGTAGATGAGGAATGAGAAATGAAATTTGGAAAATAATTAGAAGTAAAGGAAGTATTCAATGGAATATAACTCTTATTAAATCTAAGATCCCATCAAAATATGACATCACAAGTCACGAGATCAAAGAGGTGATAAGCCTTAACATCCTCACAATGACCAATAAAGATGAGTTGAGTGATATTATCCATAGAGTTGTGGTTGTCATCAAGAAAAAATTTCCACACCTTATTTATAAATATGCATAATCAAGATACATCAGGATGGATCCATGGCCAAGCTTCTTCAAGACTTTTATTCCATGATGCCTTTTGGGAATGAAATTTTAGATATGATATGCATAATTCATTTCTTCAACCTAATATTTAGGAACTATGTCCTTGGATTGAATCATATAATTAGACATATCCTTCAAAGTTTTATTCTTTTTCTCAGTGACACATTTTGTTTTAGGAGTATTAGGCATCATAAATTGATACAATATGTCATTCTCAGTAAAACATTCATGGAAATCATTACTAACATATTCTCCCCACATTATCAGTGTGTATGATTTTGAGTGAAAGTGATGAATACTTTTCTACAAAGGCCTTAAATGTACTTCACTTTGTACTTAAGAAAGTACACCCAAGTTTTCCTTGAGAAATCATAAATTAAAGTGAATTTATATTTTTTTCTATAAAAAAGTGAGTCAAAAATTTAAATATATGACTATCCACCAACTCAAGGGAAGATTTTACTTGAAAGTGTTGAATTTTAGAAAAGGGTCATAATTTTGTATTCCAATCATGCATCTAAGACAAACACCATTAATTAAAGATACCTTAAGGAGGCTAGTAACAAAATTTTGTGTACTTTTCTATTGCAAATATATGTATTTTAGGTGATCAAACTACTCATGCCATAATTTTCTCACTAAATCAAAATGATCAACAAAATATGATCTTATATAGGGTTCAAATTTACCAAAATTTTAGAACATGAATGATGATTTAAAACACATTTTATAAATAAATATATTTTTTATTTACAACACCTATTATAATTATGATTGACCATTTTTACCTCAGGCCAAAATAGGTTAACCCCTTATAGTTAGAATATTGCATAGGGGTTTTCTATAATGTCATAGGGTATGTTGTATCTCAATTTATGTCATTTCATATGCTATTCTAGATTTGTCCATAGAATAGATTTTTCCTCGTGTTATTTATTGTACTAGGGGTCATTTTAGAGTCATATATGCAAGTGGTAGAGTTTCATAGTGCCAAGCAGTTGCAAAAACAAGTCCAAAAGAGCCTAGTTTACACTTAGGAAATATTTCAACTTTTGGATAAGTGTTAGAGTTATTTCAAATAAATCATTCATAACAAAAGTATAATGCATAATTATCTCAGAGAAATAATCCTAGTTTATTTGTCTAAGTGTTGGATTTATTTCAAGAAAATTATGATGAAGGTAAAATCTAAGTCTATTTTATTTGAAACATTCTATCTAAAATAGAAAGATACAAACATAATTCCTTTGGGGAAAGTGGTCAAGAAAAAATATTGAAGAGTAAATTCTTTCAGACATTTTTTTAGAAAAAAAGGAGTTAAGTGTATTTGTGTCAAGAAATTATCCAGGGAAATTTTCTTGAAGACCTAATTATTTTGGACATTTTTTCTTAAGAAAGTATCCTAAACAAAATCTCAAAAGAAACATCTTTTCAAAAGGCATGAATATAAAGTGTCTGAGAAAAAAATTCTATAGCAATATGCCTGATGCAAAGCTCTAATGGAATTGAATTGTTTCAAAGAAATTATTTGTCCAAACCTTTAAAATTGGTCCAAGTAAGATCTCACAGTTTTCATAATCATTTAGGGACATGGACTAGAATGACAAAACCTTAAAAACTCATCAAGACCATGAAATATTAAATTAAAATGACCTAGACAAGTATAATGAACTAGGCCATTACTAAGATGTATTTCAAAAGTAAATGGACCAACTCACTTTTGAATTTCATAAATTCACCTTATAAAACCTTACAAGCCAATATATTTTAGTGCCATATTTGTTTTTATGCAAAGATCATATTTTTCAAATTTCATATCTTAATGAGTCTTTTATCTTGAGATCCAAGCATTTAAAGTTTAGATTGCTAAGTGTAAGGAGCTAAGTCATCTGCATGTCACATGGAAATGATTAGACCACCTTATTTGATAATTTATTATCTTCAATAAAGAATCTATGCAAGCCAAAATTTTATAGTTCCATATTGTTTTTCATGATATTAACATTCTCTATAATTTTCATGTCTGCACAAGAATTCTAGCTCAAGTTATGCAATTTTAAATTTGGTCAGGTAGAGAAAGATGTTTTCACAAGCATTAAATTCAAGCCTTTGGCAAATAGTCATTTAGGTTCAAATGACCAGTGATGGGCATGCATACATCATAAATAACTAGACTGGATAACTTGTATGTGAGATTTATAAACACACTTAGAAACCTCCTAGAGCTAGTAGATCAAGTGGACACAATCCTTTTAGAATAAATAACATCTATTAAAAATTTGGTGCCTCCATAACCTTTTTTCTTCAAGATACAAGCTTTCAAAATTGGTCAAATAATGGGAAATATTTACCCTAATTCCAAGTTTGAGCTCCATATATTAATTGTTAGGGTTCAAAATATCCTTAAAATTTTCAAAGTTGATCAAGATCTAACATTCCACATGAACTCACATACTAACACATGAGATCTAATAGTTCACACTTGATTCAAACAAGTCAAAAGGTCCCTAGGCTTAAACCCTTTAAAGAGATACAAGCTAGATAAGATCTAATGGTGTAGATCAACCAAGCAATGATCCAATAGTGAGAGCTCTATTGATGAGGAGGTGGGTCCAGGAAAAATCAGTGATCTGCATTGCTTCATACATCTTGATCCAATGGTTTGAGATGAGTCAAAAGGTCAAGGAGCTCAAGAGGCCTCCATGTGGCACAAACATGAAAGCTAATAGACTAGAAATAGGATCCTAAGATTAACATTTGATTGATAAGTGGTATGAGCATGTTCTTCATGGTAAGAAATCAATGGACCATGATCATTCGTAATAAAAATATCAATGATGTGTAGGAGGTCAAGAAGTTAAGATATGATAACAGAGATATGTGAGGCCAATGGGAATAAAGATAGGTTGGAAAATTTTGATTTTCCCAAGAAATTTTTGACATTCAAATTTGAGCCAATAAGCACTTTTTGACCAAGGAAAACAAGTTCTTATAGGATCATCCTATTACCATTAAAGTTCATTCAAATTTCATGGAGAGGGCATAGCCATGCAACCAAGGTGATCAAGAACATAAAAGGATTCCATTAAATATAAATATGGATCTCTATTTTGACATTTTGTATCATGCAAGGTTATTTTTGTGATTATGTTCACCATTTTTAAGGAGGATATATGTATATGGTGAATCTTGGTTCTTGTAGAAATATAATAGGTCTATTTGGACCTATAAGAACCAAGCATCAAGTAGAGTGTCATTAATATAATGACTAAAAGAAAACCAATAGTTTGATATTCATTTTCCATCTATAATATACCTATGAACATGGGGACATGTTCAAGCATGATCTAGATTGAACAAGATCTAACATTTTAAAAGATGCCATGAAGGCATACACATAGACCCCAATAGTTTCATCTCTAGGACCAACTACATGAAAATGACCCTTCTCTCCACTTTTGCATACCATGGGGAACCATTAAAGAATAGTTATAACCAAGACAAAACTCTAAAAGATTGATTTGATCATCGTAACTACATTGATGTTGGAACCCATCTCAGAACAACTTGATCCCATCATTATAAACATTAGGGAACATCAATGAGGGAATAATGTAACTGTTCAATAGGCTGAAGTGACTTGGATCAATTAGGAAGCTTGAATGGGTATAATTTATAAAGGCAATTATAAATTTAGTTCAAATGGATTTGTGATCATTTGGTTCCTTTTTTTAGCACCAAAATCCCTCTCTTTTGCTTTTCTTTTCTATAAATATAGCTCCAGAGCTATTATTAACTATCCCTCAGGATAGTATGACTATACTCTTCCATACATTGTATTTCAAACCTTTTTGAGTAATGAATAGAGTATTTTTTAGTTTTTTACTAATCTATTCTTAGTGTTTTGTACTTTTTAGATATGCAAGAGTGGTTGTCATCTTCCCTTTGTAGGTCTAGGTCTAATCTAAGTGCTAATAAACTTTATTGCAGGTCATCTAATGTGTCTTAATGTTGATGTCTTAGGTGTAGAATGAATTATTAATTCTAAGTTATTTTAATCAATCCTTACCCTCATTAACCTCTAACCAAGTCCATCAAATTGACCTCTAGTTGAAATATTATCGCTTTAAAAATATTGTAGACATTGCATTAGTTCTATTCATAGTCTATTAGTGTATTAATGAGTTCAATCTTGAGAGTGTATATTTGAATATTGGGTTCATCACCTCTTTTAAAGTAGGTTAAATCCATGAATTTCTAACACTTTTGTTATAAGTAATTTTTTGTTATATATAAGATCATTTCAAGATACATTCAGGGAGATATCCATTAAATCTAGAGGCTCATTTCCAATATAGGTACACCCACATACTAGGAAATGTTCCCATGTTACCCATATTTTTAAGAAGCTTAAACAAATTATTCTAGAGTGCAATATTTGGTGACAATAGTTCTGGCATGCCCAGTGGGACCCATTATCTTCAAGACAACTTGTCAAGGTGAATGTTCATCTTGATGACATGAGCTACAAATTGATATAATACTCAACATTTGGTGACTCCTTCATGGTAAATCTAGTTCAAGGCCATTTGTTTTGTTATAAATATGTCCTCATAATTCATGGTCCTTACTAGGTCATCCTTTGGTAAAATATTCAATCCCATTAAATCACCCATTTAGCTTAAAATTCCTCTTGAATTTGAATATCCATAACCTAATATACCCTTTAAAGAATGAATATATTTTTCTAGAGATGAAGAGAGTGAAGAGGTTGAATAAGTTGAAGATTTTGAAGAAGAATACATGGCTAGATATCATGGTTTCCCTACCTTCAATACTAAAAATCTAATTCAACTTCTAGTATATGATGTCATTCTCCCTAAAACCACAAATGGTATGCCCACATTTAATGGTGAGAGTCATGTCACACACAGTGAGCACATTAGATATTTTTCTAACTTTTATAGTTTCCAAAATAAATTTCAAGATAACATTGACATTAAACTCATTACCATGTCCCCTAAAGGGAAGGCTCTTAATTGGTATAAGACTCTAGAAGTTGGATGTATCATAACATGGGATGAGTTTGGAGAGTTTTTGACTTCCAGATTTGGAAATGAAAGCAATCATGCCTCTCTCATACATGATCTCAACATGATAAAAAAGGGACCTAAAGAAATAATGCATGACTTCAATAAAAGGTTTTAGACGACATGGCATAGATTGCCTCCTCCTATGAGACCACCTACTGTCTTTTTGTTCCCTACTTACTTAAAATCCATTGGTATTGAAATTAAGATTATGCTTCAATCTAATGCCAATACCAAAACTAAGGTTTCTCTTAAGCAAGAAGAAAATAATGTTTATTAAAAATCAAATTTCCTAGCCTTAGAAGCTCAAAATAGGAAATATAATATGCAACAAGGTGCCTATAAAAATCCTTACCCTTATTATACATATTATGTTCAACAATATGGAAGAAGAAAAATCCAATGGTATACTAACCCCAATAGGCCTATCAATGTATATGGCCCTAACTCTACCACAAATGCAAGGGAAATAGTACCAATTCATAGCAATTTGGTGTAGGGATAAGATTGGTAGCAAGGTCAATTAATGGAGGTTAATGAGAATGGAGAGAAAGCTCTGGTGTCTCATGTAGTAGTTACTCCCATCCTATCAAATGAAGATGTGGTGATGATGCAAGTTAATAAGGATTGGCAACCTCAAGGAGAGATCTTCACCAATTTTTTGGTTGAAAACACTTTTATGCTAAATCAAAGAGCCTCTATCATAGAAAATATAAGGGAAAAGAGGAAGGCTCTAAGAGGTGTAAAGAGTATGCCTAATAGCTCATCCAATCCTCCTAGAAGACAACAAGACATAAACACAAGTGTGATAGTTCTGAAAACTTCTACATCTCCGTCAAGTCAAAATATGGTAAGGTTTGCTCCTATTCCTCAAGTTACAAATAATTATCTACCTGTAAGAGCCCAAGAAAATGTATGTATGTATTATTTAAATATTTTATATTCTTTGAATAACACTAAAACATCAATTTCTCTTTGGGATGTTCTTCATATGCTTGTTCAAAAATAACTCCTACAAAAGCAGTTATCTACTATCCCTGCTAGTATCTCACCCTTAAATCAAAGTCATGGCCATGTTAGTCTTGAAAATTTTCCTTGTACCATTGTTGAACCATACACTATAGCTAAAAAAAATCCACCATTTTACCTTACCCTCATTATAGGTGACAAGTTAGTACATAATTGCATAGTCGATAGTGAAGCTTCTACTTCTATCATGCTCAAAGTTATAACTAACAAGATAGGCCTAAAATATGAGACACATAGTAAAGGGGTCCTTAAAATAGATGGTACACCTACCAAGATAGTAGGATTTATAAAAGGATTGGAGGTTTTCTTACATGATTTTCCTAGTTTTCTTATCTCACAAGACATATTTGTGGTTGATCTCCAAGCCCACTTTGAAATTTACCTATCAAGGGACTTCATAGCTAAGATAGGTGGCTACCTCTCAGCTAACTGGTCTTTCTTGGCCTTTAAGACAAAGTACAGGGCCAAGGTGACAATTAGGACACAACCCCTTGTATAATTTCATATATAACCTTACATTGAGATAAGTTCTAATTTGAATTATGTTGTTCATGAAGAAAAGGATTCTATTGTAGATGATGACACTTCCTCCAAGCTTGAAGGCATTGCAGATTTGTTTCTTGATTAATATATAACTAAGACTTATTATAATTATTCTTATTCTCTCATAAAAAAACTAACTAGGAGTGTATTGTATACATGAAAAAAGAGTAGTAACACCTCTACTTGCTAAGGAAGAGGGTGAAGATGATGAGCTATGGAAGATATTTTTTGATGGTTCAACAAGTAAATTTGGTGCAACAGTTGGTGTTATGTTAGTATCCCCATATAAACAATAGTATTATGCTTCATATAGATTTCATTTCAGTTTTACTTTTAATGTGGCTGAGTATAAAGGTTTAATTCATGGCCTTCAATGGGTAAGGAGGAAAAAAATCAAGAACTTGCAAGTATATGGATAAAGTAAATTAGTTTTGCATCAGGTTAGGAATGTGGTTTATACCAAGAACCATTTTCTTAAGTCATATAAGCAGAGGTTTTTGTATTTTCTTGAATACTTATATGCATTAAAGATATAATCAATCCCAAGGGAGAAAAATAATCATGTTGATAGACTAGATGCCATAGGAGCTCAATTTGATACTTCAACTACCATAAAAGAAGAGGGGAAGAAATATCACATTAAGATAATTATTAGACCTTATATACATAATAATTATGTGTCTTTTCAAGTGTTTGATAGTGACAAACACATTGTATGCTTCCTACAAAATGAAGTTGAGTTCTCTATAAGGAATCAAAGGAGACTCCAAGAATAATTGGGTGATCAAATGGTGTTACTAAGAACAAATAAGACACCTAAGGGTTTAGTGACCATATAAATTATATTCAATGATAATGATCAAAATAATAAGGAGAAAGTGATTTTTTATATGAAATAGAAGAATTATGAAAGAGTATTGATCTTCAAGGACAAACTCCTTAAATTAAGCAAGGTATGTTTTATGTCATGCCCAAAGTTATAGCTGACAAGTTGGGCTTGATAAATGAGCCATATAGAAAAGGGTTCCTTAAATTATATGGTACACCTAACAAGATAGTAGGAATGATAAACGTCATGAATGTTTTCTTGAACTATTTTCCTAGTTTCCTTATCCTTCAAGACATAGTTGTGGTTAATCTCCCAGCCCACTTTGCAATCTACCTATCATAGGACTTAAAAGCCAAGAAAGGTGGCTATATATTAGTTTAATATTATTTATTTGCCTTTAAAAAAGGTATGGGGTGAGGTGAAAATTAGGACACAACCCCTTGAAAGGTTTCATATTGAACCTTACATTGAGACAAGTTCCAATCTGAATTATGTGGCCTAAGAATAAAAGGTCTATATTGTAGATGATGGTACTTCTTATAATATTTAAGGTATTTCATATTTGTTTCTTTATTAATATTTCATTAATAATTATGATCATTATCCTTGTGATTTTTTGAGGAAATTTATTTAAGAGTGTATTGTATACATGAAGGAGTACCGACACCTTTATTTTCTAAGGAAGAGGGTGAATATGATGAGCTGTGGAAGATATTTTTCAAAGGTTAAAGAAGTAAAGTTAGTGCTAGGGTTTTTTTTTATGTTGGTATACCTATCTAAATAATAGTATTATACTTCATATATTTCATTTTATTTTTACTTGTAATGTGGTTGAGTATGAAGGTTTTATTGATGGCTTTCAATAGGCAAGGAGAAAAGGAATCAATAACTTGAAAGTATATGGAGATAATGAATTAGTTGTGAATTAGGTGAAGAATGTGTTTGATTATAATAACCATTTTTTTATGTCATATAATCATAGGGTATGATATTTTCTTGAAGACTTCAATGAATTCAATATACAATCAGTCCCAAGGGAGCAAAATAGTCACACTGATAAACTAGTTACCATATGATCTCAATTTGATACTCCAACTACCATAAAAGAGGAGGGAAAATAGTCTCTTATTAATATAATTATTAGACCTTATATACCTAATAATTAAGTGTCTTGTAAAGTGTTTAATATTAATAAGCACATTGCATGCTTCTTATAAAATGAGGCTACGTTTTCTTCAAGGAATCAAGGAGGCTCCAAGAATAATTGGGTGATCAAATTGTGCAACTAAGAACCAATAAGATACCTAAGGGCTTGGTAACCTTATAAATTATATTCAATTATAATGATAAAAATAATAAGTAAAATGTGAGTATGCCTACAAAAGATGATACATATGAAAGAGTCTTGATCTTCAAGGATATACTCCTCAAACTAGGCAAGGTATGTTATACATTAGAGAAGCAAGCATTAATTCAGCTATGTAGAGAGTTTCATGATATATTTTATTTGGAATATAAGGACCTAAAAGGATTTTATCCTATCCTAGGACACCATACCATTAAATCAGAACCTAGAGTTAAATTGATCAGATAGAAGTAAAGACCCATCAACCCCAAGGTTGAACAACTCATGAGGTTAGACCTTACCAAACTCCTTAAATTTGAGATAATATTTCCCATTAATCATTAAAAATGGGTAGCTAACCTTGTGCCTATTATAAATAATAATGGAGAGATAAGACTTTGTGTAGACTTTAGAGATATTAATAGAGTGTCACTCAAAGATCACTATCCTCTACCCTCAATGGAGTAGATTTTTCAAATGGTTTCATGTTATCAACATTTTTATCTTTTAGATGGATTTTTGGGATATAATTAGATTTTTGTCAATGCATATTATTAGTTTAAGACAACCTTCACTACTATATGGGATACATTTACTTATAGGAATACTCCCTTTAATTTGTCTAATATCGGTGCCATATTTTAAAGAGCAAAGGACATGGATTTCAAAAGTTTAATCAATGAGATGTTATTGGTTTATATATATTATATAAAAATGTTTTATAAAGATGATAATTAACACATGAAACACTTGAGACAAGTGTTTGAAATATGTATGCAATATGGAGTATCTCTTAATCCAAAGAAGTGAATCTTTGTTGTTTATGAAGGTAAGCTCTTAGGACATGATATTTCTGAGGATGGTTTGACTATTGATCCTAAAATAATAGAGGATATTATATGCTTATCATTTCTCTTGCATAAGAAATTTCTTCAGGTTTCTTAGGAAAGATAAATTTTGTCAGGAGCTTCATACCTTTTTTGCATCTTTGGTGAAACCTATCATAGCTATGCTCAAGAAGAACGAAATATTTTCTTAGACCAAGGAGGTTAAGAATAGTTTTGAATAAATAAAGAAATACATTATATAATATCCTACTCTTTTTAATCCTAATTTTACTAAAGACTCCATGTTATATTCATTTGATAACCTTGATACTATCTCAACCATGCTAATGCAAAATAATGATGAAGGTGTGAAATAACCAATTGCATTCTTTAGTAAAGGTTTAGAAGATTATGAATTCAATTAAAATTTTATATAGAAACAAGTCCTTGATATTTTAAGGCGACTAAATAAGTTTAGACATATGTTTTCAAATAATAAGATTCATGTTATAGTCTCTCATGCTAGAACCAAATAATTTATTTTGAGAAAATATCTTAGTGGAAAGAGGATAGGGTGGATCACTAAAGTAATGGAATATGATTTTTATATCAAATTAAAAAAATTTGTAAGGGGTAAAGGCCTTTGTGAATATCTAGCTTTATATCTTCATGAGTGAAAGGAAGAGGCTCTAGTCAATGACAATTGTTCCCAACTAGTTGGTTCATTTCCACCACAAAGTTGGATAAAGGATGTGATAATATTTATTCAAAATGATGAGTATCCTAATAATATGTGTATATCACAAAGGAGATATTTTATATTGCAATCTATTCCCTTTTGTCTTGTAGATGGCGTGATTTTAAGGAGGGGCATTAATGGTGTGCTATTGAGATGAATTGATAATGATCAGTTTGGAGTGTTGCTTGAGAAGTTCTATTATGGGACAAAATTAATTAATTTCTCTTTGAGAACCATATATGTAAAGGTCATGAGGGCATGTTATTATTGGCCTAGCCTCTTCAAGGATTTCCATGCTTGGGTGAGATGGTGTGGACAATGTGCTTTATTTTTAGGAAAATAGAAGCTTGTAGCTCTCCTTTTGAAGCCTATCCAAGTTGATCAGCATTTCATGTAATGTTTTTTTGATTTTATTTTCATGATAAATTCCCCATCAAGTGCTAGTCATAAATGGACAATCATAGCAATTAACTATTTTAAAAGATGGGTTGAGTTAGTAGCATTAAAGGAAGTTAATGATAATTCTATATTGGAGTTCTATGATATCATCATAACAAACTTTAACACTCCTACTATAATGTTAGATAATGCTCTTAATTTTATGGGTACTAAGATAACTGACTCGGTAAATAGTAATGACATATTCTTGAGCACTTAATCTAGATATTACCCTCAAGGTAATGGGTTGGCTAAATCTACTAACAAGAATCTAACCAAAATCATCAAGATAGCCTTAGAACACAACCAATTATCTTGACACACCAAATTAAAGACAACCTTATGGGCTAATAGAATAACTCCCAAGAGGTCAATAGGGAATTCTCATTTTGTGCTTATCTATGGAAGGGAAGCTAGGTTGTTTATCTCCTAAGAGTTGTTTTACTTAGAGTTGTCACATCAACTAGAGTTGCTTGAGAATACTCTAATAGAGGTGAGATTGATAGAATTAATGGAGTTGTAAGATACTAGAGATAAATATCATCAAGCTATGGAACATGACCAAGTACTAATGAAGAGGTATTTTGACAAGAAGGAAACTCTAAGATCATTTCAATAAGGTGATATACTATCAAAATGGGATGAATATAGAGAAAAACTAGGAAGACATACCAAATTTGATACCATATGGAGTGGACCATATGTCATCATCAAGGTAAAGCAAAATAACTCTTTTCAATTAGCAAGGATGAATGGACAAGAGCTTCCTATCCCTATGAATGGGATAAATTTGAAACCTTGCTATTGAGAACTAAAGGTTAGTTCTATAAATATTAGATTAGGTGTGTGTTTCCTTTCTTGTTATATTATGTTCCAATAAGTTCTCGTCAAACATGTGTTTTTTTAATTTTATGTCTTGTTCTTGTTGTTTTCTATAATTGTTGTGTGTTGTTAGAGGTTATTTTATATATCAATCCTATATTCATGTGACTCCATAAGCCTAATGTATATCATTAGGCAACTACTCATGGCATAAAAAACATGCCACCCTAGGGAAATTTCCAAATATGTTGACCATTTTTACCTTTGGTTAAAATGGGTCAACCCCCTATAGTCAAAATCTTGTATAAGGGGATTTTAATAATGTCATAGGGAATTTTGTAGCTCATTTTATGTTTTCATATGCCATTATAGCTTTGGTCATAGTCTATCTTAGTTCTTGTGTCATTTGGTATCTTAGGGGTCATTTTAGAGTCATATATGCAAGTGGCATGTTTTCATGGTTCGAAGCAGTTGTAAGAATGAGTCCAAAAAGGCCTAGTTTACACTTAGGAAATATTTCAACTTTTGGCTAAGTGTTAGAGTTATTTCAAACAAACTCTCTATAGCATAGGTTCCCAAGGCATAATTATCTTAGAGAAGTTATTCCATTTTATTTGGCTAAGTGTTGGAATTAATTTGGGAAAAATGTCTTTAAGGCAAAAGACTAAGGACATAAATCTTTTAATAAAATTGTCTGAGAAAATTTCCCCAAGGACATTTATTTTGGAAATTTTTTTAAAGATAATCTTTCCAAAGATACATTTCATTCGAACAAAATATATGAAACAAAAGGTCCTTAGGCCTATAGACATAATTATTTTGAAGAAAGTGTTAAAGATAAAATGTCCATAGCAGTATGCCTAATGTAAATCTCTAATAGAATTGAATGGTTTTAGAGAAATTATTTGTCCAAGCCTTCAAAATTGATCCAAGTAGGATCTCATAGTGCTCATAAGCTAATAGGGACATGGACTAGATTGACCAAATCTTGGAAACTCATCAGGATCTTGAATGATTGAATCAAAATGACTTGGGAAAGTTTAAGGACCAAACCATCATTAGGATGTCATAAAGAACTAGATTGGACATGTTTGTGTATTTTATAAATGATCTCAGTAAGCTTCACATGACCATAAAACCATGCATGATAAATATCCTTAGTGCCAAGATCATTCTATGCAAGTTTTATATCTCAATGAGTCTTCTATCTCAAGATCTAATCCTCCAAATGTTAGCTTACAAAGTCTAAGGGGCTAAGTTGTCTTATGCATCACATAGAAACACATTGGTGAACTTATTTTTGCATTTAATAAATTCACCTAAAAAATCTTTGTAATTCAAAAGGATGCAATGCCATAGAGTTATTCATGCCAAAAACATACTCTTCAAGTTACATGTTTAAGGGGACTTTCTAGCTCAAGTTATATATTTTCAAAGTTTGCCATGTAGAGCAAGATGTCCATGCAAGTGTTAAATTAAATCCTAGGTAAATATCCATTTAGATTCGATTGGTTAATGATAGGCACATGGACATCATACAAAACATATAGGTCAACTTGATGAGTTTATAAATTAACTCATTATTACTATAGTTTATGGCCTTAAATATGTCAGATGGTTGAGCATTATGTGTAATCTTGATGTTTAGAACTTGCATAAAGTATAAAATAGATGTTTTTGCCTAAATAAAATCATATAAAGTCTAAGTTTATCTTATTTTCACTTTGTTTTAACATTTTCATGTTTTAAGCTCCACATTTTGATTAATACAGGTAAATAGTAGTATTAATATGAGTTTTGATAAGATTATGGAGACAAGGAGGATCCAAGGCCAAGATTGAACCATATAAGAATTAGATATGGATTATAAATTTGTTGTAGATTTTGATAGGCTATCTATGGAGTTTAATAGGTGAGTTACAAATTTTTATAGTTAAGCTATGGATTTCGATAGGTGAGTTATATATTTTGACAACAAGCTACAAATTATTTTAGTTTTACTATGGATTAACCTAGATTGCTTTAAAATTGATCATAGTACATTCCAAAGGGTTCATATATCTCCTCCAACCTCTTCAATATAATTTGAAGAACTCTTTTCAACATTTCCATTTCTATTCGTGTATATAAATATATGTCTAATTCTATTTAGTCTTCCATTTTAGGAAATTGCTACTCTAAGTTGTAATGATGAAGAGAGAAGATAAGAACGTCAATATATTTAAAGATTTGATTGATATAGTTAGACATGGAAATTTTTTTCTATGGATTCTTTGAATCCTAAAAGATCTCATTGTAATGACTTTCTATTCCAACTATATCACTTAATCTATCCAAAATATCTTCTATTTTCAAATTATTTAAGTTGTTTCCTAGAATATTGGGATAGACAATTTCTTGGTATAGAATAAATAGATATATCCATGCTTGGATCTATAACTTTTATGACTACTTATAGAGATATTGTAATTTTGGTGATTTTATAAAATATAAGTACTACATCAATTTCCTTTCTTAATTGATGTGTTGAAGAAAATATATTGATTTGTGTTAATTCAAACCTAAATCTAAGGGAGCAAGGGCCCAATCCCAAGGAAATAGGAAATATATTTGGTATTTATTAATTGATTTTGTACTTCTTTCAATTCAATATTTCTATAAATATATGTTTATATAATTTAGATTGAAAACCTATAAAATTGAATAGTTAATTTTTTATTTCCAACATAAAGTATTTGTTTTATTCCTTCAAATTTTGTAAATATAGATTTATGATTATTTTTAATTAGTCAATGAAGATTCAATATTCTTTTAATTTTACAAGAGTGATTAAGTTTGTTTACAATTGTGTATAGCATTTCTAGATTCTACAAATTAGATCATATTGAGTGGTTTATGTTTCTGCAAAAGAACGTTCTCTTTTCAATTTGTAGATTAGAGATTAAAAGTATATATAGATTATCCTAACAACCAAAAAAAACCCAAAAACAAGTATTGTTAACCCAAAATCAATAAATATCTCACTGCAAACATATATAGGCACCACCTTGGTAAGAACAGACACCAACATACATTGGTTAAATGAAGGGGTAATAATGACACCCATCATTTTTGGCACTATTGTTGGGGACTTTTAGGTGTTAGTAAGGTAAATATAGGCTAACAGTCCATAAAACATAAAAATAATAAAATAATAAAATCACTCTCTTATCAAAATCAAGTATATGAGTAGGCCATGAGATTCATAAGGTAGATTTTCTCTAAAATATTTTGATCCTTTCCACGAAAGAATCAAGGTAGTCACAGGTAAAATTAATGGCTTGAGAAAAGAGATAAGATAATCCTTTAGACATATCTCTAAAGGATTAGAAGAATCCTCTTGTATAACAACTAAAATTGTAAATACTAAATGACCAAGAATGCCTCCTCTCAATAGAACTTTATTTGACATGGGAGAAAACATAGGTGAGGTAGATAACCCTCATAGGAATGTTCTTGAAAGGACCTCTTATTATCCTATTGTCTTTGAAGATGATGAATTAATAATGAAAAATATTTCTTTAGATAATTTGCCTACCTTTAGAGAATTGACCACTGAAGACCTAGATCAATTTATTTTTGAGTTTAAGGTTCTCTATTAGACCTATGATTACACATTAGATAGTCAAAACCTAAAACTTTTTCCTTCTACTTTGAAGGAATGAGTAATGAGATGGTTCATTAGCCTAGGAGGGAACTCTATTCATACTTGGAGAGAAATAGAAACAATGTTTTTGGAGAAATATCAAGACTATTACAGGGTTAAGGATAAGAAAGAATATTTTTTTTAAATTAGACAAAATGAAGATGAGAACCTTGAAGATTACCTAGATAGGTTTGTCTTTCCTCTCAATAGAAGTGGATATGAGTTACCTAAATAAGTGATCAAAACTATTTCCTCAAGGGCTTCGATGACTCTTTTAGGGATTCGTTGAATCTTATGGGAAAAGGATACATTACTAAGCTATACTTTCAAAAAATTACATGGTTATGCATAAACTACTATAGAACAAAACCTAGTGGTAGAAGAGGGAAAATGGGAAAATCTAGTAATGTAAGCCAACTCATGGAAGAGTTATCAAACTTTAAAATATATATATTGGTCCAATTGAATTCAACATTATATGGATTACAGGCCAAGGCAAAATCAAATAATGAGCCATTGGAAATATATTTCCCAAAATGTAGATTAAAACACACACTTAGAGATTATCCTTTGGATAAAAATAGAATTTATGGAATATGTGATGCTAAGGACTATGATACAAAGAATTGTAGTCACATTCTTAGTCTCAAGAATTAGTTCAAAAAAATGGATAAGCCATAGAAGAAATCAATTATGTTTAGAAACAAGGAAATACCTTCCAACAAAATTAATAGTTTGGCTAAAGACTTCCCTTCCAATAATGGCATGCACCTCTAAAAATATGGGTTGTACCACCATGGGGCACCTAAGAATGGATGCCATAATAATTCACGATGCCCTAGCTTTTTCAGCAAACATGGATGACATAAGGTCATCATTATCCATAGATAAACCAACACTAGAAATTTGATCCAAATTATAATCAACAACACCAAAGAAGATATCCACAATAACAACAAGCATTAATGGATCCCTAGGGAAATCAAGCCACCTCTACATAATGATTAAATCAGCCTCAATTACCTACTCAACTAGTAATAAATCTAAAAAACAAACATGTTTTTATAAATGAACAAGGTGAAATAATGGGGGTAAGAGCCATTGAATGTGCAAATATTAATCTTAGATCAGGAAGAATAGTGCAAGAACCCCAAATCATCATCACAAAAGTACCATAAGAGAAAACAAATCCACAAAGTCAACCAGTAGAATAAAAAGAGTCTAAAGGGGAAACTAGAAAAATAGAGGAAGTTATAATAACATGTCCATCTATGCCTTTTACAAAAAGATTAAAGGAAGTAGAATACAATAAGAAATATGAATTGATCCAAGAACTTAGAAAGCTAAACATATAAATTCCATTGTTACAAAACATTAGAGATATCCTGAGAGTAAACAAGGTGATTAAAATTCTATGTATCAAGACACTTGGTAGAAAAAAAATATCCTAAGACCATACAGGTTGATGGTAAGCTTGTTGATTTATTAGTATGGAATTTACTTTTTCTTAAATATGGAGACTGAGGAAGTCCTATCATCTCTATAAAAATTGGAAAATTGGAGATACCAAATGTATTGGTATATTTAGGGGATGTTATTGATGTGATGACTATAAACAACATGAAAAACCTCTCCTTGAAGGACATGTAACCAACCACCATAATCCTATAAATGTTAGATCATTCAACTACCAAACTAGAAGGTGTCATTGAGGACATAATGTTGAATATAGAATCATGGGAGCATCTTGATGATTTTATTGTCTGACAACCTAAAAAAAAGTATATTGGATACTCAATGATTTTGGGAAGACATTGGTTGACAATAATACAAACATTGATTGATTTTAGATCATGGGATATGACCATTTCAAATAGTCTTAAAGCAAAATGAATTTCTCTATATCCACCTACTCAACCATCAATGAATATTGTTAAATAGTTGTGGGTTGATCAACCTAATGAAAAACATGATAGAATATCTTCTCTAGTTATGGTTACAATCTCTTAACATGTTGAGGAAGTATATGATGAGTTATTAAGAAGTGTTTGAATAGTTATGTATCTTGATAGTCTAGCTACGGATATTGACAATCCAGCTATGGATTTCAATAGACTAGCTATGGATTTGAGTAAAAGACCTTTTGAAGGTATCACTTTCTATTCTTATAATCATTCATCCTCTTTCACCTCTTCAAATACATTACATGATCATAAATACATTCAAAATAGTGTAATGCAATGGGCATATGAAGGCAAATATTAATTTCTTATAGCCATCTAATGTCCATTAGCTAGAGTTATTTCCATAGGAGAAAAATTTATTAAATATTCGATTACATTTCATACATTACTTCCATATCCTTGACCTCTCAACCCATTTATGAGTGAAGTCAAGAAAATAGAGCCTTCTCATCCAAGAACTAGAAAGATCATTGTAGCACCAGGGAAGACACTCAACATAAATAGTTGGTTGACAAATAGACAAGAAATGAAAGTTTTTGATGTAATTAAGGATCACACTAAAGATTTTTCATGGTAATACAAAGATATTAAAAGAATTCATCCAAGCATATGTATACACCACATTTACATAGAGAACACTAAGCCTATAAGACATCCACAAAGAAGAATCAATCATGCCTTGAGAGATATTGTGAAAACTAAAATTGAGAAGCTACTAAAAGTAGGATTTATTTATCCCATTTTCTATAGCCAATGGGTCTCTCCCTTGGTCATTATTCCCAATAAAAATAGTAAATAGAGAGTATGTGTAGATTACAAAGAACTAAACAAATCAATAATGAGATACTACTTCCCTTTACCCTTAATTGATCAATTACTTGATAATCTGGCTGGAAAAAGATATTTTTATTTCTTGATGGCTTTAGTGGATATAACCAAATACAAGTGGAACCTGAGGATCAAGACAAAAAAAAATTCACCTACCCATGGGGAACATTTGCTTATAGAGTCTTTCCTTTTGGATTATGCAATGCACCTACCACTTTCCAATGAGCTGCCCTAGCCATATTTTTAGATTTGACCAATGACTATGTAGAATTTTATATGGATTATTTTACTATTTATGGGAAATATTTTTATGAAATTTTAAGCAATCTTTAAAAAGTACTATAAATATGTGAGGACAACCATTTGTCTCTAAGTTATGAGAAATGTTTGACTATGGTATAAGAAAGCATAGTTTAAGGACATCATATTTTTGTAAAAGGTATCTAAGTAGGTCTAAAGAAAATTGAAGTCATTTCAAAATTGCTTATTCCTCAAAATAAAACTAACATTAAGATTTTTCTAGGATGTATAGGTTATTATAGAATATTCATAAAGTATTTCAGCAAGATTAATGCCCTAATGTTTGCTCTACTTACAAAAGAAAGTGAATTTCTTTAGAATCTAGCCTGAGAACAAGCATTTAAAACTATCAAAGAAAAGCTTAGCACTGCACTAGTCTTAAGAGGACCTAATTGGCCATAGCCCTTTCATATTTATACTAATACATTGAATCATGATATGGGTATTGTTTTGGAATAGAAATATGAAAATGGACATATGTATTCCATATATTATATAAGAAAGAACTTAACTTCAACTAAAAAAAAATATACAACCATCGAAAAGGAATTCCTTGCTATAATTTATGCCATAAAAAAATTTAGACATTATATTACTAGATATAAAATCTTTATATATATTGATCATGTAGTTATTTGGTATTTGATGAAAAGCTAGTAGTAGGAGGAAGAGTTATCAGATGGATGTTATTAATATAGGAATTTGATATAGAAATTGTTGATAAACCAAGAAAGTTAAATGTGGTTACTGATTTTCTTTACAGGCTACATAATGAAGATGAAAAGGAACCTATAAAAGATATTTTTTTGGATGAATAGTTATTTTTTGTTTCAACACAAACACCTTTGTTTATAGATATAGTAAATTTTCTAGCTATAAGGAAGTTTCCTTTTAAATGTACTAAAAAGGAAAATAAACATTTAATTAGAATAAGTTCTTCTTATACATGGATTAATGGTATACTTTTTAAACATTGACCAGATCATGTTTTCTAAAAGTGTGTGAAGGAGAATGAGATGTATGATATTATTTTTGCATGTCATGATGAACCTGGAGGTGGACATTACTCAGTGAAAAGAATGGTCCACAAAATTCTTGGAGCTAGATATTTCTGGGAAACTCTCCACAAATAGGTAAAGACTGATGTTTGTCAATGTGATGCATGTCAAAGAATGGGAGAACCTACATTATTCTATGAGATGACTTTACATCCATAGGTAATTCTAGAACATTTTTTAAAATGGGGTATGGACTTTATTGGGCCCATAGATCCACCTTCACAAGGTAAAGAATACTTGGTATGTATAAACTATGCAACTAAATGGGCTAAAGTTCAAGCTCTTTTTTATGCAAGAGAAGAAGTAGTAGCAGATTTCCTCTATTTCAAGATCATGTAGCATTTTGGAGCACCAAGAGAGATAATATCATATCAAAGACCATAATTCATGTCTAATATGATTCAAGCATTTGTGGAGATCTACCAATTCAGCCATCAAAAATCTTCACCATACCTTCCTCAAGCAAATGGATAAGTGAAAGTCACTAATAGATAATTGGAAAACATTCTTACCAAGATAGTAAACAATAACCAAAATAATTGGGTAGCCAAACTCCCAGAAGGTATTTGGGCATATAACACTATGTGGAAGACCACTATTGGTTTTTCACCATATGATTTGGTCTATGGAAAGAAACCTCTTCTTTCAATTGAATTTGAGATGAAAACTTTGAGGACTACATTAGAAGTAGGAATTGATTTGGATGAAGCACAAAGAGAAAGAATATTAGAGTTGAATGAAATAGATGAAATAAGGATAGAAGCCTTACAAAAAATAAAAATGACATAGTACCAAAGAAAATAATGGCATGACTTGTATATCAAAGAAAATTAATCTAAAGAAGGCTATTGGGCACTCATATATGATTTCAAATATCAGAATTTCAGAGGTAAGCTTCAAACTAGATGGTTAGGACCATTTCAAACAGCACAAATTTTTTATAATGGTTTTGTATAGTTACTACCTATTGATGGAAATCAAAAGACACTTATTATAAATAAACATCATCTAAAACTATACCAAAAGCCTACCAACAAGGAGGAATTTATCTAGTTAATGTAGAATGAATTTGGTGCCATGGAAGAACTCAAATCTTCCATGGTAATTGATCTCTGAATCATAAAATTGGCTCGAATAAAGAAAGAAAATCTTTATTTTCTCTAAAAATGTAATATATATATATATATATATATATATATATATATATATATATATATATATATATATATATATATATATATATATATATATATATATATATATATGTATGTATGAAAAAAAATCAACACTAAAAATCTTTTGAGACATTGTTGACAGTCATGAATAGAAAACTAGCTTACTGATCATGCACTAAATAAAAAGCCTTGACTAGAAAACCAAAAATGGCTAGTCAAGGTAAAAATACCAAAAATAAAAAAATTAGTTCAGAAAAATTAGTTGGTTCCAAAGCAATAAATATAATATTATTATTTATTTTACTATCACTAACTCATGCAATTTGTTTTTTATGAAAGAATAATTAAAGAAGACTAATAAAGATAATACTAAGATTTGTATTGTAAGGTATTTCTTTTTATGCCAAGTGTTAGTTTTAGATAGTTAAGATTGAATGCATGTGCTCAAAACCATTTATATAAAATCCTCATATGGTGTTATAAGGAGGTTAAACTTTATGAAGGTAGAAAAGGTCAATTAAAAAGATCATATGGTAAATATCAACCCAAAGAACTATGGATAGTACCCTTTTCATAAAAATAGTTTTATAATGACACATCATTATCATTATGTGTCATTTATAAAAAGGTATTAAATGGAAGACTAAAAGTAAATCAATGATGGAATGATTTTAAATGAAATAAAACAAAAAGGTAAGACATCATTACTCAATATGCTTTGATTACTATCCGTAGTCTAATCCTTAAAAAGATATATTGGCATTCAAATTATTTTGTAAACATAGTTTTTAGAAATAAGTTAAAGAATCAACTATGCAAGACTAACCTAAAGGTGAATAATTCAAAAATGGGTTTGAAGAAAAAGTTAGAACCTAAAGATGTGAGTGAAGTATTGGAAAATGAAGTAGTAAAAGAGATATTAATTGCAGTTGGATGGCTTGACTTCTTTCTAAAGTTTCAAGGTTTTGATAAAACATTAGTGATATAATTTATTCTTTACTTAAAGCCTAATTTCTCCATAATGAGAGGCATTCAGATACATTTCTCCATGTGAATCCTCAATGAGTTTTTAATGATTCTATATGAAGGAGCTTGGATAGCAGGAAGATCCTCATTTCATTATCTTGTTAAGAAATTAGTGGTAAAGGAGAGGCTACACCAATTTTCATGGAATACATCAAAGGAATAATAAAAGGGGTAAGTAGAGAGTCTCTACTTAAACCTTGGAGGTTAGTTTCTTTTTAGATTATTAAATATTTAACATGTGAGGGACAATGTAGTGTATTGAGTTGTATGGTATTAAGAATGTTAATTCATTTAAGATATGGTCTTCAGTAACCTCAACATAAGATAAATTTACCCTCATTTCTCTTAAGACCCATTCAGGTTATGTCTATGAGGTATGCCAAAAACCTTACTACTGTACATTATCATAGGTTGATTCAACTCATTATTCAACATTAATTCTCATAGAAATAAAATATAATGGAATCTTGAGATAACTTACTTTAAGGAAAGAGAAAAAAACCCTAAGCTTGATTAAAAAACCTATGCACACATGCATGCCTCCAATTCAAATTCCCTACCAAATATCTCTTTTAAATCAATTGCCTCTAAGTTCATCTATAGCACAAAATCCATTGTCAAGATTATTTTACTAAAAACCCTAGATCTTCCTCCCACAGTCTGTTCTCTAGAGCCAACAAGTAGGAAATTGAGGCTTAGATCCTCTACTACAAGCTAGAAACATGTTTCCCAAGTTTCTCAAGTCTAAGAAATTATTCAAATTATTGAAGAAGAATCTTCTTTAGACCTTGATTTTTAGTTAAAAAATCTAGAAACCTTGCCTACATAATCTCAACCCCCTCTTAAAAGAAGAAAAAGATCAATATTGGTAGTTGATAGTGATGAAACCATTGTTTCCAAGACAATGGATAGTTTGAGGCAAAACCCCATAGCCACAACTAGTGAAGCTCATAATAGGGAAGAAGACGAAACCTTTCTTCTGCATGAATATTTCGCTGATGACTTTACTGAGACTATTTTTGATGAAAGTCTCATTCCTCCTACACAACAAAAAAAGCATAAAGGAAAATCCCCCATGATTGAAGAAGAAGGATAGCCTTCAAGGGAAACAAAAAATATATAACTCTAACATGCTTTAGTGTTGTCCTAGTTAGAAGACACTATTAAACAAAATGTAGAAGATATAGCTGAATTGATTACTACTACACAAAACAAAGATTTTATGATTAATCATTTAATGAAACAAATTGAAAATTTACAAATTTGGTTTTTAAAGAAAATGAATGAGGTAGAGGATGAAATTATTGATGTATGGGGACATACTATATCATTTGAAGAAGAAAACATTTCCTTGAGAAGGAATCTTCTAACAACTAAAATGGAAAGTGTTAGGCTGAGAACCCAAAAAGACTCTAGTTATTCTCATGTTCCTTCTTGAGTCATTATAGAACAAAGATTTTAGACTACTTTCTCTATTTCAAAAGTGAAAAACCAATGGGATGAAATATTCTCACAACTTAAAGAAATGAAAATATAGAATTATATACTTAAAAAGGAAAATCAACTTCTTAAAGAAGAGAAATAAAAAATGCAAGAACTGACTTAGGCCCAACAGAAAGAAGAGAAAGTTAAATAAACTCTTTAGTTTACTTGTCACTTAAGTGAGAAGTTGTTATCATGCAGAGTCCTTTCTTATATATATAGTTTATTTTTACATGAATAATTTTATAGATAGAAATTGTTATAGACATCTTATAATTTACCACATGAGATAAAAATGAGTGATGATTTCATGACATCATTTAGAAATAGTACCCTTGACAGATAAGATCTACTTAATGAGTTTTATTTGTGTGACATTGTTTTAAGAAATATAAATAATTTCTTGGTAAATCTATTTGTGGGATAACTTTAGATGAGAGCTTTATTGTCTGTATATAGGAATCAAATTGCCTAGTAGGATAGATATGATGATCACACTAACATTGCACAAGATGTTATTTTATGTATTAGGCCTCAATTTGGTAGTGAAAAATATTTATTATGACAATTTCACAACTATTAGCAATAACCTAGAATTCATGATCATTGTCTTTCCACATTACATGATGGCCTTCTCAACTTTGAGTTATTTATGTAGCATAATTTTGATGATGTAGTAGTGTCTTGTAGAAAATGTTGGCATATGATGTTAGTTACATTAAGATGAAGAGAGGTGTTTTCACCCACCACCCTTTAGTGTTATTTAAGAAGAAATAATTTTATTTTGTAGATAATTTCAAAAGTCTTACAGAGGGATGGAAGAAAGCCATGAATTGGAATGAGGTTTAGACCATGGTCATTACATTTTTCAATGTCTCCTTGTTAGAATATAGGACCACAATCTCAAGAACAATTTGATATTTGGGTTCATTTTATATAGAGGGATATGGGTTTCAATCCTAATAATTAGAGAATAATTTAAAACAATTTATATTCCATTTATGATTTAAGTTTGAATCTATAGTAGATAGTTCATAACTATAGATATTAAGGATATAGTTTGCAATATGACTTGTAAAAGGCAAGGAGTGGTGGAGATGATGATTTCATAAATTGACTCATCATTACCATAGTTTATGGCCTTAAATATGTTAAATGGTTGAGTATTGTGTGTAATATTGATGTTTAGAACTTACATAAAGTAGGAAATATATGATTTTCCCTAAATAAACTCATGTAAAGTCTAAGCCTATCTTGTTTGCACTTTTTTCTAACATTTACATATTTTAGGCTCCACATTTGATTCGTATAGATAAATAGTAGTATTAATATGAGTTTTTAAGATATTGTAGAGATAAAGAGGATCTAAGGCAAAGATTAAACCATATAAAACTTATCTATAGATTCTGAAGTTATGGATTTTGACAGGCTAGCTATGGAGTGTGATAGGTGAGCTATGGATTTTGACAAGCGAGCTATAGATTTTGACAAGTGAGTTATGGATTTAGATAGAAAGCTATAAATTATTCCAATTAAGCTACAAATTAACCTAGATTGATCTAAAATTAATCATAATACATTCTAAAGGGTTCAGATAGCTCCTCCAACCTCTTCATGACAATCTAAAGAACTCTTTTTAACATTTCAATTTCTATTCATACATATAAATAGATGTTAATCTCTATTTAGTCTCCCATTTTGATAAATTTCTACTCTAAGTTGCAATGATGAAGAGAGAAGATAAGAAATTCAATATATGTAAATATTTAATTGATATAGTTAGACGTTGGAAAATGTTATCTATGGACTCCTAAAAGATCTCATTATAATGACCTTTTATTATAATTATATCACTCAATCTTTCCAAAACATCTTCTATTTTCAAATTAGTTAAGTTATTTCCTAGAATATTGGGATAGATAGTTTCTTGGTATATAATAAACAAATAGATCCATGATTGGATCTATAAATTTTATAACTACATACAAAGATATTGTAATTTTGGTGATTTTTTGAAATACTAGTACTACATCAATTTCCTTTCTTAATTGATGTTTTGAAGAAAATATCTTGAGCTAAATTAATTCAAACCTAGATCTAAGGGAGAAAGGGCCCACTATTGAGGAAATAGGAAATGCATTTGGTATTTATAGGTTTATTTTGTACTTCTTTCAATTCAAGATTGCTATAAATATATGTTTGTATAATTCAGATTGAAAACCTATAAAATTGAATAGTTAATTTGTTATTTACAACATAAAGTATTTGTTTTATTCCTTCATATTCTAAAAATATAGATTCATGATTCTTTTTAGTTAGTAAATGAATATTTGATATTCTTTTAATTCTGTAAGAGTGATTAAGTTTGTTTACATTTATGTGAATCATTTATAGATTTTGAAAATTAGATTTTATTGAGTGGTTTATGTTTCTATAAAAGAATGTTCTCTTTTCAAACTATAGATTAGAGATTAAAATTAGATATAGACAAGCATAACAACTTAAAAAAACCCAAAAACAAGTACTGTTAACCTAAAATCAATAAATACCTCACTGTAAATAGCTATAGGCACTACCTTGGTAAGAATAGACACAAAGATATGTTGGTTAAATGAAGGGATAATAATGACACCCTCACAACTAAATTAAGCATTTTATAAATTCACATAGAAATCTGTTAGAACTAGTGACTCAAGTGGTCACAATCCTTTTAGTATCTAGAACATCTCTTACAAATTTGGTGCCTCCATGACCTTTTCACTTCTAGATCCAAACTTTCAAATTTGTTCAAATAATAAGAGATGTTTGTGAAGACACTCGCTTTAAGATACATAAAAAAACCATTAGGGTCTTAAATTTGATGGTTGGGTGGATATTAATGCTGGTCTCACAGACATCAAATGATGGTCGTATGGATGTCAAATTTTAACCATGATAAATAGCCATTTATTTTCAAATGAAATTAAATCAATGGTTCATGTTCCATCATATTTATGATCCAATGACATGAGCTCAATTGATAAGGATGTAGGCTTAATGAGATATATGGTTAGAATTCACTCATACATTTTGATCCAATAGTGTGAGATGAGTTAAAATGTCAAGGATTTAAGAGGCCACCATGTGGTGTAAGCATGTAAAATAATAGGCTAACAATAGAATCCTAAGATTAATGTGTGATTGATAAGTGACATAAGCACATTCAAGATAGTACGAGATCGATGGACCGCATTCATTAATACAAAATTGATGTAATGGTATAAGGTTAAAGATTCAAGATTTGACACTAGGGATCTATGAGGTCAATGGGAATAAAGATATGTTGGAGTATTTTGATTAGTCTGAGTCAATTTTTGATGGATAAATTTGAGCCAAGGGGAAGTTTTAGACCCAAAAAAATAGGTCCTATAGAGATCATAATATCACTTTTAAAAGTCATTAGAATGTCATGGAGTGGACATATCTATGCATCCAAGGTGATCAAGAACATAAAGGGATGCCATTAAATCTGAATATGGACTTCTAGTTTGACCTTTTACAATTTGCAGGATTTGTTCTATGATTGTGTTTACTATTTTTAAAGAGGGCCTATGAATATGGTAAATCATCAGTTCTTATTGAGATAAAGTGGGTTTATTTATACCTATTTTAATCAAAAGAAGGGCTATATAGTCTATAGGTCTGGATCAATGTGACAAGTATAGGAAAACTAATAGTTTGATATTGGCTTTCTATATATAGTGGAACTATAAACATGGGGATGAGTTTGAGCATGATCTAAATTGAATAATAGATAGCATTTCAAAGTATGCCATGAAGGAATACATTTATACCCCAATGGTTTCATATCTAGGACCAATTGCATGAAAAGGAACCTTCTCTCCACTCTTGTACACCATGATGAACTAGTTAGGAGCATTTTAGCACTAAGATAAAGCTCTAATAGATTGATCTAATAGTCATAATTACATTAATGATAGAACCTATATTGAAACAACTTAATCCTACCATTTAAACCATTAGGGAGCATCGATGAGAGAATAATGTAACTGTGCAACCATTTGAAGTGACCTAGATCAATCAAGAATCTTGAATGAGCATAAATATAGAATTAGTTGTAATTGTGATTTAAATAGAGTTGAGTTTGTTGATTCTTCTTTTGGAACCAAGATATTTCTCTTTAAAGTCCCTTTCTTCTATAAATATATCTTTGGAGATATTGTTAAGCATCCCTCTAGTTGTTATGGATAGACTAGACCAAAAATTATATTCTACACCTCTTGGAGTAATGAATAGAGAATTTTTATAGTTATTTTCTAATATGTGCTTAGTGGTTGTATTTTTTGATATACAAAAGTGGCCATCATCTTCCTTTTTTAGGTCCAAGTTCAACCTAATTTTTAATAAAACTTCTTATAGGTCATCTTTCATGTTTAAAGATTGATGTCTCAGGTATAGAGTGGATAGTTGACTATAAGTGCATCCAATCTAGCCTTACACTCATTACACTCCAACCTAAGTCCATCAAATTGGCCTCTAGGTGAAACACTATTGTTTGGAAACCATTTTATACATTACATTAGTTCTATTCATAGTATATTATTGTGCTAATGAGTTCAATATTGAGAGTGGATCTTTATATATTTAGTGCATCACCTCCTTTAGAGTAGGTTCAATCCATGCACTATTTAACTCTTTTCCCCATAAGTAATTCGTTGGTATAGATAAGATCATTTCAAGATACATTAAAGGATATATCCCTTAAATCTAGAGGATCATTTCCAATATAGGTACACCCACATACTTAGAAATGTTCCCATATTGCCAAAATATAGAAGAAGCTTGAATAAATTATTCTAGGATGTAAGATTTGGTGACAACAAGCATCACTCACGTTATGGTCCACTTTGTGAGATAAATAATTCCATAATTTTATGAAAGTGTGAGCATATTCATTAGTAAGTTTCTTAGCATTGATGAAATGGCTAAGGCTATTTCTGGGAAGGTCATTATGTTGGAATTCCTTAACTAGAGTATTGACTAAATCCTCTACTTTTGTAATGGAATGTCTAGGAATATGATTTTATTATTATATCACATCTCCTATAAAAGTTTTGGGTATATTTATGGTAGTAAAAAGGTAATAGTTTGGATCCATTCATTATAGATATTTCTAAAATATTTAAAAAAGAATGAAGGATCTTTAGTCCCATCATATGTCATAGTTGGATATATTTTTCTAATGTCTATGGACACAATGTCAGGTGATAGATGTTCATTTTGATTATCCCAAGAAATTTTTGACATTTAAAGTTGATCCAAGGAGTTTTTTTTGACCAATGTAAATAAGGTCTTACAAGGTCATCTTGTTGCCATTTAAGCTCATTCAAACATCATGGAGTGTCTATATCCATGCAACCTAGGTGATCAAGAACATAAAAAGATGCCATTAAAGCTAAATATGGACCTTTAGTTTGACATTTTGTATCATGTAGGGTAATTTCTATGCTTATGTTTACCATTTTTAAAGAGGTTTTGTGAATATGGTGAATCTTGGTTCTTCTAGAGATATAATATGTCTATTTAAACCTATAAGAACCAACAATCAAGTATAGTGTCATTAATATAATGAATATAGGAAAACCAATAGTCCAAGATTAATTTTACATTTATAATGGACCTATAAACATGGGGAAAAGTTTGATCATGATCAAAATTGAACAAGATCTAGAATTTCAAAATATGTCATAAAAGCATACATGTAGACCCCAATGATTTCATCTCTGGGACCAACTACATGAAAAGGACCCTTTTATCAACTTTTACATGACATGGGGAACCAGTGAAGAGAAGTTATAACCAAGACAAAACTATAATAGATTAATTTGATGGTTGTAATTGCATTGATGTTGGAACCCGTCTCAAATTAATGTGTTCTCATCATTGAAACCATCAAGGAGCATCAATGAGGGAATAATTTAATTATACAATAAGATGAAGTGACTTGGATCAATTAGGAAGCTTGAATGAGCATAATATGTAGAGTAAATTGTAACTATGGTTTAAATTGATTTGTGATCATTTGATTCCTTATTTTAGTGCCAAAATTCCTCTCTCTTGCTGTCCTTTTCTATAAATATAGCTTTGGATCTATTGTTAAGTATCCCTTAGGCTAGTATGACTATGATCTTCCATAATATGCATTTTGAACCTTTTTTAGTAATGAATAGAGTATTTCATAGTTGTTTACTAATATTTTCTTAGTATTTTGTTCTTGTCTAGTATGCAAGAGTGGTTGTCATCTTCCCTTTGTAGGTTTAGGTCTAACGTATGTGATAATAAATTTTCTTGTAGGTCATCTAATGTGTCTTAATGTTGATGTCTCAGGTGTAGAATGGATTGTTGACTATGAGTGATTTTAATAAATCCTTTCCCTCATTTCCCTCCAGCCTAAGTCTATCAAATTGACCTCTAGGTGAAACATTGTTGCTCGAAAACTATTGTAGACATTGCATCAGTTCTATTCATAGTCTATTATTGCGATAATGATTTCAATATTGAGAGTGGATCTTTGATTATTTGGTTCATCACCTCCTTTAGAGTAGGTTTAATTCATGAAATTTATAACACTTTTCCTATAATTAACTATTTAGTATATATAAGAGCATTTAAAGATACATTCAAGGAGCTATCCCTTAAATCTAGAGGTTCATTTCCAATATAGGTACACCCACATACCTGGAAATGTTCCCATATTACCCAAATATGGAATAACCTTGAAAAACTTACTATAGGGTGAAATATTTGGTGACAATAGTTTTGGTACACCTGGTGGGACCCATTATCTTCAAGATAACTTGTTAAGATGAATGTTGGTCTTGATGACATCGACTACAAATTGGTATGATACTCAACATTTGGAAACTCTTTCATGGTAAATTTAGTTCAATTCCATTTGTTTTATTATAAATTAACCTCATAATTCATGGTTATCACTAGTTCATACTTTTATAGAACATTCAATCCTATTAGCTCACCCATTCAGCCTAAAATTCCTATTGAGATTAAGTATCCACAACTTAATCTACCCTTTGAAGAATGAGTAGAATTTACTAGAGAGGAAGAGAGTGAAAATGCTACATAAGTTAAATATATTGAATAATAAGACATGGATAAACCTAATGCTTTCCCTACCTTCAATACTAAAAATCTAATTCAACTTCTAGTATATGATGTCATTCCCCCTAACACCACAAAAGGTGTGTTTGCATTTAATTGTGAGAGTCATGTCACACCTAGTGAGCACATTAGAGATATTTATAACTTTTATAGTTTTCAAAATATTTTTTGAGAGAACACTGACATTAGAATAGTTACCATGTACCATAAAGGGAAGGCTCTTGATTGGTATAGGACTCTAGAAGTTTGATGTATCACAACATTGGATTGGAGAGTTGTTGACTTCTATATTTGGAAATGAAAGTAATCATGGATATCTCATACATGAGCTCAACATGACAAAATGGGGACCTAAAGAAATAATGCATGGCTTTAATGAAAGGTTTCAAAAGACTTGGCATAGATTTCCTCCTCTTATGAGACCACCTGCTAGTTTTTTTTCCCTACTTGAAATCCATTGGGATTGAAATTACCATTATGATTCAATCTATGGGAGATTCCACTCTTCCCAAAGCATATATTCTTGCCATAAAAGTTGAGAATAGACTCATCCAAGTTGAAATATTGCCTCTTAAGGTGTATGTAAATCTTTTGTCTCATACTTTTGCTATCACTCCATAAGTGGCTTGATTTCATAACACCAATACCAAAACTAATGTTGTTCCTAAGCAAGAAGAAAATAGCGTTGATTAGAAAACAAAGTTCCTAGCCTCAAAGGCTCAAAATAGGCAAGATAATATGTAATAAGGTATCTATCAAAATCCTTACCCCTATCATTAATATTATGGTCAACAATATGGAAGAGGAAGAGGCCAATGGAAGCTTAACCCCAATCAGCCTACCAATGTATATGGTCCTAACTCTACCACCAATACAAGGGAGATAGTACCAGTTCATAGAAATTTGGTGTAGGGATAAGATTGGTAGGAAGACCAATTCATGGATGTCAATGAGAATGGAGATCAAGCTCTAGTATCTCAAGGAGTATTTACTCCCCTCCTATCAAATGAAGATGAGGTGATGATGTAAGTTAATGATGATTGACAACCTTAAGGAGAGATCTTCACCAATGTTTTGGTTAAGACACTTTTGTGCTAAATCAAGGAGCCTATATCATATAAAATACAAGGTATAAGAGTAAGGCTCTAATATTTGTTATTAGAATGCAAAAAATATCATCTAATCCTCCTACAAGACAATAAGATAGCTAAAAGTGTGATAGTTTTGAAAACTTTTACATCTCCATCAAGTCAAAATATGGTAAGGTTTACTCTTATTCCTCAAGTTTCAAATAATTATCTACCTATAAGATCCCAAGAGAAAGTAAGTATGGATTCTTTAAACATTGTATATTCTTTGAAAAACACTAAAACATACATTTCTCTTTTGAATGTTCTTCATATGCTTGGTAAAAAATAACTCTTATAAAAGCAATTATATACTATCCCTACTAGTGTCTCACCCTCAAATAAAAGTCATGACCATGATTATATTGGAAATTTTCCTAGTACCATTATTGAACCATCCACTATGGCTGAAAACCTCCACCATTTTACCTCACCTTCATTATAGGTGACAAATTAGTACACAGTTGCATAGTCGATAGTGGAGCTTCTACTTCTATCATACCCAAAGTTGTAGCTAACAAGCTAGGTCAAAAATATGATACACATAACAAAGGATTACTTAAAATAGATGGTAAACTTTCCAAGATATTAGGATTGATAAAAGTCTTGAATTTTTTCTTGCATGGTTGTCCTAGTTTTCTTATCTTGCAAGACATAGTTGTGGTTGATCTCCCAACCCACTTTTCAATTTACCTATCAAGTGACTTCATAGAAAAGATAGGTGGCTAAATCTCAGCTGAATTATCTTTTTTAGCCTTTAAAACAATGTATGAGGCCAAGGTGACAATTAGGATACAATCCCTTGCATAGTTTCATATAGAACTTTACATTGAGACAAGTTCTAATTTGAATTGTGTTGTTCATGATGAAAATGATTCTATTGTAGATGATGGAACTTCCTCCAAGCTTGAAGGCATTGAAGATTTGTTTCTTGATGAATTATAACACTATCACTTATTGAGCATTATCCTTACTCTCTCATGGAGGAAACTGATTTAGGATTGTATTATATATATGGAGTACAAATGCCTCTACTTGTCAAGGAAGAGGGTGAAGATGACAAGTTGTGGAAGATATTTTTTAATGGTTAAAAATGTAAAGTTGTTGCAAGGGCTAGTGTTATGTTGGTCTCCCCATATGAACAAAATTACTATGCTTCATATATATTTCATTTTATGTGTACTTTTAACATGGCTAAGTATGAAGTTTTAATTTATGGCCTTGAATGGATAAGGAGAAAAGGAATCAATAACTTGTATGTATATTGAGACAATGAATTGGTTGTACATCAGGTTAGGAATGTGGTTTATACCAAGAAGCCTTTTATAAATTCATATATTAATAGGGTATGGGATTTTCTTGAAGACTTTAATGCATTCAAGTACAATCAGTCCCAAGGGAGCAGAATAATCATGTTGATAGATAGTTACCATAGGATCTCAATTTAATTCTCTAATTGTGATAAAAGAAGAGGGGAAGAAATATCACATTAATATTTTTATCAAACCTTCTATACCTAATAATTAAGTTTCTTGTCAAGTGTTTTATATTGATAAACACATTGCATGCTTCCTAAAAAATGAAGTTGAGTTTTCTTCAAGTAATCAAAGGAGAATCCAATAATAATTGCGTGATTAGATGGTACAAATAAGAAACAATAAGATACCTAAGGGTTTGGTAACCTTATAAAGTATCTTCAATGAGAATTATCAAAATAAAAAGGATAAACTGAGTATGTCTATGAAAGAGGAGAATTATGAAAGCATCTTGATCTTCAAGGTCAAACTCCTCAAACTAGGCAAGGTATGTTCTACATTAGAGAATCAAGCATTCATTGAGTTGTGTAAAGAGTTTCATGATATCTTTTCTTGGGAATATAATGACCTCAAATGATTTTATCCTATCCTATCACACCATACCATTGAGTCAGAACTTGGGGTTAAACTAGTTAGACATAAGCAAAGACCCATCAACCTCAAGGTTGAATAACTCATGAGGTTAGACCTTACCAAACTCCTTAAATCTATGATAATATTTCTCATCAAGAATTCAGAATGGCTTGATAACCTTTTACCTATTATAAATAATAATGGGGAGATAAGGCTTTGTTTTGAATTTAGATATATTAATAGAGTGTTACTCAAAGATCACTATCCCCTACCCTTAATGGAGTAGATTTTGTAAATGGTTTCAAGTTATCAACATTTTTCTCTTCTAGATGGATATTTAGGCTATAATCAGATTTTAGTTAGTGAGGATGATTAGATTAAGACAACCTTCAGTATTAAATGGGGGAATTTCGCTTACAGGAAGATGACCTTTGTTCTATCTAATGCTAGTGCCACATTTCAAAGAGCAATAGACATGGCCTTCAAAGGTTTGATCAATGAGATGATATTGGTTTATCTAGATGATATAAAAGTGTTTTCTAAAGATGCTAATGAACATATTCAACACTTGAGTCAAATTTTTTAAATATGTATGCAATATGGATTATCTCTTAATATGAAGAAGTATATCTTTATTATTTATAATAGTAACCTCTTAGTACATATTATTTCTAAATATGGTTTGACTATTGATCCTGAGAGGATAGAGTCTATTCTAGGCTTATCATTGTCCTTGCATAAGAAAGTTATTCAAAGTTTATTAGGCAAGATAAACTTTTTAAGGAGTTTCATACCTAGTTTTCCATATTTGGTGAAATGTATCATAGATATGCTCAAGAAGAACTAAATCTTTTCCTAGACCAAAGAGGGTAAGAGTAGTTTTGAAGCCATAAAGAAAGGAATTGTATAATATCCTACTCTTATGAACCCTAATTTTACTAAATACTTCATGTTGTATTCATTTTCTAACCTTGATACTATCTCAGCCATGCTAATGCAAAAGAATGATGAGGGTGTGGAATAGCCAATCACATTCTTTAGTCAATGCTTATAAGATTATGAATTCAAGTCCAAATTTTTAGAGAATAAAGTCCTAGTTATTTTAAGGGGACTAAATAAGTTTAGACGTATGGTTTCAAATAGTAAGATTCATGTTATGGTCTCTCATCATAGTGCCAAAAAGTTTCTTTGAGCAAAGATCTTAGTGAAAAGAGGGTAGGGTGGATCACTAAGGTAATGGAATATGATGTTGATATCAAGGTTAAAAAATTGATAAGTCATAAAGGAATTTATGATCATATAGATTCATATCTTCAGTAATTAAAGGAAGAGGCTTTGGTTAATCATGATTTTTCCCAATCAACTAGTTTATTACCCCCTTAAAGTTGGACACATGATGTGATCATATTTCTTAAAAATGGTGAGTATCCTAATAATATGAGTAGATAACAAAGATATTTTAGATTGAAATATATTCCATTTTGTCTTATTTATGGTGTGAGTTTTGGGAGGGACATCAATGGTGTGTTATTGAGATGTATTGATAATGATCATTTTGGACTGTTGCTTGAAAATTTTGATGATGGGACAATATGAGGTCATTACTCTCCAAGAACCATATTTGCTAAGATAATGAGGGTTAGATATTATTGGCCCAACCTCTTTAAGTATTATCATGCTTGGGTGATAAGGTGTGGATAATGTGGTTTCTTTGTAGGAAAATAGAAGATTGTAGCTCTTCCTTTGAAGCTTATCCAAGTTGATCAACCTTTCATATAATTGGTCTTGATTTCATTTGCATGATAAATCCCCCATCAAGTGCTAGTCATAAATGGATACTCACAAAAATAAACTAATATAAAATATGGTTTGAAGCTATAACATTGAAGGAAGACAATGAGAATGTTATCTTGGAGTTCTATGAGAGCATCATAACAAGGTTTGGCACTCCTATTATTTCAGATAATGCTCTTGCTTTTATGGGTGCTAAGATAGTTGATTGGGTAAATAGTAATGGAATATTATAGATCACTTCATCAAACTACTACCCTCAAGGTAATGGGTTGGTTGAATCTACTAACAAGAATCTAATCAGAATCATCAAGAAACTTTGGAACATAACTAAATATCTTGGCACACCAAATTGAAGATAGCCTTATGGGATTATATAACTTCCAAGAGGTCAATAGGAAATTCTCCTTTTATTCTTATCTATGGAAGGGAATCTAGGTTGTCTATTTCTTAAGAGATTCATACCTTAGAGTTATCACATCAACTAGAGTTGCTTGAGAACACTCCAATGGAGGTGATATTGATAGAATTAATAGAGTTACAAGAGAGTAGAGATAAATTTCATCAAGCTATGAAGTATTAAAAAATACTAATAAATAGGTATTTTGACAAGAAAATAACTCCAAGATCATTTCAATAAGATGGCATAGTATTGAAATGGGATGAAGATAGAGAAAAATGAGGGAGACATACCAAATTTGATACTCTATGGAGTAGACCATATGTCATCATCAAGTGCAAGCAAGGTAAAACTCTTAAGTTAGAAAGGATGAATGGAGATGAGTTACTTATCCCTATGAATGGGATGCATTTGAAACCCTACTACTGAGTACTGAATGTCAGATTTTTAAATATTAGATTATGTGTGTATTTCCTTTCTTGTTGTCTTGTGTTTAATAAATGCTCTTGAAGCACATGTTTATTTTTATTTTGTGTCTTATTCTTATTGATTTCTATTATTTTTGTGTGTTGTTAGAGGATGTTTCATATGTTAATCCTATATACTTGTGACTCCATAGCCTAATGGATAGGATTAGGCAATTGGTCATAGTACAACAAACATGCTACCCTTGGGAAGTCTCCAAAGATTTTAACCATTTTTACCTCAATCTAAAGTTGTTTAACCACCTATAGTTATAATATTGTAAGGGAATTTCTACAATGTCATAGAGTATATTGTAACTTAATTGATTTGATTTCATATGCCATTCTAGCTTTGGTAATAGTCTAGCCTTATCCTCATGTCATTTGGTATTTTAGGGGTAATTTTAGAGTCATATGTGAAAGTGATAGAGTTTTATGGTGTCGATAAATTACAAAAATAAGTCCAAAATAGCCTATTTTACACTTAGGAAATATTCCAACTTTTGGCTAAGTGTTAGAGTTCTTTTTGACAAATTGTTTGAAATAAAAGTACAAGGCATAATTTTCTTAGAGAAATCATTCTAGTTTATCTGACTAAGTGTTAGAATTATTTCAAGAAAATTGTCTCAAAGGTAAAAGATAAGTTTGTTTTCTTTCACATATATTTTTTGAAATAGAAAAGCCACAAACTTAATTATTTTGAGGAAAGTAGTCAAGCAAAAATACCAAAGAGTAAATTTTTTCAGACATGTAATTAATGAAAAAAGGAGCTAAGTGTATTTATGTTGAGAAAACTGTCTGGGATAATTTTACTAAACACCTAATTATTTCAGACATTTTGTTCATAGCAAGTGTCTCAACCAAAATCTTTAAGGAAATATCTTCAAAAAAATCTCAAAGATAAAGTATTTGAGATAAAATATCCATAGAAATATGACTAATGTAAATATCCAATAGAATTGAATGGTTTTAGAGAATTTTTTTATATAAACCTTAAAAATTGGTCCAAACATGATCTCATAGTGTTCATAAGCTCATAAAGACATGGAATATATTGAAAAAACCTTGGAAACTCATCAGAACATTGAAATATTGAATCAAAATGACCTGGATAAGTTTGATGAACTAGACCATCACCAGGACATCTTCCAGAATTAAATGGGCTAACTCACTTGTGTATTTTATAAATACACCTAAAATAACCTCATGAGATAAGATATTGTAGTACCATGTTATTTTTATTCCAAGATCATATTTTGCAAGTTTCATATCTCAATGAGTCTTCTATCTTGAGATCTAAGCCTTCAAAGTTTAGCTTGTTGAGTCTAAGCTAAGTTGTCTTATATGTCACATGGAAATGATTAGACCACCTAATTTGAGCATTTATTATCTTTACTCAAGAAGTCACATGAGCAAAAATCTTGTTTTACCATATTTTTTTCATGCTAGGAACATGCTCTACAAGTTTCATATCAGTGTGATATTTCTAGCTCAAGTTATGGGGTTTTAAAATTGATTAGGGAGAGAAATATGTTCATACAAGCATCAAATTCAAGCCTTGTAAAATATTTGTTTAGGTTCAAATGAATAGTGATGAACACATAGACATCATAAATAACCAAACTATACAACTTGTCTATGAAATTTATAAACACACTTAGACATCTCTCAGAGCTATTAGATCAAGTGGGCATAATCCTTTTAACATCAAGAACATCTTCTACAAATTTGGTACCTCTATAACCTTTTCACTTCCAGATTCAATATTTCAAAATTCATAAAATAATGGGAAACTTCCTTGTTAATGCTAATTTTGAGATCTGTAAAGCAACTATTAGGGTTTAAAAGGTCCTTAAATTTTTTAAAGTTGATAAATATATAATGGTCTGTATGATCTCACATACTAACACATGAGATCTAATGGTTCATGCTTGAGTCAAACAAGTCAAAAAGTTGCTAGGTTTAAGCCCTTTAAAGAGATACAAATTAGACAAGCTCTGATGATGGAAATCAACCAAGTAGTGATCTAATGATGTGAACTCAACTAACTAGGAGGTGGCTCTAGGAAAAATCAATGATATGTATTACTTTGTATATCTTGATCCAATGGTGTGAGATGAGTCAAAATGTCAATGAGTTCAAGAGGCCACAGCGTGGCATAAGCACATAAGTTAATAGACTAACAATAAGATCCTAAGATCAATACATAATTGACAAGTGGCATTAGCATGTCCTTCATGGTAGGAAATTAATAGAACGTGATCATTCATATCAATTAGGATCAACAGTTTGAAGGAGGTCAAGAAGTCAAGATCTGAAAGTGGGGATCTATGAGGCCAATGGGAATAAAGATAGGTTGGAACATTTTTTATTGGCCCAAGCATTTTTTTACATTTAAAGTTGAGCTAAGGATCAATTTTTGTTGAAGGTAAATAAGGTCTTGTAGGGTCATCATGTCACCATTGAAACTCATTTGAATGTCATGAAGTGGGCAAAGCCATGTAACCAAGGTAATCAAGAACATAAAGGGATGTCATTAATTCTAAATGCGGACCTCTGGTTTAACATTTTATATTATGTAGGGTTATTTTTGTGAGTGTTTTCACCATTTTTAAATATAATCCATGCATATGGTGAATCTTAGTTCTTTCATAGATAAAATGGGTCTTTTTGGACCTATAAGACCCAAGCATCGAGTAGAGTATCATTAATATAATGGATATAAGAAAACCAATAGTTTGATATTGTTTTTCCATCTATAATGGCCTATGAACATGGGGATTAGTTTGAACATGATCTATATTCAACAAGAGTTGGAATTTCAAAGGATGTAATGAATACATACACATAGACCCCAATGGTTTCATCGATGGGACCAACTGCATGAAAAGGACCCTTCTCTCCACTTTTGCATGCCATGATGAACTAGTGAAGAGCATTTAGAACCAAGACAAAAATCTAATACATTGATATGATGGTAATTACTACATTTAGGATGAAAACCATCTCAAAACAACTTAATCCTACCATTACAACCATTAGGGAGCATCAATGAGGGAATAATATAATTATGCAATGGGATGAAGTGACTTGGATCAATCAAGAACCTTGAATGGGAATAATTTGTAGAAGTAATTTTAATCATATTTCAAATGGATTTATTCTCATTTGATTCCTTTTTTTATCACCAAAATCTCTCTTTCTCTCATTTTCTATAATTATAACTTTAGAGTTATTGTTAACTATCCCTCAGGTTGGTATGACTAGACTCTACCAAAAATTGCATTTTGCACCTTTTTGAGTAATTAATAGAGTATTTTAAAATTATTTACTAATCTTTGCTTAGTGTTTTGTACTTCTTTTCATCTTCCCTTTGAAGGTCTAGGTCCAACCTTAGTGCTAATAAACTTTATTGAAGGTTATCTATTGTGTCTTAATGATGATGTATTAAGTGCAAAGTGGATTTTGAATATAAGTGATTTCAATCAAGCCTTATCCACATTACCCTCTAGCCTAAGTCCATCAAATTGACCTCTAGGTGAAACATTATTTCTTGGAAACTATTGTAGACATTGCATCAGTTATATTCATAGTCTATTAGTGTGGTAATGAGTTCAATCTTGAGTGTGGATCTTTGAATATTTGGTGCATCACCTCCTTTAGAGTAGGTTCCATTCATGCAATTTATAACTCTTTTCCTATAATTAATCAGTTGTTATAGATAAGAGAATTTCAAGATACATTCAAGGAGTTATCCCTTAAATCTAGAGTCTCATTTCTAATATAGGTACACCCACATACCTAGAAATTTTCCCATGTTGCCCAAATCTAGAAGAGGCTTGAACAACTTCTTCTAGGGTGCAAGATTTTGTGACAACAACTACATCTTGTGGATTCTATAATTCTCTTATTACAACTTTATATAAAATTCAAATTAGTCATAATTTTGGTAATAATAATTACATCATGGATGCATACATCATGCATTTGAATTTTGATAGATCAAAAAACATTAAATTAATAGGAGTTTCCAACTTAAATCTTGTATTTTTTCACTATTAATCATAAAATTTCTATCTTATCAAAAAAAATATAGATTCAAGATTATTTATTTCAACAAAAAAAGCCATAAGGATCAAATGTCTTATTTTGTCTAAATTATCATTTAGAATTATAATACTTAAAATATGTAATAGAATTATAATACTCAAAATATTTAGAAGAGGTGGATTAAACAGACTTGTTTAAGGGTACTGTATTTGTCTTAGGTTTAAATTTTATTTTAGATGAGATATCAACAAGGGCATGACTATAATTGGGAAGAGTATCAAGGGACACCATCCTCAAACTTCACATAAAATGAGTTTCATATTTAGTATTATTTATATTATCTTTAATAATAATAGGTTTTGTTTATGGTTAAAATTCATAATCCACTCCTCAATCTATCCTCCACATGCAGCTCAAAAATACAAACACATGATAATTAATATTATGTGATAAAAATATAAATGAAAGGCATGGTGTTTAAATTTACATTTAGGTCATTTAGGTTTTGTACAATTAATGATTTAATCACTTAATCACTCATTATTATAATACAACCAAAAAAATCCATTCCAAAGGCATGATTAAATAATTTTAAAGTATGATTCAAGATTAGTTTTTAAATTACAATATAAAAGTTATTTATAATCAAATTACAACTAGAAATAATTAAATCCTTAGTAATACAATTGATGTTAAAAAATGGCCAAATACATAACTTCCCCCTTAAACAAGCATCGACTTGATACATACTATATAAATTGTCATTAAGTATAATATTTAATAACATTAAATTATTTGGTTATTGGTATGTTTTGTGACCAAAACACCCCATTCATTTGGAATGGAGACCCACTTCATGCCCTAATTATTTAAAAAAACACATTTCTTTTCATAAAAAGGTGATTTAATATTAGTTATTTGAATCTATGATCTATAATGAATTTTTAAATGTTTTCTAAATGATTATATAGGGAATTAGTTTAAGTGTTGTACAAAAATAGGATTCTATTGAGTTTATTTAGGTAATTATGGGATTGATTCGATGTATTTTAGTATATTTTCATATTATTTCGGTGGTATTTCCACTATAGGATTTGTGAGGATTTAAAATTAGCTTTACCATTTCTTTTCACACTTTATTACAACACTTTCTTGTCTATTTTACTTATCCAAATTTTAAATATTTGATAAATAAATTATGACTTTCACTCTAGTATTTTTAACATTATTTCATGGATTTCACATTCCTATGCACTATTTTTAAATATTATGATAATATAACACATTATTAGCATGCCAAGTGTCTTATCCTTATTCGGTACACATTACATACTATTTTTTCCTCTTTTCATCAAGTTATTCAACTATGAGGACATAAACCATTAAAAGAAATCCACATATCCTTCCATCATTTCTAAGTGCCCAGTTTCCACACCTTCAAGTGATTTCATTAAATTTTATAAATTTTTTGATTGAAATAATCCAAGCTAATCATCGACTATAACTTGTCATGTTTTTTCACTATCACATTTAGTTTATAAAATAATATACATAAATATCAAGAATGGAGAAGAAGTGGCCTAATTCAAAGGCTCAACATGTCATTATTAAAACATCTGTGCCACTTTTTATTGCATGTAAAAATAAAATAACATAATATTGTGTGGTTGAAATGTAATCATAACATTATGTATGTCTTCATGATATTATACATGTACCTTACATTTAAAAATACATAACATAAATATCAAGGATCGTGAGATCCTAAACTAGTCATAAAGAGACATGTGGTTGACCCAAAGACACTCAAGAATTAAATAAACTCAAATAAATATTACAAAGTGGGATAAATAAGGACAAATTTATGGTCTATGATCACTTTATGAATATGTGAAAGTACAAGATTAAATAAATTTAAAATGGAAAAAATCATTCAAATAAATTCAAAGGGATGCTTTAGCATTTATCCCACATAAGTAACAATTTGACTTGATCATTTTAATATTTAAAACAAACATAAGAAAATAAGAAAATTTAATCTATTCAATTTCCATCAATGTTCAAAACACCCATTTTAATCAAGCTCTTAACAAGAACACTCAAAATTATAAAGTGTTTATAAGTGACCTAGAGCCAAAGATATATAAAGAATAAGAATAAAATTGATATAACTGACCATAATGGATTTGTGACATCTTATCTATTGTCATATGGAAACAACCAAGTGTTCAAAAATGCTCAATTCATATAGGATTCCATTAGATGAGGCTTAAACGCTATATCATAGTCTATGATGAAGTAGTTAGGGCTAGGATAATATCATATGAAAAGATCCCTAATTTATATGATGCCACTAACAAAATGATATTTTGGCCATGTAGAAAGTTGGGTTGCATAAAACTATGACCAATCTAGACATATTCCCCTACCTAGGCTTATTTCAAAGTCTCTTTATGAAAACACAATGTTTGGATGACTTCATTTTATTGTTGATGAAAAAGAACAAAATTGAATTCCTAGCCAGGTTTATAATAAAAGGCTACTATAAAACGCCCCAAAAAATATCTCTATAGAATCAAGATCTTTTGTTTATTTTTTTCCAGAAAAACCCACCTCATGGAAGTGTAAAAAGATTGGGCTAAAAAACCTAAGAGATAGACCAAGAGGGAATATGTTGACAACATCCCTATTTGCTAGTTTATATTAGGAGTCTAAACAAACATGGCCTTAATGAACTTACCCATGGGGATATCCTGGCATATCTCATATAAAAATGGTTTGGGTTCCCCTCCTTTCCATTTCATAAATCATATACAAGATCTAACCTTGTTAGAAATCATTGCCTTCAATCTGAAGTAGCAAGTTTCAGGGGTAAAAAGAGGAGATAATTTATACATTATGATATATATAGTATATGACACCTTTATTATAGTATTTTTTGACAAAATTTTGAGATGAATCTCTACTCTAGGGACATTATTACATTATCACTTGTCAAAACTATATCTCTATAGGTTTAAACACTACATTACATATATATGTGATTATTTTTATCTTCCAATTTGCCATGCCATTAATGAAGATTCCATGGCTAGGTTTTTATATGAAATTAAAAATTACATAATGATCATGGGGGCCTAATAGTATTATTATAATTACATAGTCATCAATATATAGGGAGTGTTAGTGTCACATATTAGGCTAACTATCTATGTTCCTAAGAAGTTGGTTGAGCAAGAGATTGATTACACACTTCTCAATGGAGTTTACTAAGTTTTAAATGAGAAGAAATAATCACCATTGCTTACAATTCTCTAAAAAATTGGTAGACTCATTTTAAAAGTTTGGTAAATTTTACATGCAACTATAAGACACATGTCATCTTTTAATTTGACTAACCATGACCTGTGCCAATGAAACCTAAGAGGAAATGTTAGGGCACATATTAAGGTCATATATGGGAAGGTGTCTATTATAAAAAACCATAGAAAACACCATAATTAATAGGTATTCATGAATCTAGAGGATAAAAAAGATGTAAATATATAGATAAAAACTATAGGACTTGTCCACAAACCTATTCAAATACAGTAGCCTAGGCATATTAAAGAAAAACCAAGAGAAATTGAATTTAAATATGATTCACCAGGGATAAATTCCATCCTAATATTAAATAAACTATAAGATTTACCTCTAAGAGTACTATCAGGAATAAAATCCTTATGTAGGAGGTAACTCAACCATTGGCTTCCACTTATTTTTAGTTCCCTTCTTTCATTTTTTTCATTTAAAAAATCCATCCCCATATTGACACAAATATAATAGATAAATTTCCAATTATCTCCCTAATTTACTCATAATGCCTCCACTTTAGGATGCCCTAATGGAAACTCTCAAATAATCCTTCAAGTGGAGATTTACACACCTAGTTTCCCATTGAGCCAAGCTAAGGTGACCATGGTATACTAGAGACAACTATCATTGAGGACTTCAACACAATGTCCTACCATCATTGATCTACGTGTGACCAACTAGATCCTACATGTTACATAATATTTAGTCTCACATATCCTAGATATTTTGTCCATAATGTATTACACTATAGTCACTTTAGTACCATTGGATATAAAAATCCTTGTGCTAATATTTGACTCAAATTCATTTTCACAAACTTCTAATGTCACTTTTATTGATGGGATCTTAAATATTTTTACACATTCTACACCAAAATAAAAGGATATTAAAGGAAAATTCAAGTTATATTATATGGTCATCACCCAAGATTAGTTGGTAGCCCATCAACTCACCATGCATATGTAAATCACAATACCTCCTCATCCAATCATGATAACTTACTCTAATCCTTAATATGTTTCCTCTCCTCTTCCAAATGTAACTTATGTTCTACCACATCTCATTAATCATGTAACACAAGGCCCCATTCACACTTCTACATGCATAATATTTGTCATGGTGAAACCTATATCTCCAATTCTTACACCTCCTCTATTTCATCCATCACCAACTATAATTTTTAGACCACCCTCATCTACTGCCACTTCTATATCCTAAGAAAAAGTATAATAGATATATATAATCCAATTGGAAAATCCCCAAAGTAATGGAATGGTTATAGTGATGAACCTAATGTGAAACTAGAATTTGATCAGCCTAATACAGATCTCAAATGAGTGATCAAAAGTAAAATCACTAAAGTGGATACTCCAACCATTCATGCTATTGAGGAGGAGTTATTTACTTTAAAAAGGAAGAGAAAGTATAGAATAAGGGAGATGGAAAAATTTGTAGAAGACCTTTAGTCAATGGTGAATACAACTAGTGAGATAACAAAGAGGGTTGTATAAGGGATAAAATAGACAATGTATAAATTTTAAACCTAGATAAAAACATCAATGCCTAAGACAATTTCCAAAGAAGTAAAAATTACACTTAATTCTTTATATAAGATCTTATTTAATATTATCTAGGCCAAGGGGGAGAAACACATTTTCAAAAAAAAATTCTAACTTTAATTGGATCACATTCCTAAGTTTGAGGATAAATTGACAAATCGAGCTAAAACTTTTAGGAAAACCATGTTCCCATAGATGAAGCTTATGACTCTATATGACATTGAATCATGTCAAAATTAGGTTATCCACATGTGGATTTAATTAAAATAATGAAGAGAGGATATTAACACCATTATCCATTCTAATGATAATGTAATTGACATGATTTGTCAATGATTTCAAGAGGTAAGGATTATTTCATTGTTTAAACTAGATGGTGGGCTTCATTCCTTGACTATTTTTTTAGACAAATTGGATAATTTTATGAATGAATTAATAAATAGGTTCAAATATGACAAAATGGGTGGTCACAACTAGGCCATTTAATTGGTAAGCTATGAAAAATAAAAAGTATAATGAGTAAACTCTATGAGAAACATTGTTACCAATTAGGAGTGCTACCCTTGTGAAAAAGTGTGTTGTTTACCACTCTTGAAATAATGGAATATCTCAAGTGTGGGTGAATTTTAAAAGGAGATAATCTCTAGATAAAGGACTAGTTCTCATGATTCACTCACTAAAACTAATACTATTCCTAATAACTACTGATCTCTAACTATGAAAAGGGTGACAGAGATACTGCTTGTACTCAGATTGAAATGAAAACTTTGGAATTAAGGTGATTCACCAATTAATATGATCAATTATGATTTTAATTAACACTCTTATGAAGGGAATAATCTTTCACATATTCTCTTCACTTTAAGAATGACTTTTACAATAATGTTTCATGTAAAGGACTTGGTAAAATCACTCTTTATATGGAAGGAATGAAAATGCATTGAGTTCACATCCACACTTATATTAAGACTGATATTTATACTTATAATGACCTATATAAACTCAAATATATTGTATGAAGGTAAAAAAAACTAGAAAATAACATAGGAAAACTAATGCTTCAGAATGTTATATCAATGTCAAACACCATACACTTCACCAAAACCTAAAAAATAGAGTCAAAGATCTTGTTATTTATTCAAGAGGTGAATAAAAAATTTATCATCCTTTTATCACAACCAAATAAAAATATTTATAATACTAATTTATAAATAGAGTACAAATATAAAATCAAATTTTGGGAGACAAAGTAGCCCCAAAATATGGATGCCAAACTTGGTCTACAAACCCCTAAAACATTACATAGTACTTCCTCAAATATATAATTTCATTTAGGTCCTTAGGGTGGAATATAGGTAGATTATCATGTGTTAAGGAATCTTTAAAATGTCTTCATCATTGATTGGTCAAGCTTGACCACTTTCAATGTGTCTAAATCCTTACTTGACCACCCTATATACTAGATCATATGTATTTGTTGAAAAATAAGTCATCTTATTTAAAAATATTACTTTAAGTATTCATTAATTATCAATTTAAATATTATTTTAATAAAATCATGAAGTATATCCACCTTACTTGGGCTGTTAGAAGCTCATTGATGCTTGTTTGACTCTTTCAACATGTTAAGCATAAGAAGGAAAGAAGGTCTAGTTAGGAGTCCTTGAGACCTCTTAAACATTTTAAACCTTATTAAAACTGAAATTGAATTGATAATAATTTAATAATAATAATATGGAGATATAAACACCAATAAATCCTTTTGAAAGGTTCTATGCATCAATTTACTGCTTTAATCACTTGATTCCTTCATGAGCAAAGTGGCATAGGAGAGAGAAATTTGAGTTTTACATTGAAATAGGAAAAATAACTCTATGGAAGTATTATAAAAATAAATTCAAACCTAAAAAAATTCAATTGGATCCATCATACCCTCCAAAATATGTCATTTTTCTCTATTTGCTTGCTTTTTCACTCATTCTTTATAGCCCTAAAACTAGTAAATCTCCTTTTATAGAAGAATGTATGAATAAAATTAGAATATTGAGAATAGTTTTGAGTACCATATATCTACTTACATCTTATTAAAAAATTTCATGATCTAAACCCAATATGAAATATCTTTTTTCTATCATTTCTCTCTCTAATTAGGCCTAAAAGAGAAATTTAACCCAAATGACCACCCACACATGTGGAACATTCCAAAAGTGTTTTATTCACTTTACCTTGACTAATAACATCATCCATGAAAATTTTAAATTATTGGGATGTTGTGTAGAAGGGAAAACCATGAAATGGCCATTTGTAAGCCTAGATACTTTTGTGTGCTTGAGGGGTAGTTTGAGATGATTTTCAATAGATTTGTAGGTTTTGGTGACTAATATTTCCTTTATAATACCTATAACATCTTAACACAACTCATTTGTTGATATTTAAGTCCTTTACTATAGTTTTAAGCCTTCATCATTGATTTTGGGCTTGTAAAATTGAGTTCTTGTACTTGTTAAATTAGTGGCCAACTTGCAGGGGATGTATAACAACTTGTAAGACCTATAGAATAGTTTTGATGGTTATTAAACATCTATATATTCCCCATAATTCTATTCAAATGGGTTTTAGATTAATCTAATACATATTTCCTCATAAACAAGATTAAAACTACCTATTTTGCCTTGTATCATATATTACTATACCTACACCTATGAAAAAACACTTGGAAGTGAAGCTTAGGAGAGTTTTGAATATAAATAGCATCATTTTTAATTCAAAATATTACATTTTAGGGAATTAATAAGCATATTTTATCCATCAAGTCAATTTTAGGGTTTAGGGAGGGTTTAGAGGAGTTTAAGTTCTTAACAATGATAAATAAAGGATAGGGGTCCTTTCTAGAAAACAATGCCAAGATTTAATATCAGTGGGGCCCCTATAATATCTCATATGGGATTGAGTTCCCATGCATCTTCTTAGTAAAGTTATAAGAAAACAAAGTAACCTCTTTGAGATCCTTCCCAAGCAAAATAGGGTTATTTAACTTCTAATTGATTTTTCATGAAGTTGTGTGACCAAAGGGCTGAATAAATTTCACATATCTACATAATGGGACACCTTAAAACACCTAAAAAAACCCTATATTACCATAAACCTTATGTAATAAGTTATAAGATCTTTAAAACCACCTCTCAGGCTAGTGATTGTGTATGAAGGTTAAGGAAGGTCATTTTGGGTAATTATACCTAAAAACATACTTTGATATAAAATAAATTTCTTAAACATGTCTTAAAAGATCTATGAATTGATTTATTATGACCCTCTACAATACTGACCTCCCAAACAGGTCCAAAAATTTGAATTCTCACCATGAGGGTTTCTATGGAAGTTGGATTTATTAACCCTATAGGTCTATAAAATGATTCTATATATTCATTTAATTATAAAAACTTGATAAAGGTATTTATTGTGGTAATATGCACTCCTTTTAACTACCATATTCCCAATCTTAGTGAGAAACACGTTCTACTTACCTTTGCTTGACTATGGCTTGTAGGTTCTGAAAGGACTGTGTATACTTTTTCACTGTGTTCTATCCCAGTGGGTTTATGATATTCAAAAAAACTTCCCTAAATGTAAATTTATTCCATAATCACTCTAATCTCATTTAAATTAAATTATATAACAATCATTACTATCATATCTAAACTGTAACCTCTGTATCAACATTCTCACCTATGTACTTGACTACCTATAGATAACATTAACTATAGGTATATATTTTTATATTCTTTCGTTTATATGAGGAATTATATGAATTTATTAATAAATTTAATAGGTCTATCATATTATTTTAGAACATATTAGTATCTTTTTAATGCATCAAAAAACCTCTAACCTTTTATCACACATAACTTCTCTACACTATGTATGGGTTGATTGTGTTATCTCCTTGCTTGATTGTGTAGGCTCATGAAGATTTAAGTGTCTAGGTTTATTATTTGAAATTTTACTCATGAAATTATATAAAATTAAACAACTCCAATGAATTGACTAAATCATCATTTAAGGTTCCAACTCATCATTCCACTCTTTCACACCCACATTGTCTATCAAACTCAGTTAGACCTACAAGCTAGTTGTACATCATGATTTTGGAGTTTTTAAAGACCTTAGGGAAAAAATTTAAATCATATAGTATTTAATATGTATTAAAAATATCTCAACTCCATGACACCTCATTAAAAAATGATAAATCAACCTCTTCCTCTGACACACAAACTTCTTATCTTGACCACACATAGGTCACCTAAACTAAATTTGACTTAACTTGGATATAGGTGGCCATTTTGCTTTATATTTAATTTGATAACCTCTTTCATATTCAAAATATAACATTATAATCATTCTATATTATCTAATAATCCATCACATACGTTCACATTGCACCTTCTTCATTTTCACAAGTTCATATTGCATGAAAGCTTGATTGTGTTTTCACCTATATGGATGTAGATGCATATGTAATGTTTATATGGACTATATGAAGAGAGAATTACAAATACCTCCATGATTACAAGATTCCATAATATTTATTAATATCCTTTGGAATTATTTATGTCAACCTTTGTCTTAGTGACCTTATCATCATAAGTTCTTGAAGTAGCCTAATAATGGATGACTATTGTAAGTGCCTATTTATCTCAATGTACGGATTGTAGGTGATCATGTGACATAGCTTGTGATATGAAAAATAGTATGTAAAAACCATTTAATGAGTTAATTTCACCTAGAATCACTTTAAATAATAATTTAAGGAGCTTGATAACATAGAAATAAACATTTTATATTACCTTAAAAATGCTAAAATACCTTTAGTTTCTACCAAACAAGGCTTAAAGGAGGTTTTATTGTATGGTTTTGATGGGACTTAATAAACTTATGAGTAATCTTAAGTAATTAAGGTACATATATCACCTTGAAAACTCTTCTATCACCATCATAACACATTCATAAAGGTACATAGTCCTTTTGGAGGTCTCTCAAGTCATAAACAATCATGACTATGTTATTTAGGCATTAAAGGATCCAAAGAGGTATTTTCTCTCATAGTGTCATTGGTCATCTTCAATACCTTATGAGAACTATAAAAAACCATCATGACCTAAAAAAAAAACTCTATTAATTTTTGAATCCTCGTATCTCCTATCTTTTTCCATTATGTCCTTCTAGCCTCCTCATTAGGCCTACAAGAGATTTGAGCCTTTAAGAGAGCATGGTCTTAATACCTTATATAGAATGTCCTCCTATAGTAAGGTAAAAATTTATAACCTTTTATAAATCCTTCAATATCATGATGAGGTGATGAATATACTCTCACACACTTAAAACCTTGTTAGACCTACAACTATGCTATGTGAAAGAACCAATCTCACTCATGACACCTCAAGGAAGACCCTCCTCAAGATGAAGGTACCTAAAACATTTACTTACATGAAACAAGTGTATTTTACTTGAAATATGATTTTGAAAATTCCTTAACATGGATATAGTCTGCTTATATACCAAACATGCTTAACATAGTGACCTTTTTTTATATGATTAAAACATAGTGACCCCCTTACACTCAACTTATATATCAAACATGATTGAAAAGATGATTGGAAGTTAATTGTACCTTGAAGAACTATATGAATGGCCTCAAAATAGGCCTTTTTGTCACTAAAACTATTATAATCACTTGAGAAACTTAATGGAGCTACTACAAAATGTATCCATTATACCTTTTCATGCCTAAAAAATTATACCGTGTCCTTATTTGGATAATAAACTTCCATTATCATGAAAAACATACTCTATAAGCTAGAAAGTGACCCAAACTGCAATCAACTAGGACATAAAATTAGACAAACATATTACCAACCAATTTGATCAATCATTAATCATGTCATGATCATGCAAGCCATGAGGCCTATCAATATACTTTGGATTCCTTATCATCACATGAAAAAACATAAAATAGCTTTTGAGGTGGCTAGACAAGCACATGAACATGATGATCAAAACCTTAAATTAATCAAATTTAGCTTAAAATATACTAATCAAAGATTTGGATGACCATTTCAAGTACATTACAATAACAACATAATGAATTGACCATTTTTACCATAGGCCAAAATGGGTCAACCTTCCATTGTCAAAATCTCATATAGGGGATTTTTATAATGTCATAGGGTATGTTGTAGTTAATTTGATGTCATATCATATGCCATTCTAGATTTGGTCATAGTATAGCTTAGTCATTGTGTCATTTGGTGTCTTAAGGGTCATTATAGAGTCATATATGTAAGTGGTAGGTTTTCATGGTGTCCAAATAGTCAAGATCATGGAAAGAGTTTGCATAGGCCTCAAGAAGTTCATTTGAGCTTTCAAAGATCAAGTAGTAGTTCAATCACAATCCTAAGTAAACTAGATCATCACTAAGACATCATCTATAAATAAATAGACCATATCACTTGTGTATTTGATAAGTTCACTCATAAAGCCTCATAAGCCAAAAGGTTACTGTGTCATATAGCTCTTTGTGTAAAGAACATGCTCTACAAATTTCATTTCCACACAAGTTCTCTAGCTCAAGTTATGTAGCTTCAAAGTTAGACTTATAGAGTAGAATGTTCATACAAGCATCAAGTCTGAGATTCTTAAAGAGCCATTTATATTAAAAATGTCCTTAAAAGGTTTAAATTTGATCAAGATATAATGGTCTATGTGAGCTCACATACTAACACATAGATTTAACAGTTTGCACTTAGGTCAAATAGGTTAAAAGGTCTCTTGGTTAAAATCCCTTAAAAATCTATAGGTTGGATAAGATCCAATAGTATGGGTTCATTGAGCATAGATCCAATGGTGTGAGCTCGATTGACAAGAATGTGGGTCCAATATAGATCAATGATAAACATTAAATCATACCAATAATCCAACAATATGAGATTGACTAACAAGAAAGTAGACCCAATGAGATCTATGGTTAGCATTCGCTCATACATATTAATCCAAAGGTATGATCAAAAGTCAAAATGTCAAAGGCTAGTCTTCCTTCATAAATCTTGATCCTATGGTGCACAAGAGCTCAAAAATTTATGATCTAATAGTAGGGATCTATAATACCAATAAGAATAAATATAGTTTAGATTAATTTGATTGGTCTAAGTTGGTTTTCGATGGACAAAGTCAAACCAAAGAGCCATTTTTTATCAGATCATGAAAGTATCATATATATAGTTTATAATGGATTGAGAAACATGGTAGGTAAATTACACATAGACAAATATGTAGGATTAATGATTCTATACTAGAGCAGTCTCTGTAAACTCATATGCCACCATGAAAGCCCCATCGAGGGCCTAAGAAGAATAGTGATTCCCAAATGTAAAAAAAATTCCAAGAAAGCAATGAATGACTATAGATGATGAATACATATGTTTAAAAAAAAAATATCATCTATAAAACATTTATTACTATCATAGAATATGTGTCAACTCTCCTAATTTATTTTTAAATACTTGAGAGATGATCCATGATGAAGGCAATTTCACAAAAGCTAGCTAAAGAATCTTTGCACCATTTTGGAGAGCTTGTCATGGTTTATATGGAAATTTATCTTATGATGAATTCATGGTTTGTTTCATACTCCATTCCCCTATAATTTAGCAAGTTATTGATTGGACATGTGTTCTAGTGACCATAAAAATCCTTTCTTTCATGCTCTTTCTAAAATTCTATAAGTAACTATCATTTTAGCCTTTTTAAAATTATACCACATGATGTATGGTGAGGCCTTGTTGGTTTTGACATTTTAATTTTACTTAAAATAATAAATTTAATGTAGTTTGAGTTCATATATCAGCTTGTCAAATTTTTTGAAGATATGTATAGTGAATAGTCAAGAGATATTTATCTATCCTTACTTTTTCTCAATCCTTGCATGTTTGATGCAAGTGATTTTAGACTAGAAAGTCATATGAAGTGTATTCAAGTGTAAAAATATATCTTAAGTGTATAATGAGAATTATTATATGAAATTGATCTATGTTCTTATTTAACTTAGAAAGTCTTTGTACATCTCACCTTCATATAAAAGCACTAATCCTAGTGCATTTTAGGACTCTTAGACTAGTGTTGTATGTCTTGTTTCTTTGTGGTAGAGTATGCTAGTATTATAGAAGACATATTTTTGTATCACCTCCTTTAGATTAGGTTCAATTCATGTAATTTATAACTCTTTTCCCTATAAATAATTAGTTGTCATATATAAGAGCATTTAAAGATACATTGAAGGAGCTAGCCCTTAAATCTAGAGGCTCATTTTCAATATAGGCACACCTACATACTTGGAAATGTTCTCATGTTTCCCAATGATAGAATAATATTTATAAAATTATTCTAGGGTGTAAGATTTGGTGATAACTATTTTGGCATGCACAGTGGGACACATTGTCTTCAAGACAACTTATCAAGGTGAATGTTGGTCTTAAAAACATCAACTACAAATTGGTTTACTACTCAAGATTTGGCTACTCCTTCAAGGTAAATCTAGTTCAAGGCCATTTTTTTGTTATAAACCTACCTTCATAATTCATGGTTATCACTAGGTCATCTTATGGTAGAACATTTAATCCCATTAACCCACCTATTTAGCCTGAACTTCCTCTTGAAGTTCAATATTCATATCCTAATCTTCCCTTTGAATAAAAAAAATATTTTACTAGAGAGGAGAAGAGTGAAGAGGCTAAATAAATTGAATGTATTGAATAAGAAGACATGGATAGACCTCATGTTTTCCCTACCTTCAAAATTGAAAATCTAATTTAACTTCATGTATATGATGCCATTCCTCCTAATGCCATAAAATGTGTGCCCACATTCAATAGTGAGAGTCATGCCACACCTAGTGAGCACATTAGATATGTTTATAACTTTTTTAGTTTCCAAAATATTATTCAAGATAACATTAACACAAGACTCCTTATCATGTCCCTTAAAGGGAAGGATCTTGATTGGTATAGGAATTTATAAGGTGGATGCATCACAACATAGCATAAGTTTGGATTGTTATTGATTGTTATATTTGGAAATTAAAGTGACCATGAATCTCTCATACATCAACTCAATGTGATAAAAAGGGGTTCCAAAGATATAATGCATGACTTAAACAAAAAAAATCATAAGAAATGGCATAGATTGCCTCCTCCCATGAGACCACCTATTTTTTGTGTTCCCTATTTACTTGAGAGCCATTATGACTAAAATTGTTGTCATTCTTTTATCTATGGGAGAATCCACTCTTCCCAAAGTGTATAATCTTATTATCAAAGCTGAGAATAATCTCATCTAAGCTATAAAGTTTTCTCCTAAGGTTTCTATGCCTCCTTTGTCTCATTCTTATATTATTTCTTTGGAAGAGGCTCAAATTCATACTACCAATATCAAGTCCAAGGCTGTTCCTATGAAGGTAGATAATGCCATGGACAAAGATGCATATATTAAATGGTTGGAAGCCAATATTGGGAGAGGAAATATGTATCAAGGTGTTTATAAAAATTCATACTCTTATCAATATAAATATGGTCACCAACATGGAAGAGGAAGATTCCAATGATAGCCTAACCCCAACAATCCTACCAATGTATACAATAGTCCTAACTCTACCACTAATGCAAGGGAGATGGTATTAATTAATATAAATCAAATGGAGGGAAAAAATTGGAAAAAAGACCAATTCATAGATTCTAATGAGAATTGAGAACAACCTTTGGTGTCTCAAGGAGGAGTTACTCCCATCTTATCAAATGAAGATGAGGTGATGATGTAAGTTAATGAGGATTATCAACTTCAAGGAAAGATCTTCACCAAATTTTTGGTTGAAGACACTTTTGTGATAAATCAAGGAGCTTATATCATATAAAATACAAGGGTTAAGAGTAAGGCTCTAGGAGGTGGTATTAGCTTTCCTAATAGCTCATCCAATCCTCCTATAAGGTAACAAGACATAGTTTCAAGTGTGACAGTTCTAAAAGCTCCTAGACGTCCATCAAGTCAAAAAGTGGTAAGGTCTTCTCTTATTAATCAAGTTACAAGTAATTATCTACCTATAGTATCCCAAGATAAAGTATGTATGGCTTATTTAAAAAAACTATATTATTTGAAGAACACTAAAACATCCATTTTCTTTGGGATAATCTTCATATGCCTGGTAAAAAATAATTCCTACAAAAGTAGTTATATGTTATCCTTGTTAGTGTCTCACCCTAAAATAAAGGTCATAGTCATGCCACCCTTTAAAATTCTCCTAGTACCATTATTTAACCATATACGATGGATGTTAAACCTCCACCATTTTACCTCACCCTCATTGTAGGTGAAAAGTTAGTACATAATTGCATAGTCAATAGTTGACCTACTTTTGGCATGCCCAAAGTTGTGGCTAAAGTTAGTACATAATTGCATAGTCAATAGTTGACCTACTTTTGGCATGCCCAAAGTTGTGGCTAAAAAAATGGGAATAAAATATGAGATATATAGAAAATGGGTCCTTTAATTAGATGGTACACCTATAAAAATAGTGGGACTGATAAAAGTCTTAAAGGTTTTCTTACACGATTGTCTTAGTTTTCCTATAATGCAAGACATAATTGTGGTTGATCTCTTAGCCCACTTAGCAATCTACCTATCAAGGGACTTCACATCCAAGATAGGTGGCTATATCTAAAATGACTCATCCTTCTTGACCTTTATAAAAAGGTATTAGGACAAGATGATAACTAGGACACAACCTCTTTCAAGGTTTCATATCAAGCCTTACATTGAGAAAAGTTCCAATTTGAATTGTGTGGCCCATGAAGAAAAGGACTATGTTATAGTAATGGCACTTCTTCCAAGATTGAGAGTATTTTAGATTTGTTTCTTGATGAATATAACACTAATAATTATGGTAATGAAATTTATGATTTTGTTTAGGAAACTAACTTAGGAGTGTATTATATACATGAATAAGGAGTACCAACACCTCTTCTTGCCAAGGAAGAAGGTGAAGATGATGAGATGTGTGAAATTTGTTTTGATGGTTCAAGGAGTAAAGTTGGTGTAGGAGCTATTGTTATGCTGGTCTCCCCATATTAATAATATTATTATGCTTCATATATATTCTATTTTATTTTTACTTGTAATGCGGTTGAGTATGAAGTTTTAACCATGGCCTTCAATGGGCAAGGAGAAAAGGAATTAAGAACTTACAAGTATATGGAGATAGTGAATTGGTTGTGTATTTGGTTCGGAATGTGTTTTTTCAATCCATATAATCATAGTGTATTTGATTTTATTGAAGACTTCAATTCATTCAACATAAAATCAATCCCAAGGGAGTAGAATAATCATGATGATAGACTATCTACCATAGGAACTCAATTTGATACTCCAACTACCATAAAATAAGAGGTGAGGAAATATCACATTAAGATCATTATTAGATCTTCTATACTTGATAATGAATTTTCTTTGAAATTTTTTTATAATGACAAACACATTGCATGCTTCTTGTAAAATGAAGCTAAGTTTTCCTTAAGGAATCAAAGGAGACTCTAAGAATAATTGGGTAATCAAATTGTGTAGCTAAGGATAAATAAGATACTTAAGGGTTTTGTGACCTTATAAAGTATATTTAATGAGAATTATGAAAATGAAAATGAAATGCTGAGTATGTCTACAAAAGAATAAAATTATGAAAGAGTCTTGATCTTCAAAGATAGACTCCTTAAAATAGGAGAAGTATGTTCTGCATTAGACAAACAAGAATTTATTGATTTATGTAGAGAGTTTCATGACATATTTTCTTAGGAGTATAAGGACCTGATATGATTTTATCCTAGCTTAGCACACCATACTATTGAGTTGGAACCTAGAGTTAAATTAGTTAGATAGAAAAAAAGACCCATTAATTCGAAGGTTGAGAAACTCATGAGGTTAGAGCTCATTAAAATCCTTGTATCTAAAATAATCTTTCCTATAAATCATTCAACATGGGTAGCTAATATTTTTCATGTTAGAAATAATAATGGGGAGATAAGACATTGTGTGGACTTTGGGGATATTAATAGGGTGTCACTCAAAGATCACTATCCTTTACCCTCAACGGAGTAGATTTTTCAAATGGTTTTAGGTTCTCAATATTTTTGTCTTTTAGATGGATATTCGAGATAAAATCATATTTTAATCAGTAATGATGATCATTTTAAGACAACCTTCATTACTAAATGAAGGACTTTTACGTATAGGAAGATTGCCTTTGGCCTATCTAATGTTGATGCCACATTTCAAAGAGCAATGGATATAGCCTTCAAAGGTTTGATCAATGAGATGATATTGGTTTATCTAGATGATATAATAATGTTTTATAAAGATGGTAATGAACACATGCAACACTTAAGGTAAGTGTTTGAAACATGTAGGTAGTATGAAGTATCTCTTAATCCAAAAAAGTATATATTTACTATTAATGAAGGTAAGCTCTTAGGACATATTATTTATAAGTATGGTTTGACTATAGATCATGAGAGGATAAAAGATATTTTAGGCTTATTTCCCTTTCATAAGGAAGGTCTTAAAATTTTCTTAGGAAAGATAATTTTGTCACAAGGTTCATATCTAGTTTTACTTCTTTGGTGAAACCTATCACAACCATGCTAAGGAAGAACCAAACCTTTTCTTTGACCAAAGAGGGTAAAAGTAGTTTTGAATCCATAAATAAGGCAATTTCTGAAGATTATATTCTTGATAATCTTGATTTTACTAAAATCTTTATGTTGTATTCATTTACTAAGCTTAATACTATATCAATGATGCTCATGCCAAAGAATGATGAGGGTGTGGAACAACTAATTGCATTCTTTAGTAAAGGTTTAGAATATTATGAATTCAAGTACACCTTTATAGAGAAACAAGTATTTGTTTTTGTAAGGTCACTAAATAAGTTTAGACATATGGTTTCAAATAATAAGATTCATGTTATGGTCTCTCATTTTAGTACTAAAGAGTTTCTCTTGAGCAGAGATCTTACTAAAAAGAGGGCAGGGTGGATCACTAAAGTAATGGAATATGATGTTGATATCAAGGTGATAAAATTGATAAGGGGTAAATGCATCTATGAGAATGTGTCTTTAGATATTCATGACCCAAAATAAAAATCTCTAGTCAATCATGATTGTTCCGAATCAACTGGTTCCTTGCCTCTACAAAGTTAGACACAAAATGTGATCATATTTATTCAAAATGGTGAGTATCCTAATGATATGATTAGATCACAAAATAGATATTTTATGTTGAAATATATTCATTTTTGTCTTTTGAATGGTTTTCTCTTTAGAAGAGACATTAATGGTGTACTATTGAGATGCATTGATAATGATAAGTTTGGAGTGTTTATTGAGAAGTTCCATGATGGGACATCAAGAGGTCATTTCTCTCCAAGAACTAAAAATGCTAAGATCATGAGGGAAGGTTATTATTAGCTTATCCTCTTCAAAGATTTACATGCTTGGGTGATTGGTGTCGATAATGTGCTTTCTTTGTAGGAAAATAAAAACTTGCATCTCTTCCTTTGAATCCTATCTGAGTAGACCAACCTTTCATGCAATGGCATCTTGATTTTATTGGTATAATAAACCCACATCAAGTGTTGGTCATAAATGGATACTCACAATAACTGATTACTTTACAGGGTGGGTTAAGATAGTAACATTGAAGGAAGCTAACGATAATGTTATCTTGGAGTTCTATGAGAGCATCATCACAAGGTTGTGTACTCTTTCTACTATTATTTTAGATAATTCTCTTGCTTTTATGGGTGCTAAAATTTCTGATTAGTAAAATAGTAATGGCATATTCTTGAGCACTTCATCTAAATATTACCTTCAAGGTAATGGGTTGGCTGAATATACTAACAAAAATATAATTATAATCCTCAAGAGAGCCTTGGAACATAACCAAAAATATTGCCACACCAAACTGAAGATAAATTTATGGGCTGATAGGATAACTCCCAAGAGGTCATTAGGTAATTCTCCTTTTATGATTATCTATGAAAGGGAAGCTAGGTTATCTATCTCTCAAGAGTTGCCTATCTTAGATTTAGCATAACTAGAGTTTCTTGAGAATATTCCAATGGGGGTGAGATTGACATAATTAATGGAGTTGAAAGAGACTAGATATAAAGCTCATCAAGCTATGGAGAATCACCAAGTACTAATGAAGAAGTCTTTTGATAAAAATTCAAATCTAAGATCATTTCAAGAAGGTGACATAGTATTGAAATATGATGAAGTTACATCAAAACTAGGGGGACATACCCTATTTAATACCCTATGGAGTAGACCATATGTCAGCATTAAGTGTAAGCAAAGCAAATATTTTCAATTAGAAATGATGAATGGAGAAGAGTTTTCTATCCTTATGAATGAGATAAATTTGAAACCCCACTATTAAGAACTAGAGACTAGTTTTGTAAATATTAGAATAGGTGTATGTTTACTTTATCATTGTTTTATGTTCCATAAGTGCTCATAAAAGACATGGGTGTTTCTTGATTTGTGTTTTATTCCTATAATTTTTTGTTTTTTGGTGTGTTTTCAAGGTAATTTATGTGTCAAACCTATATACTTATGACTCTGTAACCTAATAGATAGGATTAGGCAACTGGTCACGGCATAACAAGCATACCACCCTTGGGAAATCACTAAGAATGTTGAGCATTTTTACCTTAGGAAAAAATGGGTCAACCCCCTATAGTTAAGATCTTATATAGGGGATTTTTATAATATCATAGGGTATATTGCAGTTTATTTGGTGTCATATCATATTCCATTATAGGTTTAGTCATAATCTAGCTTAGTCCTTGTGTAATTTGGTGTCTTAGGGGTCATTTTAGAGTCATATATGTAAATGGTAGGTTTTCATGGTGTTTAAATAATTAGGATATTAAAAGGAGTTTGTTCAAGCCTCAAGAAGTTCATTTGAGCTTTCAAAGATCAAGCAATAGTTCAAGCACAAGCCTAAGTGAACTAAATAGTCACTAGGAAATCATCCAAAAATGAATGCACCAGCTCACTTGTGCATTTGATAAGTTCACTTAGAAATCCTTGAGATTAAAAAGGATATAACACCATAGATATATTTGTGCCATGAACACACTATACAAATTTCATGTCTGCACAATTTCTCTAGCTCAAGTTATAGAGATTCAAAGTTGGACTTATAGAGTAGAACATTCATGCAAGTGTTAAGTTTGAGCTCTATAAAGAGTCATTTATATTCAAAATTTCCTTAAAAGGTTTAAATTTGATAAATATATAATTATATATGTGAGATTTCATACTAACACATAGATCTAACAATTCATGTTTGGGTCAAATAGGTCAAAAGGTTCTTGGGTCAAAATCCCTTAAAAAACTATAGGTTAGACAAAATCTAATGGTATGGGTTCACTGATCAGAGATCTAATGGCACAAGATTGACTAATAAGATGGTTCCAATCTATATCAATGATCAATGTTTAATTATACTAATTATCTAACAATGTGAGCTTGAATGATAAGAAAGTGGGCCCAATGAGATCTATGACTAACATTCGCTCATACATATTGATTCAATGGTATAAATGAAAGTCAACATGTCAAAGGATCTTCATGGAATAAAATTGAATGCCAAAATTCATTTGTAAATATTGATCCTATGGTACTTAAGAGTCAAAAATTTAGGATATGATAGTAGGGATCTATGAGACCAATAGGAACAAATATAGTTTGGAGTAATTTGATTGACCTAGGTTTTTAATAGATAAAGTCAAACCAAAGAGCCATTTTTTACTAGAGCAAGTACGTATCATAAACATAGTTTAGAATGGAATGAGAAATGTTTTAGGGAAATTCCACATGGAAAATTATTTAGGATAAAGTATTTTATAGCAGAGCAAACTCTTTAGACTCATGTACCACCATGAAATCCCCATCGAGGAACCAAGAGGAATAATGACTACCAAATGTAAAAAATGAAGTCTTGGAAAGAAATTAATGATGAATACATGTATCTATAAGATATATAGAATTTATAAAATGTATATTACTATCATAACATATGTTTTGACTCTCCTAATTTAGTTTTAAATGCTCGAGAGATGGTGCATGATGAAGGCAATTTCACAAAAGCTAGATGAAGAATATCTATACCATTTTAGAGAGTTTGTCATGGTTTATATGGACATTTGTCTTAGGAGGAATTCATGGTTTATTTCATACTCTATTACCTTTTAATTTAACTTGTTATTTATTTTACATGTGTTCTAGTGACCATTAAAATTCACTTTTTCATGCTCTTTCTAAAATTCTATAAGTAGTTGCCATTTTAGCCTTTGTAAAAATATACCACCATGTATGGTGAAGTCCTATTTGTTTTGAAAGTTTAATTTTCCTTATAATAATAAATTAAATCTATTTTTAGTACATATATCATCTTTTCAAAATATTTGAAGAGATTTATAATGAATAGTTAAGAGATATTCATATATCCTTGGTTTCTCTCAATATTTCCATGTTTGATGTAAGTGATTTTAGCCTAAAAGGTCATATGAAGTGTATTCAAGTTTACAAATCTATCTTAACTATATAATGAGCCTTATTATTTTCATCTAATCTATGGTATTATTTCCCTTGTAAAGTCTTTGTGCATCTCACCTTCATATCAAAACACTAATGCTAGTGCATTCTACGACTCTTAGACTAGTGTTGCATGTCTTATCTCTTTGTGATAGAGTATGATAGTCTTGTGGAAGACATCTTGGTGTATCACCTCCTTTATATTAGGTTCAATTCATGAAAACTCTAACTCTTTTCCCCATAAATAATTATTTGTCATAGATAATATCATTTCAAGATACATTCAGGGAGTTAGCCCTTAAATCAAGAGGCTCGTTTCTAATATAGGTACACCCACATACCTAGAAATATTCCCATGTTTCATAAATATTAAATAATCTTGGAAAAAAAATTCTATGGTGTAATATTTGGTGATAACATGACCAATAGTGAAAATAAATGACAAGAAAAGTTTCGAGTGGTAGGGATGATAATTTGACCTAGGAGGTCAAAATTATCAACATTTTGGTGACTCAACTAGGAAGCATGCATGCTATGATTGAGAAATAGACCATTTACATATCTTTTATACTCATAATATCACTCATACACTCTAAAATTAACATTAAGAAAGTTTATCAATGACTATAAGAATCTTGACTTGAAATAAGATAGTTTTTCTCATCCAAAACAAGGAAATAAAATACATGAAATAAGGAAAACTGAATACAAGACAAATGTGTAAGTTAAGCACTTATTTGAAACAAAAAAATAATAAAACTAATGTGTTAGGACAACACTTAGAGGAAAAAAATAAAAAATAACTATGTACAAAGGGCTTATCTCTCAATATTAGTGTTTCAAATGTATCTCAATAACTAGGATTAGAAGCTCCTCACCATCCATCTTGGTAAGTTGGAAAGAATTGTGGGATTTATAACTAGATATTTTATATGGGATACTCCAAAGGGATTCAAACTTGTTTTACCTTCCTGGTTCAACTTTGTCCTCATCTCACTTGAGAACCAAGTTTCACTCTTTAAAACTTCTTGTATATGTTCCTTTATCAAAGGCTCTCTTCAGTTGTGCTTGATGAATTTCCATGGCTAACATGAAATAATTTGTAATCTCTTATAGATACATAAGATCAACATACCTTACCTCCTTTGGTTCATTTTCCAATAACTCCAGCTAGTGCATTAGTTCTAAAGTAGGAAACTCTAGAGAAATGGGTAACCTTGCTTCCTTACCATAATCCATATTGTATGGTGAATTGTATATAGACATATTTTATGTGATCATATCAACCCATAGAGATAACTTAAACATTAAATTACATGATATTTAATTATCTTCAATAGTCCTTCTTATGATCTCTAGCAGGTTCTTATTAGTGGACTTAGTAAGGCCATTGCCTTATGTATAGTAGTTTGATGAAGTGTTGAGGTATACACCATGTTAAACAACCCATTGAATGATATTAAATCCCATAAAATCCATGAAATTGTCTCAAATGATGGTGGATGGAACCCCAAATCTTATTTGTAAAACTTCATAAAAATCTAACACATTGGATTCATTTACTTCCTTCAAGTCTACTTCCTCTTTCCATCTGGTGAAATAATCCATGGTAGTAAGGATCCACTTATGACCCAAGATTTAATGTGGGTTAAATATTATATTGAAGTACAAACCCAATTAGACATAATTTTAATCTACTAAAATTGGTTGGAGAGGTAAGGTTTCAAGTCTTACTTTTCCTATAAACATGGCACATTACTTGCATTTCCTAACCAAACATGACAATCAATGAATATAATTGGTCAATATTACCCACCTCTCATGATCTTAAGGGATGTATTATTTTATAATAATTTTTTTTCACCATGTCCATCATGGAACTCTTTAATCAATCTTTCTATTTGGCTTGGTTTTATGCACCTTAGCAACATATCATTGATGTCCTTCTTGAAAATAATTACATCAACAAGGAGAAAGGGAATGTACTAAAATATAAAATATATTATCCTTGATGCACTTAATTTATGAGGATTGTAACCATGTTAAAGATACCTTACCAATTCATGAAACCATCTTGAAGATGAGGTATGATTAGCTACAACTTCTTCATCATTCATCACTCAAACTACCTCTTTATTCGCTTGCAAGTTTTAAGCTAGATGTTCACATAATCCCTTGCCTCTAATAATTTTAGTGACCTTAATTTAAAAATAATACCCCATCACTCTTTTTATCCAACCTAAAATCTTCTAATTAATGTCTTTATTCAACAAAAACTCATTGATACTTGGATGAGCAACCATTAGATATATCTTATTGTTAGCTAACAAGTGTCTAAACTTGTTAAGAGGTCTAATTATTGAAATAACATGCTTATGTACATATGTATACCTTGTCCCATATTCCTCAAAGCCTTGAATAGATAAATATATTGGCTGCTCTATAACTTATTTATTTTATTTCATAAGAATACCTGAAATGGTCTCAACATTAACATATGTATACAAGATGAAGTTTTTAGAAAAATAAAGATTCATAAGGCTAAAATTAATATATATTGTCTACTTTATCTCTTAAAAAATCTTCATACCCTCCTTTTACAAATTTAAACTTTGATTCTTCTTAAGCATGGTTGTTAGTGGCTTTGCCAAAGTTGCAAAATCATAAATATATCTCCTTATGAAATTGATTTTGCCTAGAAATCATTATAATGCCTTATTATGATTAATCAAATATAGAGTAAAAATATAGTATATCCTTTAAATATAAATACTTAAACCATGTTTTGAAAATACATGTCTATAAAGCTTACCTTCATGTATGAATAAGACACATTTCTTGGGGTTTAGAGACACCCCAAATTTCCTACATATTTTAAACACTTCTTTGAGATGAACCATGTGTTCACTTTCACTCTTTGAAAAGATAGTAATATCATATAAATAGATAAGAACAAACCTATTAGAATGTCATATCCATAGCTTTCTAAAAGTTTTCTCTAGTATTAGAAAAATTGAACGACATCTCTCTATAGGAAAATATCCCCCAATTTGTAGTGAATGATATACATAATTGATCTTCCACTTTAAAAATAATTTGATTGTAGCCATTATACCCATACAATAATGAGAACCTCTCTAAACCTACTACTAGCTACAATATTTTCTCCATTTATGGCAATAGGTAATGATCCTTAAGAGAAGACTTTTTTAAATCATATAAATCTACACAAAGTCTAATTTCACCTTTCTTCTTCCTTAATGGAATAAGGTTTGCAACCCAAGTAGAGTGCTTTATTAGGAAAATTATGGCTGAATCAATGATCTTATGAATCTCATTTCTCATCTAAGTCTCATGTTTTGGATTGATGGGTCTTTGCCTTTATATAAATAGTTTAGTTTTAGCCTCTAGATTAATGGCATGTTGAGATAAAATTGGATCAAATAATTTCAAGTCACTATAATTCCATGAAAATACATCAAAAAATATCCTACATAAATTAATAAATGATTATTTTTTTGGAGCACATACTCTAACCAAGTTAAGACTATTTCTAGCTCATATTTCAACATTGGCATAGTATTATTCCTTGGTTGACAAATAACACTTATCTATCATCATCTCATCATCTCTAATGAAGATGTGTTTAAGAGTGAACAAACCTTTAGGTATCTCATTGGACTTAAGTTGAACAATCTAATTCCCATACTCCTACAAGATCTTTGATTGATTCCTAGAAGAAAATTTAACCTCCTCTTGCAAGAATCTAATAATATGATTATCATCATAAAAAACTTAAAAATTATCATTATTTTTAGAAATGGAATGCCTCACAAAAACTTTGATATTTTACTAAATTTTTTCACTCCTCACATCAGCTGTAATACTAAATTGAGCTCATATGGTAGCCAATCTATCTACATGTTTATTCCTTTCTCTTGACATTTCCTAAATATAAAAAGCCTAAAAATATTCAATTAAATCACAAAATATATGTTTTTAATATATAATAAAGGTATTCTTGAAACATTCATCCCTCTCACTTCGTGAATTATAAGTTTACTATCACCAAATACTTGTAATACATTGATTCCCATCTTCCTAGCCCACTGCAAACTGTGGACTAGAGCTTCATATTTTGCTACATTATTAAAACAACCAAACTAAAATTTCATGATATAAAAATACCTTGGTTTTTATGTGACATCAACATCATTACATCCCTATTACCATGTTTGTTACTTGACCCATCAAAATAGAGCTGCCAAAGACCATCTTTAGACTCATTTTCCTTCACTATGGATCGAATTAATGCATCATTTTCATGAGGTTAATAAACACCAAGTCTCTCATCCTCAATAATTTTTAATGGGTCATGTTCATGAAATTTTTATTCACATTCATCAATTAAAATATTAGGAACTCCCTCAAGAGGTGAATTGGATTCCACTTCACTATCTTGTTCCACCTTATCCAAAATGGTATTGTTTTCACAACACTTGGTACGCAAGGATCCAAGTGAAAGCATATAATGGGCTTAGATTTAATAGTTAATTTAGTCCAATTACTTATTATAAAAATCAAATAAGTCAAATTAGATAATATATAACTACCAATAGTTGAGCTGAGTCTCTAGATAATCACATGGAAAAGTAAGGAGGCAAGTCTACCACCACTACATCATGTTGAATAGTCACATTTGAGCAAGCATGTAAATTTAGTTTTAGATCCTTGATCATGACAAATATATTTTTTAGTGATAAATACATATAAAATACCTCTTTGGTGTTTAATTCATAAACTAAACTAATCGTATCTACATTTTGTTTAGGCATGATAATACTACTAAATCCACTATCCACCATACAATTGTGGACTAAAGTATTGCCTATAATAAAAAAGAGATAAAAGGAAGGTTTTTTTTATTTTTTTACCTCATATTTACCAAATTTTACATCATTTTTTACTTTTTGTCTCATTGGCTAATCTAACTTTGCCAAAACTATGATCTTTTTCTTAGTTGGTTTTGGTGACAACTTAAGATCTAAAAGTTCATGAATTGACATGTCTTTTTACCCTAGTATTTCTAACGAATAACACATGATAATTATAACATTAGGCCTATGAATATGATCTAAAACAATTTAATTATTTAACTTTACCTTTTCATGCACTCTTTACATAATTTGTTGATATTTTACTTATGATACTTGATGAGTTTCGCCAACCTCTATGTTATGATTTTTCTATAATGTAGGGGCAACAAACTGAGTATTGACATTCTTAAAAATAAAATAAAATGTGTTTATAACATGATTCAAATCCCTAGTCTCTTTAATTTCTCTCTTATTTTATCTTGTTATAGTTACAACCACACCGCTTGAAGTACCAGAGTCACCAACTTGATTCAAGGCTACATGATCATCAAATTTCAAATTCACAAAGGTGGATCTAGCTACCATTGTCCATGATGCCTTTTATCTTATTGTGTCATACCTTAATTTTGTATGTCGTTATGATTAGAGGGATGCCAACCTAAATCTGGGATCATATTATTTTAAGTTGGCATAAGAACAATATATTAGATGAAGATGGAGCATTATGATAAACCATTACATAAGGCTTGAATTGTGTGATATATCCTTGATTTTGATAATGTATCTATTCTTTGAAGCCTTGAGAGGGGGTCTATTATCTCTAAATGACTGATAGGTAGGCTGATTAAGTGTTTGGTAAGGCCTATTAGCTTGGTATTTTTGCCTTTTAAGTTGGATAATTTCATTCCCAAAGGATTTAAGCATTCCTTTGAGCTCTCCAATCTTATTTTATTGGATAAGAAGTGCTAAAACTTGTACCTATGGGGATGGAATGAGAGCTATAGGAGGAGCTTGAGGGGTTGGTAGTATCCATGTTTCTAGGAAAAAAGGAATAAGAGGTCTAGTGCCAATTTTCTAGCCTATATCAAATTATTCTCTCCTTTGATTTATAATTCATATGCATCTAGTAAAATAGTGCCACCCATAGATTTAATAATGACACTAATGTCTAAATTAATAGGTCTAAGATAATATAGAAATGCATACTTTGGATATGGCTTAATCATTAGAGGTATCTTCATGGTTTTTGGAATATGAGGTTAAATTCAGTCATAAACTCATGAGGAGACCTATTTATGTTGGTAAGCTATTCAAAAAAGGACAAGTGATCAGAATTTTCCTCAATCTACCTATAAAAGGCTTCACCTAAGTAATCCCAATAATAAATGGAATTTAGAGGGAGGTTTCTATACCATTGTAGTGTTTTTCCTTTGAATGAAGTAAAAAGTAGTATAATAGCTATGTTCTCCTGGATAACATTAAGGTCAAAAAAAAGGATGTAAACATCCTTTATGTTCTCAATAGGCATCATTTGATCTTATCCAAAGAAGAAAGTAATGACACTAAGAGCTAATGCTAGTATATCATCATACTTGGTAAGATTCAATGGACTTCCTCTATTAATTGAGACAACCACGTGGTTTTTAACTACCATCTAGATAGTAGGAATTGAACTATCTAGTACAATGTGTTGAATATGAGATTAAAATAAATTTATAGGATAGGGTTTTGTATTTATAAATATTTTCCTTTTATAATATTAAGAAGGAAAATCAATAAATTCAAAAGGAATACCTTTGCTAGATGATCTTGTGGTAACATTTGGCATCAAATTTGTACTATCCTACTATTATGAATGCTACAACATAAAGGAATCCTTTGGTTTAAATGATGATTAGTTTCCTCTATTTCTACAAATTCTTTTCTATAGATCCAAAATTTAGCTATGCTAAGGAGTATGTATCCTACTGGGCATACCAAAAAATTATTGTCAATTAGGAGTGTTACCCTTGTAAGAAAGTGTGTTGATTCCCACTCCTACTAAAACAATGGAATATATCCTAGGTGTGGGTGACCTTAGAAAGGATATAATCTATAGATAAAGGGTTGGTTAACTTTATTAACTCACTAAAATTTATACTATTCCAACTAACTACTGATTTTTTACTATGAAAAAAGTAAGAGAGATACTGTTTGTACTAGGATTGAAATGAAAAATTTGGAATGAAGGTGATGTACCAATTAATATGACCACTTATGATTAAAATTGACACTCTTAGTAATGGAATAAGCGTTTAGACATTCTCTTCACTTTAGGAATGACTTATATAATAATTTTTCATGCAAAGGACTTGAAAAACTTACTCTTTGTATGTAAGGAATGAAAAGGTATTGAGTTCACATACACACTTAGACTAATATTTGTATTGACACTTAGATTGACTAATAGAAACTCAAATATGATATATGAAGGTACAAAAAAACTATATAACATAGGAAAACTAATGCTTCATAATGTTATATCAATGGCAAACACCATACTCTTCACCAAAACCTAAAAATGGAAGAAAAGAGCTTCTTCTTCATTCAATAGGTGAATACAAAATTGTGAAGCCTTTTTTCACAACCAAAGAAAAAGAGTGATAATAATATTCTATAAAATTGAGTACAAAGAGAAAATCAAATGATGGGGAGAAAAAGTAGCCCCAAAATAGGGATGTCAAACTTCTTCTACAAACCCCTAAAGTGTTATGTATTACTTCATCAAATCTCACATTTCATTCATGTCTTTAGGGTGGAAAATAGATATATTAGCCTGTGTTATGGAAGATTTAAATATTATTCATCATTGATTGGTCAAACTTGACCACTTTTAAGATACCTAAATCCTTACTTGGTGATACTATAAACTAGCTCATATGTCTTTGTTGAAGAATAAGTCCTCTTTGAAAATAAGAATTTAAGTATTAATTAAATCTAAATTTAAATCTTATTATAATAAATTAATGAGGTCTCTCAACCTTACTTGCGCTGTTACAATCTCATTGATGCTTGTTTGACTCTTTCAACCTGTTAGGCATAGGAAGGAAAGAACATCTAGTTAGGAGTCCTTCCGAGATTTTCAACCATTGAAACCTTATTCCAACTAAAATTGACTTATTCATACTTTAATAGGTGTAATAAAGAGATATGAAAACAAATAAATCCTTTTTAAATGTTTTTATGCATCAATTTAGTGTTTTAATCACTTGATTCTTTCATGAGCAAAGAGGTGTATGAGAGAGAAAATTGGGTTTTAAATTGAACCAGACAAAATTCATCCATGGATATCTTCTCAACATCAATCTAGACCTTAAAAAAGGCAATTGGAGCCATCAAACCCTCTGAAATATGCCATTTTTCTCCATTTGTTTGCTTTTTCACTCATTCCTTCAAGCCCTAAAAATTAGTAAAGCTCCTTGTCCATAATAATAGATAGATAACCTTGGAAAATTGAGAATAGTTTTGAGTACTCTATATCTTCTTACATATTTATAAAAAATTTCATGAGTCAACTCCAATAGTATCTTTTTTCTATCATTTCTCTCCCTAATTAGGCCTAATATATCCTCTTAGGCCTAGAAAGGGAAATTTGGTCCAAATTACCACCCACACGTGTGAAACATAACAAAGTGTTTGATTAACTTTACCTTGAATAATAAAATCCTCCATGCCAAATTTAAATTTTTGGGATGTTTTGTAGAAGGTCAAACCATGAAATGGCCATTTGTAAGCCTATACACTTTTATGTGCTTGAGGGGTAGTTTGAGATGCTTTTCAAGAAACTTGTAAGATTTTATGAATAAAAATAAATTATTAGGACATAAATCACCTTAACCCAAATTTATTATTTATATTGAAGTCCCTTGTTGTACTCTTAAGTCTTCACTATTAATTTTGGGGTTGTAAAATTGAGTTTTCTTACCTATTGAGCTAATGGCCAACTTTCGGGTGTTGTATAATATCATGGAAGACCTTTAAAATATTTTGGATGGTTATTAAACATATATAAAGTCCTTGTAAGGCTCATCAAAGGGTTTGGAGATCACTTCACTACATATACCCTCACAAACAATCTTAAAACTACCTAGTTTGCCTTGTAACATATAATATTGTACCTACACCTATGAATAAACACATGGAAGTGAAGGTAAAGAGAGTTTTTTATATTAATATGATCATTTTTAATTCAAAATATTTCATTTTATGCTATTAATAATCATATTTTCTCTATCATGTTAGTTGTAAGGTTTAAGGAGTGTTTAAAGGGGTTTAAGTTCTTAACAATGATTCATAAAGGACATCAGTCCTTTCCATTAACCAATGAAAAAAATCCATATTATGGGTACCCATATAAAATATCCTATTGGATTGAGTTACCATGCATCTTCTCATGAAAGTTTTGAGCAAACAAAGTGACTTCTTCGAGATCCTTCTCAAGAAAAATAGGGTTGTTTACCTTCTAAGTTATTGTTCATGAAGTTGTGTGACCAAAGGGCCAAAAAAATGTTACAAATTTATACAATGGGACCCCATAAAACACCTTAAAAAACTTTATCTTACCATACACCTTATTTAACAATTTCTAAGTTATTCAAAACTACCTCTTAGGCTAGTGACTATGTGTGAAGGCCGAGGAAGGTCATTTTGGGTCATTATACCTCACAACATAATTTGATAGAAAATAAAGTTATTAACATGTATTTAAAGATATATGAAATGATTTATTATTACCCTACACAATAATAACCTCTAAAATAGGTCCAAAACTTTGAATTCTCACCATGAGGGTTTTTATGCAAGTTGGATTTGTTGACCCTAGAGGCCTTTAAACTAAGTCTCTTTCTTTATTTCATGATAAAAAATATGTTATAACCCATTAGGTTTATTATATTAATATAAAATTACATAAATTTAAATGTATTCCATACTCTCATATCATTTAAATTCAACTATTCAACACTCATTACTATCATATACAAATTGTAACCTCTTTGTCAACATGCTCACCTATGTATTTGACTGTTTGTAGATGGCATTGACTATAGGTGTATATTTTTATGTTATTTTGATTATATGACTTTATAAATAAATTTAATATGTATATAATTATATTTTAAAACCTATTAGTATCTTTTTATGGGATAAAAAAACCTCTAACCTTCTCTCACACATAACTTCTCTGCATTGTGCATTGGTTGACAGTGTTGTCTCCTTACTTGATTGTGTACATTCACTAATTTTTAATTACCATTTGAATTTATTTTTTTTAATTTAAAGTTTCCTCATGATATTATATAAACTTAAACAACTCCTATTAATTTACTAACTGGTCATTGAAGGTTCCAACTCATCATTCCATTCTTTCACATCCACATTGTCTTTCAAACTTAGTTAGACCTACATGCTGGTTATAGGTGATGATTTTGGATTTAATAAAGACCTTAGAGATAAATATTTAAATAATATATAATTTAATATTCCTTAAACATATCTAACCTCCATGAAACCTCATGAAAAAATGACAAATCAACCTCTTCCTCTGACACATAAACTTCCTCTCTTAACCACACACAGGTCACCTAAACTAACTATGACTAAACTTGGTTGTAAGTGGCCATTTTGATTTATATTTAGTTTTATAACACTCTTTTCTCTTAAAATTATAAAATTATCATCATTATATATAATCTACTCATCCATCACATAGGTTCACATTTCACCTTCTTCATTTTCACAAGTTCATATTTTATTTAAGCTTGACTTTGTTTTCACCAATATTTTTGTAGATTTTATATTTAATTTTTATACAAAATATTGCAGAGATTTTTTCCAATTACCTCAATTATTCCAATTTTTTTACATTTTTTTTTTTTTTTTTTTTTTTATATCTATTTATTTTAACCATTTATTTTTTTTTTTTTATTTTTTTTTTTTTTTGAAGTTTTTTAATAATTTTTTTTTTATTTTTTTTGCCTATTTTTTTTTTTGTATGGACTATTAGGTGAACATGTGACATAGTTTGTGATATGAAAAATATTATGATAAAATAACTAAATTAATTAATTCCACCTAGAATCAACTTATAGAGGCCTTCAAAGAGCTATATAACATGGAAATCTACTTTGATATTACCTTTAAAAATGCTAAAATGCCTTAATTTCTTCTAAATAGGGCTTATAAGAGGTTTTCTTGTATGGTTTTGATGGGAATTGATAACCTTGTTATGTCATTTAGGTATTAGAGGCTCCAAAGAGGTATTTTTCTCTCATAGTGTCATTTTTAATATTTAATGCCTTTTGAGACATCTAAAACAACATCATGACCTCAAAAAGTCCTATATTTCTTATTGAATCCTCATAGCTCCTATCATTTTCCATTATGTCCTTTTAGCCTGCTCATTAGGCCTATAAGAGAGATTTTGAGATTTTAAGAGTGCATGGTATTAATAAATTATATGTAATGTCTTATAAAGGTAATTTTAGACTTTCTCACCTTTTATAAATCATTAAATTTCATTTTGAGGTGACTGAGATACTCTTTCACACTGTAACTATGTTATATGAAATAACCAATCTCACTCATGACACCTTAAGGAAGACCCTCATAAATATGAAGGTAATTTATCCTTTTTATTTAATTAAATATGTTTATAATACCTGAAACATGATCTTGAAAAATCTTTAAAATGAATAAACTAAGCTTATATATCAAACATGCTTGAAAAATGCCAAATCTCAAGTTCAGGATAGGCAACCAGTTTCCTATAAAAATAATCCTTATTGATAAAAATTAAATGATGTGTTCACCATGAAAAATATCATATTTTTCCCTGAAATCATCCCCCTATAACCATTTTTCTCCATCAAGATCAGAAGTGAAGGAATGAAGATAAACCTGGACCCTATCTGGATGACTAAGACATAATGACCCCCTTACACTCTTAACAATTGTTTCTAAATATACGGGATAAATATTTAAAATTTTTAAAATAAATTTAATTTTATTAGGGTAACTATCATTTCCCAATTTATTTTTAAGTGACTCTCTGTCCTACCTATACTAAGCAAAATCTGATGGCCTTCCTAGAGTTGTTAAGGAGGTTTATATGATTGATAAGTCAATTTTATGCATTTTGACAAATGAAACCCATTCCAAACCATGTATTTAACCTTTTAATGAGAAAATAATGTCTTTAATATGATTTTATGCCAATAATACCTTGAATAAATGTATGAATGGCCTCAAAATAGGCCTTATTAGCACTAAAATTGATATAATCTCTTGAGAAACCTAATGAAACTACTAAAAAATGTATCCATTATACCTTTTCATTCTTGAAAAAGTACACCATGTCCTTATTATAATAATATAATACCATTATTATGCAAAAATTTCTCTAAAAGCCACAAAGTGACCCAAAACACAATCAACTAGGTCATAAAGTTAGCCAAGCATATCACTAACTAGTTTGATCAATCATTAAGCATGCCATTCCCTTGACACAAGACATGATTCCTCTTAATATGATTTATATTCCTTATCATATCTTGAAACAACATAAAATAAGTCAAGAAGTATCTAGACAATCACATGACCATGATGATCAAAACCTTAAATTCATTGAATTTACCTTAAAATTTGATAATCAAGGATTTGGATGACCATTTCAAGGACATTACAAGAATAATAAAATGACCAATAGGGATAAAAACATGTCAATAAAATTTTCAAGTGGTATGACAATCACATTACAAACACATTTGGTTATTTATGCATCCCATGTGGCCAAGACAAACACATTGTTTAGACTATTGATTATCAATTTATTTAGAATAGAAAAGGATTACCAAACATGTGCCAAAGTCATACATGCTCAAGATTTTAGTGCTTCCCAAGCTATAAGTTCTTAGCTTGGAATCTCATAAACCCCACCAAAAAAATAATAAGATTCAAAGAGAAGCTAATTTGGTGTATCCCTATTTTATTCTTTTTAAATATTTTAATTATATATTAATTTATAACTCTATCTCAAGTTTGAAAAAAAATGTGTAAAGTTACATGTATTACCAATCAATATAAATCATGGTCCATTTAGTTATGGTAGTGGCTTGGAATTCATCTCTAATAAGATAATATGGTGAATCAAAAGGACAAAAATATCTAGGTATAAATATTCTCCAATGATTTCAAATCGCAAGAAGAGGACCCATGTCTATGGTCCCATTTTGGGTACTTATTGTATTATGGTGTTTATCTCCCCCCTTTCATGACTTTGTCTTTTCAGGAGTCATGGTAATTGTAATGAACTCCATCATTTATATTGGGCTTAGGCTCATGCTTGTATTTTATTCACCTATTGTAATATTGGTAAGAGGGGGATATTTTAATAGAAAACATTGAAAACATTAAAATTATTTTTTAATGTTCATGAGTTATTTTATGTTTCCACTTTGTCACTTTCAACACTAATATTATAGATGTTAAAACTTTCATGATTATGTAATTAACTCTAAGTTTTTTTTTATGGATTTAGTTAGCCCAAGTAAATTAATAACCTAAGTGGTTTATTTAGTTATCTCTTGTAATATAATCATTATTGATGAATGTATTTCTATTAAAACTTTTATGGTGATTTATCTTACAAAATAAATTTTATAAAGACCATATCCATCACAAACTCCTTCCTTAGAATCCCTATAATATTTTTTTAATTTTAGAATAGGTTGATATATATATATGTATAGGTAGGTAGGTTGTAGTCTGATTCATAATATAATTCATGCAATAAAATTATCTCAATAAAGTATTTAAACCTTCTTATCTACTGTACCTTTCCCTCAATTTTTTTGTTTCATCTAAATTTCACTTAGTATTTAGGTAACTTGATGAATATCCATCCTATGTAATATTATAAATGTGTTCAAGCAAAGTGGATTGAAAATTCATATGTGATATAATTGTCTATGGTATTATTTTCATCATTCACCGGATTATTCCAAGTAGAATACATAGGAGAGTCCAATACTATAACTCATGCACAATATTATCTCTAATAATCCTAAAATGAGAGGGATTTATCCCATAAATTGGTTTGGTTTGTTTAAATATCACATCAATAAAAGGGGAAATGATACTATAAGCAGGGCCCTAAAACTCCAAATTATGCTTAGGAACACAATTCATTATGTATTTTCTCAGCCCTAAAACAAGTTATATCTCCCCTTGCACATCATTAGGTTTAAATTTGATCTAGGTTTCCAATTTTTATCACCCTTAGAGACACATCAAAGACCTAAACCTAGAAGAGGAAGACCTAAAATCTATAGTACTCAACCTAGCTCACCCACACATTTCAATCTAAGTCTCTTTAGACCAATGTGTCAACAATATCATCCATTTATATCATTGGGGATGTTTATGATCTACCCAAGAATCCTAATTGGTACTTTACCTAATTCACACCTAATGAAATATGTATTATTAAAGGTCACGTAATCTTATATAAGAATGATTTGAGACTCCTTAACATGGAATAAGAAGATGTATCATGTATACTTTCTATTCACCTTGTAATATTTGTATATGAATATTTTCTAAACCTTACTAAGAACTTCATCACTAGGTGTAATCAATTCAATAATACATTTTTAGCCTAGATGGACCAATTATTGACTGAAGTGTCTTGTAATAAAAACTTGATACTATAAAGAAATAACCCAATGAGCTAGTTAAATCCTTCAACATGAGGTTT
>JARHVA010002705.1:1542500-1647500 GCA_037957365.1 Torreya grandis | reverse complement strand
AAATAATAGAGTCCTCTAAAGTACTAGTTTGTGATTATTCTATAAGAAAATCATCACACACAAGAGTGGAAGTATAATCTATAATGGGATGACTAAAGTCTGATAGAATCTTGTCTTGCAATGGTGGCTCGACATAAGGAAGAACATTATTCACCCTAGATGTGTCATCAAAAGAGATAGGAGTAGGAGAGAGTAAAATATTATTTAAAGAGATGATAGGAATCACAGGAGGAGAGATATAAATATTAGCAAGGTATCTAAAAAGAGATTGAAAGATGTTCCAAATACTATTGGAACATATGGAGAATTACACATGGTGATGTAGATTCCATTAAATATGAAACAATAAGGTACCACACAACTTGTCACAAGAGTTATCCCACTTAATAAACTGACCATGATTAGTAGGGGTAGAAATTTTTCCATATAGGTATGAAGTACTATTATTTTTTATGAGTAAGTGTTCCATATATGCACACCAAGAAGTATAGTTGGTCTTTCCAAGAAGAACCACTAGTTTAGAATCAAATTTGCCCTATATTTATCTCTCAAGTAAATTTTACATGACTAAGATAAGACACCTACATAAAATAACTATAATGACCTCATAGATATAAGAATAATGCACACTCATGAAGAGGACATCAAGCACAACAGAGAATCCATCCAAAGAACTAGTAGGTGGAGGAATCAAAATAATGTAGAAAATAATAATGTATATAAGAAACACTAAATAATATACAAAACTATATAGTACCCCCTCATAACTATTATTATTGACCCACCTAAATTTTAAAATACAAGTATGCTCATATAATTGTCAGACATAACCAAGAATGCATCTTGATTAATATTTGCATAGGTATGAAATAAATGAAGGGACATTAGACTCTACCAATAATTAATCCAAGACTACAATATGTGAAAAAATAGGTAACTTAAAAAGGCATAAAAATGGCACCAATTCATAGGTCATGCAAAAATAAGCAGTTTTGAAGAAAATGATAGTAAATTCTGAGCTATCAATCAAAATTTATGCATGTTTGAAAATTTACCCATGTGAAAATTTTTGTGGAAAATTATGGTGTAAAAATAAATGCACGCAAATTTGAGAAAATTTGAGTGTAAAAATAGTTGAAATATTTTTTCCAAGGAAAATATTAATCCCCCTAGGTTAGGCATGATCAAAGGCTAATTTTTAATGTGACCAAGGGGTTAAGGCTTTTTGTGAGTGTTCCCCCCTCTCAATTTTTATTTTAATTAGATTTATGGGTGAGTGAAATCATCCAAAAAATTTAAGAATTTTAAAATGAATACTTTAACAATAGATCAACTTAAATTTGATGGCTTGGAGATCATCATTGCATGTGTATTATCAATTTCTTGAGTTTATTAATCAAAACTAATATATATTTAGTAATTTAAACCCAAAAAAACAATAACATCGAAAGGAGGAAATAAAGGAAACAATCACAAATTATGAATTAAGTCTTACCATCACCTTGACCCTTATGGATTTTATCAAAGATCTTCAAGCGAATTTTTAATGCAAAATTGATTGAATGTGGATTGTTTACTTATGGCTTCAAAATGATTCTAATTTATTCATTGTATATTTAAATGGATTTTTAAGAGTACAAGGATTATTTAGAATGGCTGAGTATGAGAGTATAATGAGGGCTTATGGGTTTCTAATTTAGTTTGGCCATGGTCCAACCATGACTTTTATAAGATGATGGAAGGAATTTTTAGGGATTTTTAAATTATTTAGAAGTTAACAGTTTAGAGATTTCTATAATCTTAAAAGATATTCTCTAGCTATAAAGTCTTGTTTATTATTTTAGGGGATAATAGGGGGTTATATGAGGATTAAATGAGGTTTATGATTCATAATAATGTAAGAGAGACTAAGGTTGTAAGGTATCTTAAGGGGTAGTTGATTAAATAGGAATTTTAAATTTGCAAGTGGGATAGTGGGTAGTTAATGCAATAGGATTAGTGGCTAAGTAGGATATTTAGTAGGTTAATGGGGTAATTAATTAGTTATAAGGGTATATAAAGGTTTATGGGATGAAGGGAATATTGTATAGGAAATAGTATTTTTAATTAATTGGTTAAGGCTATGGTTATTGGAAAAATTAGTGGGTTTAATATAATTATTAAGATGACAAAATTTAGATGCATAAATTTTCACCTATTTGAAAGGGAATTTAAAGTGAAGCAAAGTAGAAGGATTAATGTATTTAAAATAAAAACCATTTTGTGAAAGATAATGTTGTTAGTATATATGATTCCCCCTTAGAGGAACATGTAAGGAGGAACAAGCTAGATGATAACTTAAAAATAAATCCTTGAGATTGGATAGGACCATGATGATGATAATGAGTTGGGATGCCTCAAGCATGAGGGAGATATGATTAATATTCCACAAACATAAGTGTTATGGGATAAAGTGACATAACCTTGAAGGATGAGTTATAGATAACAACCAAGGTCTAGAAGAGAGGTAGGTTGATTAAGATGATAAGACTTAAATTCTTGAGATGTAGACATTATTAGAAGAATAAAAAGATGAGATAGGCCATGAGATGATGACAACTCCCTTAGTAAGGACACATGCAAGGGATAGTTAGAAGACCAAAAAGGATATGTGATAAATGATTATTGATAATAAGCCATTTTATATTGGATTCATAACTTAATATGATTTAATAACATTGAGTGACCTATAAGAGAGGAGATGGGATTAGATGTTAATAAATTTTAGATATCCCCTAGGCATAAGAAAGTGCCCAAGTGTTTCCTACATAGTCTTAGGAGACTTTAGGCTGATGTAGTTCTAACCAAAATTTTGGAATGATAATGGGGAATAGAAGACTATACCCAAAATAGTGATTAAGGAGGACTTAGGGATGATGAAATAGTGATTAAATTTGATAATAAGACATGAAAAGGGATTTGGGGATCAATATTAGTAAACGAGGTAGGATAATATGACTATAAAGAGTTAAATGGGGTACAAGGGGTAAAAGAAGGGGTGAATTAGGGGTAAAATAGGAAAAGGATCATTTTATCTTTTAGAAAGTGTAACGTTTGTGGTATTTAGACCAAGCCATATATTTTATTCCTCACTTGTCACATTATAGAGAGAGGGTTTGGGGGAACTAGAGACTAATCAATGTAGGGCCATAGATGAGTAATATGTGCCTATCCCTTGAAATTGGTCATTTCTACATTTAATTTTACATTTATTATATGTATGTGTATTCATGGCCATAACACCATTGGGGTTTATGCCTTTGGTTGTACTATTTACACTACAAAATATGATAATGCATCCATAAGCTATAACTTTATAAAATTGTGAAGGGTGACCTAAGGTTTTACAATACCAAAGTAGGTGATTTGTGTTATTTCAATAACATAGAATGTTAATTTTGAAAAACTTTAGGTTGCAAATGGTAATATTACCAAAGCCATGACTTAGGGTTAAAGTGATATTATCAAATTTATGGAACTTAAGAATAATGGTTAATGAATGGGTTGAGGAAGGAATGAGGAAGGGGTTTAAAGTAATGGGGATGTAGGTTTTTAGATAATTAAGTTAGTAATTTATTAGAAGGGGTAATAATATGGGATAGATTAATGTCAATCATGGGTGAGATGAATGATGAGAGGGGTAGATAGGGAGTTAAATTAATGGGTAGAGTAGTTAGCATGATTAGGAAAGAAAGTTAAAAAGGATAATTTCATAAATAAGATGGATTGGTTATCATAGGGAGTTAGGATAAATGCATGAGTTAGAGAGTTAGGTACTAGGTAGATGGGATGGAATAGGTCAAATAGTTTTGATTAGATTATTGTGACTTTATAGGTGGTATGTTGGTATAGGAGGTTTTAGGTGTGTTGCATTCATGACTATGATGTCCAGTGGTGCTACACAAGATGCATTTATTGACATTGACTGAGTATGGAGTGATTGAGATGGTAATCCTCTATTATATCACAATGATTCTCATGGTGAGGATTGATATGACACTAATTATGACCTTGGTTGAGAGATGATATTATGAGACCAACATATTTCATTTTATGATTGGTGAGATGATAGTTACTCTTGAGGATGTACTACACTTTTTTTTGCTATCGATGAGAGGCCACATGATATACTAGTGACGACTTACCCTGAGTGTGATAGTACAAATATTGGATGGTCAACTATAGATTGGATTTCATGACTCACAAGTGGATGTCAATAGGGCTATAAGTGAGGGTACTATTGATATATTAACTCTCATGGTTATGTCTCTTTTTACTAGCATACTCTTTCTAAATAAGAGTAGTTAGTGGTTTCACTTGGGATTATGAGACATGGTGTTATATATGGTTCAATATTATTGATTTTTTGCCTAGGGTACCACAGTGATGGCCCATTTATATAGATAACTTCATATGGGGGTGTACAAAGTAGAAGTGAGCTTAGGTCCTTTTCTATTATTATAGATATAGTGTTTGGAGAATATTGTGATAAAGATACCATTGGAAGCTTGTACACATAAGGATTCTAATAAACCCATAGTGTTTGGATCATATATCATTCTTGGAGTGCATAGATCCCATTATGATGAGATACAACTTTATAGATAGTCATTTGATAGTATATAAGTGGATTAGATCACCTAGATGCCATATACATAGGTCCAATGGGGGTGGGTTGAGGATGTATACATTACATGATTCATGTTCACCAAGTGCTATATAACTAGATTCTTTGACTATTTTATTCAGAGATATAGGCCTAATCATGTGCAATAATAGTTGGGAAGGTAGTAAGATGTGCCTAGAGAGGATCATTTGTTTGTTTGTAGTGATAGGGAAAGGCTTCAATGGGGGGATTAGTAAACAAGGAACTAGCTAGAGATGATTATGAGAACATTCCCCCTACTGTATAGGATTTTCATATTATTATTCCAAATTTAGGAGTGACTATAGCATACATAGCTTGGTGGGCTTAGAGATGACCTCATAGACTACTTATATGGCTAGATAGAGTAAGGAGGGGGATGTTTAGTTATTAGTATAGGCTTGAGTGTGCATTGGGAGGAGATAAGAATAAAGATGGTATCCCTAGGTACAGGGTTAGTAGGATGCTCATGGAGTACCAAATATGATAAATATTGATGGGGGAGACTAGGGGGATCAAGGTGGAGACTAAACTAGAGTTGGAGACTAGGCTAGAGTTAGAGACCAAGTTGGAGTTGGAGACCAAGCTAGAGGGGAGTAGGTGTATATTAGGTAGGGTCATCTAGGCCACCTTTGAGTGAGGACAAGTAGGTACTCTTAAATAGACTAAAGAGAGAGATATAAGACCAAGCTATAGATATTTTAGGGATCATAGCTAAGTAGGATAGGATGGATACATATTTTAAGAGATTGGTTATAGAGAGAGATAGACATATGGAAAGAGTGTTGGGATAGGTGATAAGGTTGATATAATAGGTATCAATATTGTATGGGTAGATAGATGCACTTCAAAGGTAGATATAGGGTTAGGGCTCATAAGTAGCCTCATTGTAGGGGTGTATTAGACAACTTTAGTTGAGGATAAGAGAAAGAGGTAGAGTTACATGTGGATGATAAGTCCAAGGAGGAGGGTGATTTAGCATTAGAGGAGAGGGGAGTGGGGATGATTATGAGTTAAATTAGTGGATTAAGGAGAGAGGCCTAGTATCAAAGATATTTATATGAGGTAATAGTGCTAATAGGTTAGTGTGGTGAAACTATTAGAGCTAATTCCTCCTAGTCCATACACCATCCTAATAGGAGACCACATGGACAACATTGATTTAGGATATATATTTGTGAGATGTGTTATATTATGGACTTATATGTATTGTATCATATTGATGCCCATGGGGCCCATTTACATATTAATATATTTTTTCATGGAATCTGATGGACATTATGGACTATTGACATATGTCATTATGATTTTTTTATATATGATGTTATGTTTGTGTTGTGATTCTTATTGTGATTATGTTATTGATGGATGATCTAGATTATGTGATTTTTAGGTATGGATATATGGATCATGGATGTGATTTATTGATATGATGTCATTGGATATGTTTTTTTTATATGAGTATATATAGATTAGATAATGATGATGCAAATTTTAGATGATTAATTAGATGATATAAATGATTACTATGGTTTAGATGATGTTTGTTGTTTATTATGAATAGATACTATGTGATTTTTGTTGTGATAAGTATATGATATGTATGGATTTATTGTTGTAGATGAGATGTAAGGATGATCATGGTTTCATGTGTTATGGATGATAATTATGTTTTATGTTTATAATGTGATTATGATAGGTAAATTTTATTATAAATGTGTTAATAAATAATCCATTTTTTTAATCATATATCTCACAAACCAATGTTGGGTAAAATCCACTCGTACCAAGGAGATGGGTGGGTCCTAGGTAGTAGGCTAGGATTATTAGATTGGATGATGGAAGTATTAATAGGAGGGAATTTTAAGCCATTAGATATGTAAGAAATCCAATTTATTATTGTATATGTGAGTATATGTGTACCAATTACATGATACTAGTCAAGGGCACATTGCATTCACAATTCATAGGAACTCCATTTTAGTGACTTCACTAATTCCTATTTTGGGGAGTCACTTAAGACCATCCTTGTTTCCTTTGTCAGAAAAGATCTAAATTTTAGAAAAAATAAGTTAACAAGATAACAAAATAAGATTATTGACTATGAAATATATTTACAAGACTTAATGGTTATTAACAAACTCGATCAACAATAATATCACACACACACACACACACACACACACACACACACACACACACACACACACACACACACACATGTATAAAAGTACAATGTAATATATGAACAAAATTTACTACTTAAGAACATGTTGACACATATACATATTTTAGTTATATAAAGGACAACCTAAGGAAATGACTAAAATTATGTTGGACAACTATTATTTACAATATGACAAAAACCCAAAAAAAGATTTAAAAATAAGGTTACTAAAGATAATATATAGAAGAGGTCTTAAGATAACCAACTCTAGGGATATAGTTAAATATGTATAGGGGTCAATTGTGCCCAAGAGGTTATATGATAAATGGGATTAGGATCAAAACCAATCATAATGACAATGTTTAATGTCTAAAGTGAAAATCAAGATTCAATTACAAAGTGTATGATGGATCTTGGAGTAAAAACAATAGATGACCCTTTGGTAGTGATGAAGTTAGTGGGTTCTTATGGATCTCTACATAGGGTTCAATTTAGATAGATAAGTTTGAATGTAATTTAGGTTGATAAGAATAAGAGTCATCAAGGAGGATGTGATTGGGATATGTATTATGTTGCCCAAAATGAGATGAGTAGTTATTTAAAAGTGTAGTTTAGATATTCCAAAGGACTCCTTAATAGATATTCCTCTTCACACATTCATCAATGATTTTCGCTACTTAGGAATTGATATATCTATATTTTCCCAAGAATATAGATTATGTACCCACTATTAGTAATAAGGGCATATGGAAATGATGGGATGGAATGAAAATATGAGAAAAGTGGAGTGGTTATGGATGTGCCCCCAAGAGTGGGGATGCATAGATGGATGTTATTTGGAGACTTTTAAGTATAAAAACACTTTAGATGCTTAATATGTATGGGATCATCAAGCTAATTACCATATAATGTATCTAATATATAGGATATTGATCTAAATTTTGAAATGATAATATAAGGCTTGAGCCAATTTGCTTCATATTTGCCTTTCTTTTCTCACTTTGCATTGGTGTTTTTATTGTTTTTTAGGAATAGGTCACTAATTTTGAATTCTCTACACTGGATCTTCTTATAATTTTGGCCCTTAAGCTTATTATGATATACTTAAGGGTGATCCAAATAATTTTGTTATTTTTTCATATAATAGTTCAAGTTTTTATAGCCTTTCCTATCTAGAATTATGATCAATAACTATGCCCCATAAAGAGATTCGTAAAGAGGTGAGCTCAACTTCAATAGGTAAGATATCTTCTATTCTATAGACTAAAGAATATAGAGTGGCCATAGTAAGTGTTATGACATTGAATAATAATAAAGGGTGTGATATAGTTATAAATGCTAATTTATACTACTATCATTGATAATTTTCTTGAGAATTTTGAGAAGCATGTTATTAGTTGCTTCTACTTGACCATTACCTTCAGGATAGTTAGGTATGGGAAAGTGTTGTTCAATGTGATAATGATTACACAAGTCTTCAACTTCTTGATTTTTGAAAGATTCTCCATTATTAGATATGATTTTGGTTAGGATTATAAAGTGGTAAATAATTTTATTTAGAATGAATTTTTATATTTGGAGACCTATGGTATAAATGAGCAGCATTGATTCAACCCATTTGATAAAATACTCCATAGCTATAATTATAAACTTGTATCTATCAGATGATGTAGGATTGGTCTTTATAATTATATGTAGTCCCCATATTGAAAATGGTCATGGGATCATTACAGGTTTTAGATCTTATATTGGGTCATGAATGAGATTCCATTTTTTTGATAGGCTACACACTTATGCACATACTAGTAGGCATCATGATCCATTATGGGCTAATAATATCTAGTCTAGAGTAATTTCTTAGCCAGGGCCATCCTACTAATATGACCACCATAGATACCATCATGGACCTCCTTAATTACAAGAGTGGCCTCCTCTAATTTCAAACATATTAGCAAGGTCCCATCATAACCTCATTTATAGAGTGATACCAAGGATTGTATAATAATGTGATGAATTAAGGCTTTTCATTGGTGGTGATTGACATTTGGTGGTAGGATGTTGCTATGGAGGTAAGAGTAAATTCATGATACTAGGGTAGACTGGGATCAGGTATAGCATAAATTTGATAAATATTCATTGATTGATGATTTCGTAATAGTAATTGTTCAAATAGAAAATTTCCTTCAATTACATATTCTAGAAGATCTATCAAGGAACTAATAGAGGCCATTGAATCAACAACTTTATTACTTCTCTTGGGAACTTGTTCAAATGTTACTGATAGGAAAATTTACTTCAATAGGTCCACTAGTTGTTTATAGGGAAGAAAGTTCCCATATTTTGTCTATATATCCTCATTCACTTGTTTTATAATCAATTGAGAATCACTAAATACATGGATATGTTGGCTATTCCACTAGATTTCAAGTTAGAGACTGACAATTAAGGCTTCATATTCAAAAATAGTATTTGTACAAGGGAAAGTGATTTATAAAGATTTAAGGATTAGGCCACCTATGGGGTTACAAAAAAATATTTTTTCTCTTGACCCATGCATAGTGAAAAATCCATCAAAATATAACTTATAGCCATTTATTTTTTCGCTAGTCAATATAGACTCATATGGAAAGGTCTTGATGAGAGGCTTGGTGTTTGTAATGGGCATTGTCACAAGTTGATCTATAATGTATTGTATTTTAATGACCTTTTAATTCACATATTTTATATCAAATTCAATTAATATCATAATCTATTTTTCCATTTTTCTAGTTAAATTATATTTAGATAGCATGTGCTTGAGAGGATAAACCTTGGATATGAGCTTGACTTGGTTATTCAACATATAATGTCTAAGTTTTTGTTAGGTAAGACTGTAACCAAACAAGCCTTTAAATATGGGTATAGTTAAGCTCATTTGAGATCAAGGTTATTCTTAGATAATAAATTGATAATTTTTTTCCTTCATCATTATTTTTAGAAAATAAGGCCACTATAGGACAAGGTGTTGAAGATATATACATAAGTAATTGCCTTCCTGAGATGGGTGGTGATAAAATAGGAGGCTTAACTAGATATTTATTTAGATTATCAAAATCTTGTTGACATTATAATTTCTAGTTGAAATGATTTTCCTTCTTTAAGATATGGGTGAATGGATGACATTTGTCTACTAATTAGGATATAAACTGATGAATAGCCTATAAGTTACCTTGAAGACTTATTAATTGATTCAAATTTTTAGGATGCATTTACACAAAAGCTTTTACTTTCATGGGATCTACCTCAATGCCTCTTCTAGAGAATATAAACCCTAATATTTTTCCTGATGTAACTCTAAACACACATTTATTATGTTTCAATTAAAGCTTATATTCTTTGAGCCTCACAAAGAATTTTCCTAATACCATAGGATGATCTAATTAGAGTTTAGAATTTCCCAATATATCATCCACACAATATGCTATAATGTCATACATCATGTTATAAAATATTATAGTCATGGCCCTTTTGTTAGTAGCTCCCACATTTTTAATACCAAAAGGCATAAATTAATAATAAAAATTCCTCATGAAGTAGTAAATGTTATTTTGTGTTGATCTTCAAGAGAAATTCTAATTTGATTATAACAAGAGAAACTGTCCATGAAGGATGTCATTTCATAGCCTTCCATAGAGTCTATAATCATGTTTATATTAGGTAAAGTAAATTCATCTTTGGGGTATGATTTATTTATGTCTTAGAAGTTAGTACAAATTTGGATTGCCCCCTATGGTTTGGTAATGGGGACAATATTAGATATTCACTTAGAATAATCAATAAGATAGATAAACCCAGCTTCTAAGAATTTCTATAACTCTTCTTTGACTAAAATGGCCACCTTAGGGTGCATATTTAATAGTTTATATTTAAATGGTTTTGCATTTGGATGAACCACTAAATTATGCACTACCAATGTTGGATCTAGCCTTGACATGTCCAATAACTCCATGCGAATAAATCTATATTTTCTTTCATAAGCTCAAAATGAGTTTGTTGCTCTTTAGATGTAAGAATTCTCCTAAGTTTGACCATTTTAGGACTTTAATTTTTTCAAATATTTACTTAAATAACCTCAATGATGAGAGAAGGTGACTAGTCTTGTAGATATGTTGAGGGTGATGCTAATTCCTCTATTTCTAAATAAAATTCATCTAGGAGCTCCATATCTAATTATGGATAAGATTTCAACTTCTAGGGGTGGTTTTTATGTCTTACATATTTGGATATGGATATTCATCTTCATATTCCTCTTCATTAATTTTATTTAGATACATTTATTGCTCCCTAAAATATGCATACTTTTAATGATAGAGAACCCTTTCTTATGGTTTCCTGATGGCATAAAATCTCTTACCCTTAGATATTCAATAGTGGCTTCATCATTCTAGAATATATTACAATAAGGATCATTATTATGATCCCAATCTACATTTGTGGGATAATGGAAAGATATGTTGATAGTGGAGATGGTGGTGTTAGGGAAGAGATTGGTGGTAACCAAGTCCTTATAAATACTATATATGGAACTTGTTTGGGCTTCTTCATCAAAGGTAGACTCCTAAAAAACCAAAGAAGTGTCCAAGATGATATATTTTTGGTAAATTGTCATAGGTTTTACTATAATACAATATGTTTCATATGTTCTTTAACCCCTATAGGTTCAATCCTACCTTGTTCATCTCTTCTTAGTCCTTCCCCCTTATAGTTCATATGTTTAAGCATCTATTAAATCTAGGGATACTTTTATTTATGGAACTCTAAGGCCTCATTATTAGGAATAATCCATTAATCATCTGGTTCATCAAAATACTCTATTGATATCATGCCTTCATTATCAAAAGCTATAAACCCAAATTGATAAATAATGGGTTTATGTTTCCTCATGGTTGTGAACCCATAGTTTCATGGGGAGAGTGGTAGATTTCTAACATAAAGGGTTTTGTATTCATACTCTCCATAAACCTTAGAAGTGATCTTAAGATGAGTGATGTCTAGGGATTCATTCAAGGTAGGTGTTAGATCATTAGGGTGTGTATTTCATAGATTTTGGATTATAAGTGGAACTATAAGTGTTAGGGAAATGACAAGTGGGATGATATTGGTCCATTTGATAGTTATGAAAGTGTTCTATTACCCTAGGATGTAAACCTCCATTATTGAATGAGGGAATTTTAAACATTGATTGAGGGTGGAAGGAACTGCTCTCATCTCATGAATCCATGGGCATCCTAGAAGAAAATTATACATGAGATCAACATCCACTACATGGATTAAAGTCTAGTGGACTATGGGTCCCATAGCTATAAGAAGATAATTAGTTCCCATAGAAGGTATTTCATTATCATCATACACTTTGATCATTATTAAAGTAAGCCCTAATGAAGACTCAGAGTACCCCAAATTCTTGAGAAAGTCTAGATTGCATAAATTTAAAGTTGACTCTTTGTCTATGAGTACAATGGGATCTTGTGCTTGGAAATGGAAATTTAAATTATTAATGGATAGTTATGGTGTGGGCCTATAGATTGAATATCCTATGTACTAAAAATGATTCTTTGGGAAAGAGATAAATGACCCACTATTTCTTGAACTTGGCTTGTATCAATATCCATGGGAACTTTGATTTCATTCAAGACTTGATTAAGAATCTCTTGATGTACCAATGATGTTTCAAGAAGATCCATAAGAGATATTTGTTCCAAAGTCTTCTCAAGTTGTTAGATGATGTTAGATGGTTTATCATAAGAGATCAAGACTTTTTCTTATCAATATTGACCTTTTGAGATGTTGATGTGGATGGGTCCTTTAAAATTACTCCAAGAACTATAATTTTTCCATGCCATATAGTTACTACATAGTCAGTTATTGCCATATTAATTTTAAGTATCATAGATGGTGGTTGTGTGGGCTCTTAGGGGTCTCAAATTTTAATGGTATTGATATAATGGTATATAATGGAATGGTAATTAGTTCTATTGGAAGTGGATGCTTGACCCTAATCCTTAAGTGGTTTCTTTTTCCTCTAATCATGCTTAGGTAAGGGCTTCTAATATATTCCCAGTTATTGATTATTGGATTGATTGATCAAACTCTACCCTTCTACTTATATATCTCTTTTATCAATTAAGTATTGGATGTAGTACATTAAATACATGTATTTATTGGTATCATGTCCCTTGACTTTATGATATTGAAAAAATTCATCTTCAAAATAATAATTTGGTCATGGATTACTATCATCCAATGGTCAAATTTTAGGGATAGTGATCATATTAACAATAATTAATTATTCTAGGACTATTTTTTTAGGCACGCCAAGACTAGTTAGAGGTATCTTTCGCATTCAGGGCTTAGGATTTCCTTGTGTTACCCTTGTAGTGGAGACATTTTATTTTTTGTTATTAGGGGAATCTTTTTTCAATATCTACACATGTCTAGAATATGATACTCCATCCCTTATGACTTTTTTATTTTTTAAAGAACTTAGGCTTACCCAAAAAAACATTTTCTTGATTCTAGATTTATTCATTTAGGGTATATAGTTTAATGGTCCCTTTCTCAATGAATTTATTTTAAATTTGAATCCCCTTTTCTATTATTTCATCAAAAGACTTGGCCTAATAGAGCTTTAGTTGATATTTCAATTCAGTATTTAGATTGTCAATGAATATCTTAGCCAACTCCTTCTTAGGGACTCTGTAATAGAATTGACTAGAGAGGATTCTCCAATATTATAATAATGAGGCTAATTTTTCCATATTTATTTGATTATTATTATAAATATATATGAAAGATATGTCATGTTCAATGTTGAAAGAGAAGTGTCACACAATTTTTTTTAACTCCTTAAAGCTAGATTTGGACCCTTTAGGTAAATGAATAAACCATTATAGTACAGGCCTCATGAGAATTTTAGGGAGGATTTTGAGATGGTAAGCATAATAATAGGTAACATAATGACATGTTTCATATAATTATTACACATCGTCTCATGGATCGAGATTTTTATTTCTAATATGTTATCTTGGTGAGGTGGGTCTCTAGTTTTGAGCATGAAATTGAGAGGAAAAGGAATCAATTTATTGATTTAATTGGTTTAATTAGTCATCCAAGGTGATTATTCTCCTCTCAACCTTAATGTGACTATTTTTTATGGGTTCTTATCCTTGAGAAAGTTCTTATTCATGATCCACAAGAGTATATTTTTCTTGTTTGTAGTTGACATTAATTTGATGGGGTGGAGTGTTAGGTCTAGTGGATGGGTATATAAGGTGTTGTAAGAGGCTTAGATCAAAGGTAGAGGGTAGTGTACCCAAAATTATATTGACCTGAGAAAGAATTTGATCATAGTTATCATAGATATATTGGTCAAATTTATCCCTAACCTCATCACTAAAGAAGAAGTCATTTATAAACCAGTCTTCCTCTTTAGGGGTATGCATGTCATTATGAATGTCATCATCATCATCATCCTAGTTTCATGCACTTATATCCCTAAATATGCCATTTTATTGATTTGATCCTTGTCCCATTTTTATAATTTGGGCACAGATTATGATAGGCATGATAGATGGTGCATATGTTATGATAATAGTGATTAGGTGTGACTTTAATATAGGATGATGAGAGAGAAGGTGACTTTGGATACTAATTTTGTCTTAAACCCAAGACTAAAAATAATCGAGAGAGGGGATTAGATTTGAATTAGTTTTTTGAAGATATGAAGACTAGAATGGCCAAATATTACCAAAGAAAACACCCCTATAAGGATTCAATCTAACAAAGAGACAAAGAGGATAAGATGATTAGATACCTTTAACACTATAAAGGTGATGATTATATGGGTGATAGGTATGAATAAGTAGGATGAAGAGACAATGGGTTATAGACTAAACCAAATAAGGTATAAAATATTTGACAATATTTGATCAAAGATAGGCTGAATAAATGGTGACTAGGATAGATAATGATAAGAGACCACTACAATTTTAGTTTTAAGACAATGGTTTATTATCTAAAAGATGTGAATAGTGATATGAAGTAATTTGGTTTTGATTATAATATGGGATATGTCTTAAGGGTATCTAGGTTTTTTTTGATGAAAGGGATAGTTTGACTTGACTCAAATAATACATGCCTTAACACAACACTCATTAAAGAATGCCTAATCATTAGCCCTAATTTTAGTCAAACAAATGGGTGTGTAACTCAATGTCTACACCATCTAATGGATTTATGGGTGAGGTTGTATCTAGTGATCCATTATGAAATATATCAAACTATTTCAACCCCATCTACACTTTATGATCACATGGGAGATGATACTGACTCTAGTAGTAGAGCACCTATTATGGTCGATAAGTCCTTTGCTAGGTATACATAGGGGTATCTAATGGATTCACAAGATATAAGATGGTACATGGGGAAAAATATATGTAGGGTGATTTCTAATGGTTGGTTTAGATAATTAACACTTCCCCTTCCCAGATGACCTATATGGGGTCAACTACATAGCCTAACAATAAATGTACTTGATATTTATACTTCATCAAAACACATATTTTGGTTTAATGCATTATGATGAAATCCACGTCACTAAATAATAGTGACTAATTAAGTGTGTGGGGATGAATTCCACATCACATGCTATCCTAAAACAAAATGAGTTAACACACAAGCAAGTAAGACTAATTTATCTGATTAATTACCTATGTGAGGAAATTTAAACAAGCAAGCAAAACACATAAAGAAATATATAAATATAAGATTAAATGATTAATTTAGGTAATCTTCCTATAGGAACATAGGTTATTAAATGGTTCTAGTTCCTACTCCTTAGATGGTCCTTCTAAAAATGTATTAGTAGTTTAAAAATAAGAAAAATCACTTCTTTCTTGTAAAAATGTAGATACATAGTCAGTTTAACATAAAACCGCTTCTAGAGATTACAAAAACACATATTTTAAGTAATATCACAACTATAATTACATAGCTTTGTATAGTTTACACTAACCATGATAGAGACCATACAAATTAATCAAAATTGATAATTTGTAGATAAAATTGCAACTCTTACTGTAAAATCACAAATCAAAATCTATAATTTTATAGGGAAATAAAAACCTTAACAATCTAATCACTTATACAAATCATGACATAAAATATTTATAGATGCACAAAATATTACTACTATTCATTTATAGAATGTATTAAATATTTTATATTTTTATAGAGACTAAAATCTATTAAAATAATATATTTTTTAGTCAAAATCATTTATTTTAAACTTATTTCAAAAGTTGTGGTTTTGTACAAGATATCCAAATAGGTATGTATAGGTGTTTTATATGAATTTAGTAATCTCCCCATCCTTCCTATCAATAAGTGATAAAAATATAGGGAAAACTAAATGTTGGGTAGGTATAATTAATATACTACCTTATTCATTTAACTACAAAATACAAATCCATGATTCTCTAGGGAAATATTATAACTTTTATGACAAGGTCATGACTATAGATCTATGGTATTGCATACTAACTAAAGATTTATCTAGGGTCAATGATTTTTACTTCCCTAAAAACTTAAAATAGCCACAAAGAGATATAAAATGGTTAAAATGTCAAAGGTTATTAGGATAACTAGATGGTTTTTAAGCAAATTGATAAGATCACTATTTGTGAAGGCAATATCATGACTCTTTCAACAATATCATTACTATGTTTTAGTATTGCATCAAAATAACTAAATTTCAAAACTAGGAATACTAATGTTCCTTTCTATCCCTATAAAACCAAATAGAGTAATAGGGACCCACAAAAATATTAAATGTTTATCCTAAGATGGTTATGCTATCTTAAAAACTACATTATGTAAAATCATAAGTAATATGTCAAAACTATAGATTTTAAGCAAAAACATCTTTTATGGATCTTTGATATTACAAAAATCCCAAATACCTATCAAATAACAAGCCATTAGTGGTCAAAATGATGGTTAGTGCAAAATTTCTAATCTAATTTGTAGAAAATTTTACTTTTCACCTATACATGAAAATTTGATCAAATTCAAAGCTTGTTTTTCTTCTTGTCAATTCTACAATCTATAAAATCACTTATAAAAATAAAGATATTTAAATTGAAGTTATTCTCCCATTGTGGATGCCATGTATTATCACATTTTTGAGTTTATTTATCATAAATACTATATTTAGTAATTTAAACCCAACAACATAATAACATCAAAATCAGGAAATAAAGGAACAATAAGAAATTAAGAATGAAGTCTTTTCATCACCTTATCCCTTATGGATTTTTTAAAAGATATTCAAGTGTATTTTTAATCTAAAATTGATTTAATGTGGATTGCTTGCTTGTGGCTTCAAAATGATTCCAATGGCTTCCTTGGATAGTTGAATGAATTTGTAAGAATGAAAGGATGTTTTACGATGGATGAGTATGAGACTATAATTAGGTCTTATGGATTTACAATTTATTCTGGCCATTGCCCAAGCATGGATTTTATAGGATGGTGGAAGGGATTTTTAGGGATATTATTTAGAAGTCTCTAATTTAGAGACTTATAGAATCTTATAAGAGCTTCTCTAGTTCTAGAGGCTTCTTGATTAATTTAGGGGATAATGGGGATTAGGTGAGGATTAAATGAGGTTTAGGATTCATAAGAATGTATGAGAGGCTAGGGTGGTAGGGTAGTTGGGGGTAGTTAAAAAAATAAGAATTTTAAATTTATAAGTGGTCTAGTAGGTAGTTAATGTAATTAGATTAGTGGCTAAATAGGCTAGTTGGTAGGTTAATGGGATAATTAATTGGTTATAAGGGTATATAAATGTATATAGGATGTAAGGGATTTTGTATAGTAAATAGGATTTTTAATTAATTGGTTAAGTCTATAGTTATTATACAAATTAGTGGGTTAAATCAAATTATTAAGATGAGGATATTTAGGTACATACAACATATAAGGGGAGGCCTGAAATAGGAGGGGTGTGGGTAGTTTATCACTCACAAAGGGAATTAATCCATGTGGGCATGTATTCACATGTTATATATTTTCACAGGGTTAAGATGGCTACATTCTGTGTATAAGTATGATTGTATAGAGTCATACATCACATGTTCATGTAGGGCTAGGATGGTTGGATATCTCACATAGTCACAATCACATAGAGTCATATGTCATGTGTTTATGTGGAGATAGGATAGATATATGGCTCATGTATACCTAGATCTATGAATTTGCATAAATGCATGCATGTGGATAACTACATCACCACTTTTGGAAAGGTTAGCTAGTTAGCCTATTAAAGTGTTGACCATTTTTGCCCAATAGGCCAAAATTAGTCCCCTTATTCCCTTGCTATTCAAAGCCAGTCAATTTCAAGTTGCACAATTTCAATGCCATGGTTCTTTGTCTTGGTTAAACACATTGGTTCAATGCCTGGTTCAATAGACCACTTGGTTCATCAGCCTTGGTTCAATCAGCCTAGTTCGATCAGTTGGCTCATTGGTAAGTTCATCAGCATGCAAACGTTGAATCGTTGAACCAATTTGGTTCAATGGGTTGGTTTAACGAGGTGCCCCAAAGTAAAAGGGCATGGAACACTTCAAAGGGACCTGAAAGGGATGTTTTAACATTTAGAATTTCATTCAAGGCAAAGTCTTAAATTCCTTTGGACAAAAAGTCTGAAGGAATTCGGGCTGTAGTTCAAAGCAAAGGCCAAGCAAAAATGTCCATGAACAAAAGTCCATGAGAAAATGTCCATAGAAAAAAGTCCATGGGAAAAATGTCCATGAACAAAAGTTTGCAGCGACCCGAGAATTAATTTGTAAGAGCACAGCGACCTATTGAAGGACTCCAAAGGGTAGGTGCCCTTATAGGGGACTCTCGGCCCAAAATAAAGGGGGAACTTTCCAAAGGCCAGAGGGTCACCTTCCATTTGGGAAGGTGTTAGGAAGGGACTTCAAGCAAAAAGACTCATAGAGAGAGCTGAGGAAGACAAAGCCCATAGCGAAGCCAGTGAAGGACCCAATGACATTTTGTCAAGGACAGTGATGTCTTGAAAGCTATCAAAGTTAAGAAAGTGAGTTAGCCATTAGTTTTCAAAGTGATGATGGCCACATGAACATCAAAATTAACATAATGAAATAGTCATTTGCTTTCAAATTAAAAGGATGCCAACCATGAAAGGAGTCCCAAAAATGCAGCAACCCACTAGAAGATCACCCCTGAGGGCCAAGGAGCTAGAAGAGACAAGATATGGAAAAGACAAAGTGCCAAGCATGGAACAAGCAGATAGTCCAAGTGGCAAAGGGAAGCACCAATTTGAGAAGTGACTCCAACAAGTGAAGCAGTGGCTACAAATTGACCATTAAAAGACGTGAATAGGCCAACCATGTGAACCTTTTTTCTTCATTTCATATTTATGAGTAGACAAGCTATGTAGGTGCCTTTAATAAGTAGCCTTGGTTAATGAGGAAATAATGTGGCCATGTCAAAAGGTGCCTGAAGTCAAAGCCAAGGTCAACACAGCATCTATTTTAAGGTAGTCTACTATTCCCAATGAGGGGATGCAAATGGGCCACTTGTAAAAAGGGGCACCAAAAGGCCTCCTCTCTTCTCCTATATATTGAAGACTTTTCATTTGAGAAAGGATCTTCCACATTTGTAAGGTGTAGCCCTATAAAAATTTTAGTTGAATCAATAGACACATTTTTTACCTCTCTCTTGGATAGATATTTCTGTGTATGTCTTGAGTGTTAGTTTGTGTTTAGTCATTATTTCTTAATGCTTTCACATGTCCAATACCAACATATCTATTGTCTACAAGGTACCATTTCTGTAGCTAACAAGGAGAGTTGTATTTAGAAGTGTAGAAATAGAAGAAATTACTTACAGTTTGCATTTCATAGCACCTTGGTGAATCTCTATTTTCTATATTTTTCATGAAAGCCTCCTTATCAAGTTTCTTGCAGCCTGGTTCTTCTACCAAGTTTGAAGTTTATGTATGTGTTTGTCTAGTTTTAAGTGTGAATGTGAGGTCAACTTATTTTGGTGCATCACCTCTTTAGAGTAATTCATTTTCCTATAATCTTTCTCCCTTTTCATCCCCCCCATTATATATATGTATATACACATATGTTATCACTTGTTAGAATGAATATGATGCATCAAAGGGAGCTATCCCTTATCTAGAGACTCTCCCCTCTAGCTTCACCAGTCCCATAGGTGAGAGGGGAGTTTCCATAGTTGCATGAAGAGGGCAAGAGCTCGGCCTCCTGCCAAGGGTACAATCTTCTATGTCAATAATTTTGGCACACCCGGTGGGACCAACTAGGACAAGTTGTGTCCACAGAGCTGAAGAACTTTTGGTGTGTTCTTCGACCAACCAGCGTTTAGAGGCTTCTACATCAAAAACCAATGGCAAATCCAAGTTAAATCAACTAGTTAAGCAATTTTGGTACCATATTAGAATAGAAACAACATTCTAGTATGTATAATCCCATCGTTCTAAGCCATGGACCCTATTTTATTTGGTTAGCATAGCTATGATCATCACCAACCTTATGTTGATCCTTATTAGGTCCAATATGACCAGTCTTAGCCCTATCATGAGCTATATCAGCCTTATACCCAGTATTCTCATTACGTCACTTCTCCCACTCAACCCAGTCTCTTTGCCAATCAACCCATTTCCACCTTCAAGTGAGCACTACTGGGATACAAAAAATATATAATAGATCTTGACACTAGAAGGGGATGTAGCCAAGAAATTCCTGATCATGTCATCCATTAAGTGAGAAATGCACTGAATTAGGTTAAGAAGGAATGGACACTTATTGAAAGAGCCAATTATCACATGCTTATAAATGAGATGCTGGATGTGAGTGGTTTGATTGCAACTTTGGAGGAGAAGCTGAGTATTTATGAGAGGAAGCCTTACCAAGTCTATCAACCTACATACTCACTACCCCAAGTATCATATCAATCATATATAGCCCCTGTTTATGAGCCAAGTCAAGCCTGTCAAAGTCCTTTCCCTAATCATGTTGAGGAGAGTTTTGAAGCAACAAATCTTGTGTTTAAGGCTAAACTTGATAGATAGATCGAATTGGAAAACCTTCAAATGTAGCAGTCTATTTTGGTAGCAAGGAAAGTGGAATCTAAATCTTCACTACCATCTCACGTTGTGGCCCCATCACCCCTAAAGGAGGTGCCCAGTCTGAATTGCTTGAACTAGAATAAAGTGGTTAAGTCATGGAACAATAAGGAGGAGAAATACATTGCCAAGAGTACGAGGTACAAAATAAGGTTAGTCCTTTTCAAGTATCTCCCACCTTTCTTTAAGAAGCTCCTTGCATTTCATGGCAATCTTCATGCACTCCCCATCTCTATGATGTTTCCCACAAGCTCCAAGAGGTACAAAATGAGGATGATCTAGTCAAGTGGATTGAGGAATTAGAAAAGAAGATGAGACTGCTTGGAGAAAGAGGGATGGAGCTTTTAGATCATGTAGAGGAGCTGATGCCAAAAAGCACCCCTTCCACCAATCCACAAGCTAATTTAAATATTGATGAAGTGTTAGTAAAGTGGAGGGATGAAAACCAAGAAATTTTGGCCCAAGGTTTGCCCCCTCCTATTTTGAAGAAAGCCCCTTCTTGTGTGCCAAACCCTTTCTATCATATGGCACTTGATCTTTCTAGCTCATCCGATGCATCTATCAATCTTACCCTCAATCCCATACACCTAGCTTTTTAGCATGCCTCTCTTTAGATGGCTCTTCCTGTACATGAGTAGACCCTCCCAACTCTTCCCCAACCTCCTCAAGTCTTTCAACATGATCTCCAAATTCCAAGCTGGAAGAAGGAACATCATGAACCAGCTCAGGACCTTGAAGAGGATAAAGTTACTACCTATTCACAGGAGCAAGATTCTAATCCCAAGATCATGAGTTGGAAGCAAATAGTGGAATCTTGGGGTAGAAAGGAAGAAGAAGAGAAAGGTTTTGCTCAAAACCTTGAAGAAAATATGGCTACTCCTGCTCCCAATGATGATTGTGACTTTTGAAAAAGGATTTTCAAGGAAGATATGGATAGGTAGATTGTATAATTGGAGTCCAAAGCATGTCTCCTCAGTGAATGTGTAATGGACATTTTAGACCAAATGCTAGATTCCATGTCTAAATGTGCTCCATCCATACACCTCCAAAAAAGCTATCAGGCCTTGCTTGATATGGATTATGCTCAAGTTATGACTAACTAGGGAGAGTTTAGGAGTACAGATGAGAAGGATATCTCCTTAAGTGACATGGAAGAACACGGGCAATCTCTTGTTCATATTTTGAATGATTCTTTTGAAGTCATTGAGGCAAGCTGCACTATTCTTCAAGGAGGCTATGAGCTAGATAAGAGTGGAGAAGGTAGCATTAGGGTTCAAACAAGCATGCAAAGAGGCTACAGTTTTTCAAATTTACCCCTTCAAGAAGTTAGTGAATCTAAAGATATCTTCTTTGAAATCATCAAGGAAGATGGTCACACCATGGAACTTAAGCATGAGGTAAAAGAGAGCAAGCCAGTCAATGGTGCATATTAAGGGGCTTTTGGTGATGAGCCGATAGTAATTAATTTCTTGATGAGATACACCAGACTCAAGAACCAATGGGAGGCAAGCTTCTAAGAACAAACAGAGTACGTATACATTATAAGCATGTTTGAATCTCCACTCGGGTATAATCCAACTCAGGTGACAGGTAAGAGGAGCAGGTCACCAGCTCTCCTTTTCATTCAGCTACTTACCTAGCACCATAAGTATTCTTGCCAGGAAGGAGACATTAGAAGTTTTCCCTTTGGTCTAGGAGAGAATCAAAAATACCTAGTTAGCTATATTTAATAGGTTGCTTTCAGTTTTCTTTCCCTATTTTCCCTAAGTACTATTTGCACAAGTAGTTTTCTTGGCTTTGTATGTGTTTTTCTTTTCCTCTTGGAGTGAATTTGTGTGATTGATTCTAGATTCATCAGGGTTGTGCTGATTTTTAAGTTACATCTGACTCCATACCCAATGGACTACAAGGCAACTAGTCTTTAAGCATAACAGGCATGCTTCCCCTGGGAGTTGCTAATTTGTTGACCATTTTTGCCCAATAGGCCAAAATCAATCCCCTTCTTCCCTTGCTATTCTAAGCTAGTCAATTTCAGGTTGCACAAGTTCAATTCCATGGTTCTTCAGCTTGGTTTAACACATTGGTTCAACACCTGGTTCAATAGACCACTTGGTTCATTGGCCTTGGTTCAATTGGCCTTATTCGATTAGTTAGCTCATTAGCAAGTTCATCGGTGCACAAACATTAAACCGTTGAACCAATTTGGTTCAATGGGTTGGTTTAATGAGGCACCCCAAAGTTAAAGGGCATGGAACACTTCAAAGGGACCTCAAAGGGATGTTTTAACTTTCAGAATTTCATTCAAGGCAAAGTCTCAAATTCCTTCAAAAAATTTGTCTGAAGGAATTCCTTTCAAACAAAAAGTTTGAAGGAATTTGGGCCATAGTTCAAAGCAAAGGCTAGGCAAAAAGTTCACAAACAAAATTTTGTGGGAAAATTTCTGCAAACAAAAGTCCACTAGAAAAATGTCCATGGACAAAAGTCTGCGGGGACCCAAGAATTAATCTGGAAGAGCACAATGACCCATTGAAGGACCCCAAAGGGTAGGTTCCCTTGCAGGGGACTCTCAGCCCAAAATAAAAGGGGCACTTTACAAAGGCTGGAGGGTCACCTTCCCTTTGGGAAGGTTCTAGGAAGGGACTTCAAGAAAAAAGACTCATAGAGAGAGCCGAGGAAGACAAAACCCATAGAGAAGCCAGTGAAGGACCCGATGACATTTTGCCAAGGATGGTGACATCCCAAAAGCCATCAAAGTTAAGAAAGCAAGTTAGCCATTAGTTTTCAAAGTGATTATGGCTGTGTGAGTGTCAAAATTAACATAACAAAATAGTCATTTGCTTTCAAAAGGATGCCAACCATGAAAGGAGTCCCAAAAATCCAGTGACCCGCTAGAAGATCACCCCCGAGGGCCAAGGAGCTAGAAGAGACAAAATAGGGAAAAGAAAAAGTGCCAAGCATGGAGCAGGCAGATAGTCCAAGTGGTGAAGGGAAGCATTGATTCAAGAAGTGACTCCAGCAGGTGAAACAGTGGCTAGAAATTGACCATTAGAAGACGTGAACAGGCTAACTGTGTGACCCTTTTTTCTTCATTTCATATTTATGAGCAGACAAACTGTGTAGGTGCCTTCAAGAAGTAGCCTTGATTAATGAGGAAATAGCCTAGCCATGTCAAAAGGCACCTGAAGTCAAAGCCAGGGTCGACATAGCATTTATTTTAAGGTAGTCTGCTCTTCCCAATGAGGGGATGCAAATGGGCCACTTGTGAAAATGGGTGCCAAAAGGCCTCCTTTATTCTCTTATATATTTAAGACTTGTCATTTGAGAAAGGATCTTCCACATTTTTAAGGCGTAGACCTAGCAAAATTTCACCTGAATCAATAGATGCATTTTTTACCTCTCTCTTGGATAGATATTTTTGTGTATGTCTGGAGTGTTAGTTTGTGTTTAGTCATTATTTCTTGAAGCATTCACAGGTCCAACACCAACATATCTATTGTCTACAAGGTACCATTTCTATAAATAACAAGGAGATCCATATCTGGTAGTGCAAAAATAGAAGAAATTACTTACAGTGTGCATTTCATAGCACCTTGGTGAATCTCTTTTTTTTTGTATTTTTCATGAAAGCCTCCCTGCCAAGTTTCTTGCAGCCTAGTTCTTCTACCAAGTTTGAAGTGTATGTATGTGTTTGTCTAGTTTTAAGTGTGAATGTGAGAAGGTTGACTTATTTTGGTGCATCACCTCTTTAGAGTAGTTTGTTTTCCTGTAATCTTTCTCCCTTTTCATCCTCCCCCCATTATATATCTATATATACACATATGTTAGCACTTACTGGAATGAATATGATGCATGAAAAGGAGATAGCCCTTATCTATAGACTCTCCCCTCCAACTTCATTTGTCCCATAGGTGAGAGGGGAGTTTCCATAGTTGCGTGAAGAAGGCAGGAGCTCAGCCTCCTACCAAGGGTGCAATCTTCTACGTCAACATAAGGCATGAAGGTGTAAAGGCTAAGGTGGTATTATCAATACATAGGGGAATTCATTGTTGTCAAACCCACTTAGGTATGAAGGCATGGATCACATCTAGGTACGATTGGAGGATGAAGTTATAAATATTGTAAAAATTCCTAAGTGTTCATATTTTTGTTAAAATGGTCAAGAGTGGTGAAAAAAACTACAAAAAGAACATTATATTTGTAAAAAAATAATCATCTTATCTAAAAAGTGAAAATAACCTAATTTTTAATCTAAAAAACCAAAAAAACCTAGAAAGAATTTTCTAATAAAGACTCTAGCAGTACAAAAATGTGTGAAAATGAAGAAAATTACCTAAAACCCTCCAAAATGGCCTAACATGGTTGTCACAATACTAGGTCATGTTTATATCCTATCCTAGGGTTTTGGAACGCTTTAAATCCAATGGTTCTATCCATTTTTATTTTAGAGACTCTATTTGTAAATATGTGCATATATTTTTAAGAATCCCCACCAAACCCTTGAAAATTGAAATCAATGAAAATAATTGGAATGCACAGTAAGGATCTCATTAAGATGAAAATAACAAATGATTATTATAATGACTCTAATACAATGTCATATTAAACAATGATCAACTAAATAATGAAGCATGCATGAATAAACTATAGATATAACCTTAAAAATAAAGATAAAATCTCACAAAAGAAGAGTTGTACTAGAAACACTAAATCATTAGCCAAACAATCAATAAGAAAGGTACATATATATGTGAAAGATAGACATATCCCAAAATCCTCATTCATGTGGGATTATCTTTCATTAATGGAATAACATAACTTAATCAATCAAAATAATAAAGTGTAGGTAAAACCACATAGTGTAAAAAAACCTACACCAACAAAAGTGGTTCATATGGTTACCAGCTCTGACATGATGTCTTTTTTAGAAAAAATTTCAAAATATAACCAAGTTTTGGTGGATTGAGGAGTTAGGGTTAAATAATATTTCATAACCAAATGGGTAAAATTTTATTATAAGAGGATTTCATTTAGTTTGATCAATGCAAGAAATGCCTTTTGTTGATGCCTAAATGTGTACCACAGGTTCCCAAAGTGTTTAGTAAACACTTTTCATTTATGAATTCCTAAGAATCCAATGTATGAGTTATAATTTATGGTAATATTGTTACCTGTTGGTGGAATAGAGGTAGAAGTGACTGTTTCACAATATTTATATTAGTTGGTGGTTGGGAGCCATCATGGCCAAATAATAGATCTATGATAAGTATGTAGTTATTATGCAAATAATAGTGAATTATGATCAAGAAATAAATTAATAATTAATTTAGGATGGATATTTACAATGACAAGATAAATTAAGGAGATCCAAGTTAAAAAAGAGTAAAAGGAAGGGTAGGGAAAAAATAAATATTATTGATCTTCATTCCAAACATCATGACAAAGTTCATATTTCATGTAGACATGCACTTAACCAATATGTGACATGAATTAGCATAGGTTCAAATATTATCACACATCAAGAAAGATTCTAAGGAAGTTGTAAATAATGCAAATAAGAACCAAGTTCACCTTAAATATTTTACCCCTAAAATAAAACAACATTATCCCAAATGAAACAAGGATAAAGGAAACAAAATGAACATAAGAAATTTTAATCAACCTAGCATTGGAATAAGTTAATAACTCTAAAATTAAAGGCACACACCAAGGATACATAATAACCATTCAAATCTAGAAATAAAAACAAACAAATGAGAGAAAAACCATGATAGCAAAAACACAGACAAATACTAGACAATCATTATAGAATTCCTTACTTGTATTGTTTGCTCCCAATTTACAAATTAATTTTGGCTCTAATAATTCCCTCTTTTTAAAAAATGGTATTATTTTATTATATATAAGGACAAGGTATTATACCAATCAATAAGATACAATTGTACAATAACTAGGGAAAATTTTCCTTTTTCTATAAAGTTCTAAAATACACTTGCTTTTCTAAAATAGACTGACCTAGAGACAAATATGCTAACAAACTAGAATATGCCTTTACAAAAGAATATTCCATTTCCAAAATGTTACAATGCTACACAAAAGTGTAATATTAACTAATTAGACAATGGGCCCTATGCCTTGGAACTTGTTTGTTGCTACTGAAGGATGTTCATAGACTTTTGATGCTCCTCATTAATGAGTCCCAAATCCATAATTGGCATTAAAAGACACTCTTCTTCCTTGTCAGTTAGATCATTCAACTCCCTATCATTCCTAGCCATAGTTTCCTTAATGCTTTTGTCCTTATTTATTTTTTCTCCTACATTTAGGATCATGTCTAGGATCCTACTATTATCTGACTTAGATTGGCCTTAACTCTTACCTTTATATGCTTGAATTTTTGAGAACACGAGATATTCATTTTTGTCATTTTGTGCTTGTGTGATGCTTACTTGGCATCTATCTATCACTCTCATGGCATTTTAATAAATTCCTTCAAAGTACTAGACATTTTTATTTAAAATTTCCTTTTTATTTCATGACATTGGATCATTACCCATGGATCAACATGAGCCATTGATTATGATCTGGGACCTTGCATGTTATTGGTTGCCTTTGTATCAAGCCTTGTGGTTGTGCCACTTGACACCTCTATGGATTTTTTGAGATCTAATTCCTATGTCAATTACATATCAAATAAACATCCAACATGTGTCAATCCTATGGTTTCTTAGAGCTCTGCTAAATAGTCATCAATGATTTTGCACCATTGGATAATTTAGGCCCCAAGAAGAACAAGTCATTAATCCTATGAGATTCAAGGACTTTAATCAGTGCATGGCTATAACAAAATACTTAGGATAAAATATTTTAAGATAAGTTTATTTTATGTCAATAAACAACTAAAGGATTAAGTTAATATATTTTATGCTAAGTTTATAAATCATAATATCAAATGACCCCTTGAATGACATAAAACATTCCCCATTTATCTAAGTAAAATGTTCAAAGTGGTTGAATTGGATAGCCTCATGGATGTTAATTATAGCCTCATGGGTATCAAATGACATTCAAAAGAATGCCAAATTTAATCTCATAAATTTGTTTAGGTTTGGTGGGATTAAAGTTGATAGTCTCATGGATTTCAATGAAGGACTTATAGACATCAAATGATGTTCATGAGAATGTCAATTTTAAGTTCATCAAATTCATGTGTTCAATAGATCTTGGATTTAATTCACTCTATCCAATCAAGAGGTGTGATGAAGTGAGAGCCATTTGATTACAATCCAAGTGAATGTACACCATTAGTTTATTTTGTCCTAATGACTACAAGAATGCTACATGGTGGATTTATGGGGCTCCCAAGATTTGACCTTACTAACCCTAAGGAGCACCCATAGGTCATTGATCTCTATCTGAGTCCTCGAGATGATGCCACTTATCATCCTCATGGGAATCCTTTAGACTTTGAAATTTTAATGTTGTCTTTACTTTGTTGGATCTAGAATTGTGAGTGATCACAAACTGTTGATCATGATCTTAGCACTTACATGTCATTAGCTCAATTTAATGCATGAGACCCTTTGTTATCAAGCTTCAAATGTGAGATCACCATGTGGCAACCCCATGGGGCTTATAGGGCCTTTCGAATTTTCATAAATACATTAAATCCATTGGATCCTTGATCTTGATGAGGTGAAATCCATCAATCATGATCTAGATGCTTACACATGATTGGTTTGAATGACTAAATTATCAAGTTTATTGGGCTTTCTTTACTATGTTAGATATTTCACTCACAATGAGGTGTAAACCATTATATCTATGAATAATCAAGGTATTTAAATTAGGACCTGATTAGAAATAAAACTTAGGCTAAGGTGTTAAGGCTAAGGTTTCATTCATGTTCAAAATAATCCATGCTTTCATTGTTAAGTTTTAAAATATCTCAAGGGTCCTAATTTTTAGAAATGGGGGTATGTTGACCTCAACACCTTCTAATGAGCAATGGATTTAAATTTTGACTTATTATTAAATGAATAATTATTTACATGGATGAACATAATGATCATTTTGGGTAAGACTCCCAGACCTTTGGTTATCTATTTATAAGCATCATCAAGACCTTTGGTTATCTAATTACTTTTAGTACAGATTCAAATGAAGGCTAGAGATAGGTTTGTGCATGCTCATTTTTGTGTTAATTATTTTTGTAACCAAGATCTCCCATCCATAATCACTTTGAATTATATTATAGGTGAATCGATAAAAAAAAAATGAGTTTGAATATTCAATTTTGAAATGCACTAAGTGTAATAATTTAGGATACTTGACTAGGCTTTATCCTTACTCAATCAAAAATAAAACAAAAAAATAGTCTAAGAAGGATAAACAATATTTTTATAAGAAATATATGTAAAAATTAGAGATCCCTAATTAAAATGGAGGAGTTAACAATCTTGGTAAAATTAAGGAATATTTTCTAAAAGATCAGAATTTATCACCTAAAAGGTAGATAGATCATAACATTCTCAAGGAAGGAATATTGGTTCCATCTCTACCAATAATACTAAATGAGAAGGTACCAAATAATGGATATTTATTTAGATTTCTAAGTGATGAAGGTGTTTGGTGTAGGATAAGTAGGAAGATAAATAAGAAAAGGTAAAAGAGTAGGGTTTAGAATGGGGATCCTTAGAGGTAAATTTCATGATGGATTATATTCCTCTAGAAAATGCTTTTGTTTCTCCTATTAATACTAATAAATTTTATTTCTTAAAACATTTGTAATAAGATCCACATATTTATTTTGAGGATTCATATTTTGTTGGATGTTTGATCTAAGAGATTAAAGGGATTCACAAAGTTAAAATGAAGACGGGCTCATCTCTATCAAAGACGTCAATCCCTAATAAATTTTTTTTTGAAGTAAAGGAGTTGGTCTTTATGTTTTTTCTATATATTGGTAAAGTCAGATGGATTCTAATCCCTTCAATGACTACTATAAGAGGATATAATTATGCATTCATAGGCTTACTACCAAATAATAGAAGACCTATTGAGAAAGAATTTGTTTAAAGGATCACAAATGGATATTTTAGATGGAACATAAGATATTATCCCTATTAACTAGAATAAATCCCAACCTAAAGTATCCAAATAAAAGTCATCAATTAGAATATAATGGAAATTAACAATAATAATAAAGATACATTTTTTAGGGACTCAAGGAGGAGTCATGGCTTAGTTGTGTTATCAATTTAGGAAACTAATATGGATGAGAGGATTATGGAGGAGATTATTTATAAACTTTGGAAGGACATGAATATTAATTATGTAATCTCTTTAGGAGAATGTATAGGTTTAGATACATTTTGGAATAAAAAGATGTTTGAAGGAGAAATTTTGTGTAAGAATACTCATCACTTAGAGCTAATTTCACTAATAAGGAGGATGGAGTCATATGGATTTTATCTAACATCTATACTCCAAATTATTTGGTTGGTTGTAAAATATTATGGGAAGAATTGCATTCCTTCATATAGAATTTTAGTGATCTTCTTTGGATGATTATGGGATATTTTAATTAATTGTTTCTCCCTGGAGAAAATAAAGGTAAAAATAATATTTTTCAGAAAATATGGTTAAATCATATTCTTTTACATAATTATAATCTCGTGTATGGTCATTTAAGAGGTTATCCTTTCACTTGGTCTAGAAAAATAATTGGACATAATTTAATTCAAGTTAGATTAGATAGGGTGTTGATTTCCATGGATTGGATATCTAAAAAGGGACTTATGTTTGTCTTCTCTTCCAAGGTTACACTCAGAGTAAAACCCTCTAGAGTTAATTATGTATATTTCATTGAATAAAGAAAAATCTCCGTTTAGGATGAAACACATGTTCTTTGGGAATCAAAATATCTAATACATAATTTTTAGGTGGTGGTATTTTAATGTATTTGGTCAACTATGTTTTTATTGGATTCTAAAATGAAAAATGTTAAGAGAAACATAAGAGTCTAGAATAAAAAGGTTTTCATAAATGTGTTTTTTTTAAAAACTAGTTGAGAAAGGAATTAGAATAGCATTGAGGATCATACAACACTATTTTGTTTAGATCATCAAACTCATCAAATGGAAAATACCTTAAAAAGTGAATACCACATGATTGTGGATAGGGAAGATAGTTTGTGGAGGTAGAAATATAGATCCATTTGTCTTAAGGAAAGTGATAATAATTTCAAATTCTTTCACCTCTTTAATTTAAATCACATGGCTCAAAATAAAATAAGAGAAATAAGAAAAAGACAGTGGGGAAAGTTTCTATGATATTAATTTCATTAAGGATTAATCTCTCAAATATTTAAAATATATATTTTGAGGATAACTCTAAAATAAATGTTTAGTTGGAAAAGGAACTTCAAGTAATTTTGGAGCTTATAAATCAAAATGACAATTCTATCCTCACAACTCCAATTTTTGATGAAGTTAAATTAGTTATTTTCATTTTAAAAGAAGATAAGGCACTAGGCCTAGATGGATTTACCATAACCTTTTTAAAAATAGTCTAGGAGATTATAAGGAGGATTTAGTTTTATATGCTAATAAATTTATTAGTTCTGGTTAAATTTTGAAGGAATTAAACAACACTTATATCGCATATGTTCTAAAAAAGGAAGGTGTTAGTAATTTTATGTATTTCCATACATTATTTCATGTAATGTGGTGTATAGTATTTTCACCAAAATAATTTTTATAATATTACAACTTCTTATGGAGAAAATCATTTATATTCATTAAGAGGATTTGTGCCTAGAAGGAAGATTCAAAATGGTGTAATTATTTTTCATGAAACTCTTCACTCCATGGATAATCATAATTAGGAAATAATGGTCATTAAAATAAAAATGAATATGTATTATTAAAAATTAGATTGGAATTCTTTAGATAGGGTTATGTTTTGGTTTGGGTTTCAAGATAAATTTAGAAAGATTATTTGAGCGTGTGTTTCTTCTATTATGTTTTTAAGTGCTTTTGAATGGGGTGCCTAAGGGATTATTTGGTACTAAAATGGGTATTAGGTAAGTATATACTTTATCTCCTTTAGTTTTATCATCATGGATGAGTAATTCAGTATATCATTATTATTTTCCCATAGAAATGGGGAGTTGGGGGGTTTAGACAAGATCAAAATGTGGAACCTTTTTTACATCAATAGTTTTTGTTGAAACCATTATTATTATTGAATATTTAGTTAAAGAGGATAGAGAACTGAAAAATGTTATTTATTATATGAATTGTTTTCAAAATAGATTGTTAAATTTTAAAAAAAAAACATTTTATTCTTCAATACCACTCTTGCTATGAAAAATTATATTGTTAAAAATTTAGGGTGCCAAATCAAAGAGGTGTCATCCTAATATCTTAGCATTCCCATTTTTAGTAGGTATCTCCATACAATGGCTTGGAATCCTCTATTGGAAAGGTTTCAAATAAATTTGGCCGGTGGTAAGGAATGTTCTTCTCTCATGTTGGGAAGCTCATCTCTATCAAGATCACATTACAATATTCTAATGTAATTGATGTATATGTTAAAAATGCCTAATGTTGTAGCATAGAATCTTGAAAATATTCAAAGAATATGCTTATGGGTGGGCATAAAGGAGAAAAATAGGTATTCTTTGGTGGCTTGGGAAAAGGTGAGTACCCCAAAAACAATGGAGGTTTAGGGATAATAAGGTTAATATGGATTAATAAAGGCATTTTGATAAATTGAGATATAAACTCATTAAGGGGTTCACTCATTGGGTGAATGTGATTTGTGCTAAGTATATGGATTCAAGAGATGTTTTATATTTCTTGGAAGAAAATTTGTTTGTAAGGAGATCTTACTTTTGGAATTTTTTGTGACTAATAATAACACCATATCAATGGGAGTAAATGGAAAAGTGGTAATGGGGAGAAGGTGATATTTTGGGATGATGCTTGAATATATATCATCCCATCTTGGATTTGTAACCTTAGAGCCAAATTGGTATGTAAATTTCTAAGGGGGTGGGGCATTTGATTTAAATTTTGTAATAAAAATTGATTAGTATTAATAGTATTTTAATTAGTGGAAGTAACATGGGATGTGTTATTATTATGAGAGGCATTGATAGTTTTAGATGCACTAGTAGTTCCATTAATTTATTTAGTAATGTGGGAATTTTGAGTAGATATAGTAAAGGTCATGCCTAACATGTTTATGGAAATAGTAGGCATGGAGGATGAATAAGGCATGGAATATTGAGACATGCTAGCATAGGAAAGCATGTGAGAGGAAAAGGGTGTGACAAAAGTCATAGGATGACTTACCCCAAATCCTATATCAAATCTAGGTGAAGGTGAATGGGGTTATATAATGTCAAGTCCCATCATAAGGTTATGAATGATTATGGTATTCTTACCTTGATGTTGAGGGTTTTCATTAATGAAAAGTATCATTTTAGATATATATTCAAGATCAATTTCATCCTCTTCTATAGGTCTGAATATAGGATTATGAGAAGAATGGGGAGGAGTCCCATAATTAGTAGTCCTAGTAGTAACATGGATGTTTCTAAGATAAGATTATCTACCACATTATAGGGTACATGTGTTTTATAAGATTTATGAATAGTAGTAACATTCATCATGCTATTTTTATCTTGTTGTGTAGCTTCATCAAATATGTGTTGTATGATGAAAAACAAACTTATTCAAACATTTATTGGAGAAATTAAAGTTTATATGTTGGAGATCAACTAGATCAAGTTAGTTGATCTGGTTTGATAGACAAGATAACCAAAGAGTCTAGAAACTAAATAAATTGAGTCAGTTGATAAAGTTAGGAAAAATAAGGTAACAACATATTTTGAAAATTAACTAGATCAAGTTTGTCAATCTAATTATAAAAATAGGATAACACCATAGTTTGGAAACTAACTAGATTGATATGGTCAATCTAGTTTTAAAAGTAGGATAAGAACATAGTCTAAAAACTAACTAGATCAAGATAGTCTATCTAGTTGGAAGAATGGGGTAAAAAAATACTATATAAATTGGATGGATCAAATTTGTTGATCTAGTTGGGAGAAAAAAATTAGAAAATTACTTAAATTGACTAGATTCGATCTAGTTGGGTAAAAAAGATAAAAAAAAATAGTATAACAAATTGAGTTGGTCAATCTAGTTGGAAAGACATGATAAAAGAGTAATCTTCAAGATTAAGCTGGTTGATGTAGTTATATAGTTTGGAGAAAAATTAAACTATTAAAAATGGATGATTTATTTTAAAAATATAAGTAAAGCAAGCACACATGTAACTAGATTGAGTTGGTTAATCTAGTTGAAAAACACAACACATAACTTGTATCAATATTGGTTGATATAGTCTATAATATAACATCAAATAACAAATAATAAATAGAAAAAAAATAATTTTTATAACTAATAATGCTAATAATTGTCTAAAAATAGGATTAGGAGGTTGTACTAAAGGTTATGTTTAATAATGTAGTCTTAAAAATATACTAGCTTATCCATTAGATAGTAATGGCTCAATGTTATATAGTTTTAACTATGGAGGAAGTGTCATTCCCATAACCCATTAAACCTATTGTTTCTTGAATAACATGCCCTATTTTCAATCTAAAAATAGGGACCCTATTTTTATTTTTATTTTTATAGTATACTTCAAAGAGTCCATTGTGGTTGCTTGTTTTATTCATATCTAAGTTGCATTAATTTAAATATTTGAATTTGCATCATTTTACTATGTCTTGATCTACTTGTTTAATTATGTTTTGAAACACATTTTATAGCTTCCTTTTAGACTATTTTGATTTAATATTTATGAAAATTATTTAAATATTTTAGAGTTATATGGATTATTTTAGTAAGTAATTTTTTCCATTTCAACTCTCATTTTGATCTAAATGACTAAGCATTCACACACTTTCATTATGTTAGTCACTTTCATATAAATGAATCAAATTAACTTTTGAATTGAGAAAAATGTATAAGTCTATGCATTATTTCATTTTATACTTATTTTTTAAATTTTGCCTTAGATATTTTTATTTTAATTTCTTGGCCATTGGCTTTTATATTAAAGATTACTGAATAGAATCATTTTTATTTACCTGCAGGTGTTAAAGGTGTATTTCTATCACTAGGATGATTAAACCATGATTTGAAGTCTTTAATCAAATCTCAATATAAAGAATTTCAAAACCCATCTATCCCTCTAAGTTAAATCTTTTCTTAAGATAGAGGGTATAAGAATTATCACCCAATCAAAATCTTTTGGGGGTAACATAGAGATATTGGAATTCCCTATCCATAGAATACTAAAACCAAGAGTTAAAAAAGGGAAAGGGAAAGTCAAACCCATCTAATCAATAGGTAATTTGATGATTCTTTCACTATCCCTTTGGTTATCCCATTTGTTATCCCCCAACCTTTACCGATGGCCAACATAGATTATCCTAGATAAGGAGGCTTTTATCATGTGGATGTATAGGGCATAGCTCATGATTTGCCTAAAAATTTAGATAAGTTATATCCCTAGTTCATAATGAGAGGTGTCTAAATTATGGAGGAACATATTAAATTATTTAAAGATGATATAATTATAACCCATGTCCAACACGATGATTTTTCTTGTAGATTATTTCCTTATTCCTTTAGAGAAGTATCATATGCTTGGTATCTTAGATTACCTGCTAGGTTTATTGCTACTTAGACCAAGTTAGAATCCATGTTTGTAAACCATTTTAGAGTTCCCATTGATGTCATAGTCTTATATCATCAATTCATAACTACCAACAAGGAATAAAATGAGCCTATAAGTATGTTTAATGTTTGGTTCCACAAGTTGTACCAATGTCTAAAGGACCCTTACACCTAATCCAAATTAATTTTAATATAGACCTATCTTAGAGATCTAGATTCAATGACCTCTATGTTTGTTAGGAGGACCCCAAAAACCTTAGGATTGTTATCTTTTCCCTATAACTAAGATGTCAACATTAAGCAACAAATGATGCCACAATGTTATGTAGTTAACCCTTTAGCCTTGTTGGGTTGGCCAAGTGCATATAACCACATACTAATGATTAACCAAGCCCTATAGTAACATACTCCATTGATTAATTTTATTCCAAGAAACCTATATATAAGTTCTAATCTAGTTTACAATCTAACTTTAATGAATTATCATCCTAATGGTCTACCTTATGTGTCTCCCAACCATGTATTCCCCATATGAATAACTAGTAATTGATCTTAATGGATTACAATAACATTACTATTTCACTAACCACTAGTGGATAAATTGCATCTAAAATCACCTAGAAGGCCCTCCATCTTACTTAAAACCCTAAGTATAGTCTAGAAACACTCACACCCATGCACCTATAGCTATATTATAACCCTGATTACCCAACAAAACTACTACTAGCAAAGATTCGAAAGTGATTAATCTAAAACAATTGTTTCAAAAGATATCTAATGATGTGACCAACCTACATAGGCAGGGGTCTCAAAATTCTAGTTTAAACACTAATAACCAATCTCAGGGTAGGAATTTCAATTTCTAAATACCCAAAAAGAAATGGAATTCCTTGACTAATAATGGAAATGTACCCAATCCACTTGATGATGGAAGTCAGACTTAAAATGCCCTCATTGTATGAATTTACTAAACCTAGCCTTAAATACTTGGTTCGAGTTTCAAAATACTAAAAACCATGTAGAATCTAATTTGTGAAATTCATATCTACTTCAAACATATTCCAAAATTAAGTTAATAACATAGAAATCATGCCTTCTACTAGTGATAATTAGAATTAGGAAGGAGGGAACTTAGACACATCCTTTGTGTTAGACACTAATGAATTTCCCTTTAAAAATGAGAACAAGTCTGAGGATAACATATAAGATATCTATGCTTTAAGATAGTTTTAGAGATGGAATAATTACCAACTAAATAGTAATTCAACCAACCTATTAACCACCTCTACTCCTCCTAATAACAGTCAAGTTTCACCTGACATGAATTCAAGTAATAACCCTCCTCCACCTAAAGGAACTCAAATTTATTATCCACCCAAGAATCTTATTGCATATACTCTAGATAATAAACAACTAGAGAAGACCAAAATTAGTTATGATATAGTCAAATATCTTAAGAAAACTAAGTCCAATGTAACTATGTATGAGTTGCTTTAGATTTCTAATCAAAGATAATTAATTGTAAAAGCATTATATGGTAGTTAAGGGAAAGAATCTATTGTTGTTTCTCACGCAAATGTGACTCTCTATAAGGAAAAGACTAAAACCCCTCCTTTCCTCTTAAGAGTTAGGATATTTGGTAGAAAATTGCTTAAATGTTTGGTTGAATTAGGTGCTACAGGGAATGCCATGTCTTATTCCATCTACCATTAGTTAGGCATAACATCTACTAATTCAAACCAAAATGTTTTCAAATTGTATAAAACATAGGTAAAGGTAGGTAAGGAGCTGAAAAATGTCCATATGTAATTGGATTTTGATTCAAGCAATCAAAAAATCATTGATATCCAAGTAGTGGATATCCCATATGATTTTGGCATAATAATTAGTCAGATTGGTCAAGGAATTTTAATGGCTATGTGGAAATATATTTCAAACACATGTGGCTACCTTGGCATGGTTTACCTAACTAAATTAGGGTAATACAATAACCCAAGGTGGTTCATACGATCATTGAGTATAATAAAATAAATGAGATCCTCTATGAGGAATATAAAATGGGAGTGTATTTACTTAATAAAGAGGATATAATGCATAATTCACTCTCTATCAACATGCTTAGTGTGCAGTAGACCCCATAGGTGGTAGAATTAGATTTACTGGATGAATAATACTTCTGTGAAATACATGAGTTAGTATCCTTCCCAAATATCACCTTTACATATGATAAACTAAAAAATGATGAATTAAATATAAGTGACCAACATTTGTTTTCTTCATAAGAGAATAAAATCCATGGCATAAAATTAGGGATGATAATCTAAAGTTAGTTATTCACTAAGAGGTTAATTTTGTAGTAATGATACCCCTACTCAAAATGTTATTTCAAGCAATAGTATCAAACTTATTGACCTTAAAATTTGATTGTTCAAAGTCTATAATTATATTTGGTATGAGGGTAGAATTAATTAATCAAAGATGTAAGTATTTTATGGCCACCTACCATATGTAGTTCAATTACACCAACAATGTGGCTGAATACAAAGCATTGGTATATGGTATTCTATTCACCCTTGGAAAGAAAGTAAATAAGTATGAAAGTATTGGGTGACTATAAATTGGTAGTCAAACATATAAGAATTTAGTATTATTATAGTCATAAACACTTTTCTAGGTATTATAGCAGAGTCTATAACTTGATTGAAGAATTTGATGCCTTTGGCATTTAGACATTGCCTAGGAATTTAAAATGTTAAAATGATCAGTTCAATGTCATGCTCAGTGTGTATGGGACTATGAATTTGATAATAAAATACATAAAAAATGAATTCATTTATTTGTTTAATTAATGAAAATTCAAAAAATGTTCCTTGTGATACATAATTTAGGGTTAAGAACAAGCAATATTGAGAGAAGAAATAATGTAATAGTAAATAATCTATTTATTGTATTTAATAAAATAGGAAATACAACTCAAAAAAAATATAGTAATGTGGAAATACAAGTAATAGCATAATCTATGGTAAGTAATTAAACATCTAAAGCTCTATTTATTAATCAAATAATTACATCCTTGAGCTTAAATATGAAAACTCTAATAAATTCCAAAAAAATAAGAACAAAACTTGATGACCCTTTACTCATAGTTTTTTAGGATTTTAGTGGTAGAATCCCATGAAAATATAAGGTATTATTTTGAAGAACAAAACATTTGATTTAAATTTTTTAGTGCGATAACACAAGGTTCTCATCTAATGTAAAATATGTTGTTAAAAAATAAAATGTCTAAAAAAATGTGAGCAGCATGTAAAATTTTTCTTGGACATAATCCAAACATAATTTTATAAAAAAATTATTGAAAAATTTAAAGGGAAATTGATAATTAGCCAACTATCATTTGAGATGTGCAAGACTTTCTATGTTAAAATAAACCAAACATGCACTACATTTTGATGTAGTATCTATTTTAAATTTCCTATGAAATTTGATGTTTTTCATCATATACATTTTAATTTACATACTGACAAGATTATGTAGGAATGTATAGTGGATTCCCCACTTAAAACATCAAGAGAGTTAATCCCAAGTATTTTCTATTAAAGACCTGAGGGACAATTTTTTTTCCAAAGAACGTTTAGATTTAATATGTAACACATGTGGTGGTTTGTCAAATTTTACAAGTTATATACATGAATAAATTTCACATGAATTTGGAAAGCATCTTGCTTATTTCAATAAGTATAAATTTTTAAAGTATCTATTAAAATATGGAAAAGATTCATCAAGATGTGATTTGGTTAAAACCCTAGTATATGTATTTTATTTCATGTTTGAATTCAATGATAATATTATCTACCAATATGTAAGACACACAAAAGGTAAAATGGTTAGATAATTAATTCAAGCTATGCAAGGACAACTTCAATTGGCACTATTTTTTTAGTTTTGGACTTTGATAAATAATAAATACTAAACCCATAGATTGAGGTTCAATCCAAGTACTATAATTCAATTCAAGTTATAATTTTCATGCAGATTACATTCAAACATGCATCTAATAGCATAGAGGATTAAAAACAAAATTAAGGAGTATCACTTTTATATGAGTGATGACAGATCTCATTCTCTAGAGTTTTTCTCAAATTTTTTTTGAGATGTTTTATATAAATATAAATTAAAGATAAATCATATTCAATACACACTACATTTGGTCAGGCAATTATATAGGATAGTCTAATAATTCTTAAATTTTTTACTAGTTAAATATGATGTATAAAAAAATGGGGTTCAAAAAAAGTGGAATTTATTTGAGGTTGGTCATGGAAAAGGGGAACATGATGGTGCAGGTGCATGTGTTAAAATATCCCTTAAAAAAGATCATGGAATAAAAGGTTGGTATACTTGATCAATGCTACAAATATTGTGACTTGGTGGAATGAAATTTTTTCTTATAGATCAGATAAAAATTCTCGCATCCTAATTTTTTTTTGGTTAATGGAATAAGAATATAATGTAATGTATAAGTATTTTAGTATAATACTTAGACCAAGTATTTTACACTCCATTCGAAGTTAAAATTCTAGTTAATAAACTATTTACACTAGGGATATGGTATGATTTTATTTGGGTTGTATAGAATTTAATTGGAATGAATGTGAGTCAAGATAATGGGTTGAGGAATGGTATTGTAGACCCCTAATGCCTATGGAGGCTAGAGATTAATTTTAACCACTGGAGGATTAGGAAATGGTAATCGATTGAATTTGACCATGTCTCAATCTTTTAGAACCAAGTACAAATTATTTATAATTTAAATATAGCCTTAGTTCTATTAGTTTTTTTCTATATGTCCCTAAAAATTGATTATACATTAAATGTAGGGCATGTTTTTATAATAATTTTACCTAAATACAATGATGAGGGAATATACTACTACTTGTCTCTTTGTGTAGAGACAAAAAAATTAATCACAACTATCATATATAGAGAAGACCTAGTTTATCCCATTGGATCTATGGTGGTTACAAGAAAATGGATTCGTAAAAAATAGTTATTTGAAGAATTTGAAACACATGGGTTGGTGATTCATTATTCATATCTAGTTATATCTACAAACATTTAAATGATAAAATTTTATGAAAATACTCACAAAAAAATTTTATGGAAATTTATTGAATTCAAACTTGAAGTGATTCTTGAAAAACGTTAAAAGTAGAGATGATCTTGACAGTACATTGAATTGACTTGGTAAGGTTATTATTCAATGTGTCTACAATTTCAAATTACTAAACTTAACTTATTTGATTTACTGTATTTTAATTTTGAATTATTTTATCATTGTTTGAATTTTTGTTTGAATTTTCTACTAATAGTTTTAATGTAGGTTAGTAGTACCATAGGAGATTACACCTTCATGTGGTTGGTTCTATGAGTATTGAATATTATCTTCTTGAAATAAAGATAAGACCAAAATATAGTGTGTATTGAGTAGATAATTTTATTCCTCATAATGAGTTCAAAATAATCATCTGGGGCACTAGAGGACTTGCCTATACAACTATAGGAGTTAATAGTTTGTTTCTTTGCATTAATATGTGTTTGTGACTATGATTCATCGATTCGGATATCAAGTCAAAATATATACAACATACTAACCAACATTTGGTATCTAAAGATATATTTGGCCATGAGAGAAAACTCATTTTCGTATCTCACTCACCCCTAGTGGCATGAAATTCTCCATGGGGTGATTATAGGACTTGTTCATGCAATTTTAGGCATGGATGGCTCATCTCTACCCCTCACAGTTATATTTCAACACATGGTAGAAGTTTGGTCCTTTTTCTTACTCAAGGAAAATAAAATTATCTTTGGTAATGCCTCTAAATGATTGTAACTTTTGACCAGAGGCTTGATGGATAGTAGAGGGTGACTATTACAAATTTTATACACCCATCTAGATGTACTAATGAAGATGGTTCATTGATCATGCTAATGATTTAAAATATACAAAAACAATTAACCAACTTTTGGTATATTAAAATACATTTAGCCATGAGATAAATTTTTTTTTGTGTCTCATTCATCCCTAGTGATAAATAATGATCTAGGGGATGATTATAAGACTCATCCATCTAGTTATAGGTGTTTAATACTTATCTCTTCCCATCGTGGTTCTCTTGAAACATGTGGTATAAGTTTGATCTATTTTCCCACTAAAGGATGAGAAGAATATATTTAGGGATGCCTAAAAATGAATATAAGTTTTGACCTTGATATGCAATGGAGAGTAAGGGTTTCCATTATAGTGTTTATATTCCCATCTAAATGCATTGGTGAAGATGGTTCATCATTTAGGCTAGTAAGCCAAAAGATACACAACCAAATGACCAAATTTTGGTTTCTAAAGAGAAATTTGGCCATGAGATAAAACTTGTTTCCATGTTTATCTCACTTAAAATGGCATGGAATGATTTTTGGGTGCTTATAGGACTCAATCATGAAACTATATAGTTTGACAACTTGTTTCTAACCCTCATAATTCTCCTATAATGTGTAGTAGAAGTTTGGTTTATTTTCCCACTCAAAGATGAGAAGATTAAATTCATGGATGCCTATGAAAGATTAAAAATTTTCATTTTTGGGATTGAATAAGAGTGAATTTTTGACATTAAATTTTTTATATACCCATCTAGAACATTGATGAAGATGGTTCATCTGTTAGGATAGTGAGTCAAAATATACGTGACACACTAACTAAATTTTGACTTACTAGCCATTCATAAGGACATAAAACATAAAACATAGTTCTTATGAGAAAACCTCATGGGGAAAAAAACCCACTCTCAAGTCTAAAACACATGGATTACTATCATATAATAAATTATAAACAAGATACTAATCAACTCCTTTATACCCACAAACCTTGATCATATCCTCTTAACCAAAGGTATTTAGTGAAATACCTATTTCATAAGGAGCAACTACCCTTAAGGAAGATTAAGTCCTTTTTATACCTACTTTGAGGTTAAGACCTCCACCTTATAAATTATGTCTTCAACACCTGATGATGGATCTATATTTTCTAACCCCTACACAAACTCTCTCTCTATATCATACAAGCCTTTCACATAGGCATGCCATAATCTCTCTCCTTCACTCAAATTGTCCTGATATACACACTTGAACCTCTTCACATATCTTAAAATTATAATATCACTATTTAGACATCATAAATATGACCTATAGGTAATTCACATACTCTTAAATATACTCTACTCATTAAATTATCAATTGGGTACTCTACCTCTCCTTCGCTCCACAACTCTCACATCCACATTACACAAGTCTCTCTCAAAAATATTCAACACATATATAAACCATCACATTTGGTTTCACTATATATATAGATTATTAATTAATTATAAAGTTTAAAATAATTTCTTTCTCAGAAACAATACATTACTTCACGCTTAAGGCATCTTACATGGGTCACGCTTAAGCACAACACACTTTCAAATAGGCCTAAGTTACTTTTAGGTCCTATGGAGACCCATTCAGCTCTTTGACACTTATCCAAGAAAAATGAAGCATAATAACACTTAAAAAATACATGTAATCATTAAAAATTATCTATAGGTCCTCCTTAAGTTCCAAAAACCATCACATTACCCTTTAGCTTAAGCACAATTTGCTCAAACAACTCTCTATACACATAGTCCTCATGAGCCAACTCACAATCACCTTCTAAGATTTTGTTCATATTTTATAGGATTGGTAAATCCATAAAAATACACAAAAATCATCCTCATGGAGTATAAAACACTCCCAAATATATAATTACCATGAAACATTGAAACAACATCTACATAAGCTCAATTAATCTTATCGGGTCACTTGCAGAACAAACACAAACACATAGTCAACTTTAAAACTTAATATATTTGATTATACATACTTATAGATATTAAATTAGGTTCATTATATTCACCATGGATTCATATTAATATTTTATTTTTATATATTTGGCAAATCCATCCTAGATCAAAATTTATGGGCAAAATACCGCAAACTAGTTTTTCCCTTTATAAAAATCAAATATTTAAATATCAATGGTCACAGTTAAACCTTGATAGCTTTGATCGCATCTCAAATCCTCTAAAATTTAGATAAAAATCACACCATTGATGTTTTTCAACTTTAATTCATATGTTTCAACTCTCCAACGTTAAACATTGAACATGTTGACCTCATCTCATGCAATCTTACAATGTTGACTCATTGTGTACCGTCGATCTCTGTGGATCAGTCAGGTCCATATCACAAAATGCTCACCATTTAATCCTAATAATAACACCCATGATCATGAAAATTATCACCCTTACATGAATTTTTATCACTTATACTTTTAACCATCAACCACTTGTCCTCATCTCATTGATTCCTAAGTCCTTGGAACAAACAAACTTCATTGATCCTTTTGTAAGGAGCTCGATCTTTACCTTTGTTAACCAAAAAACACTTTGACCTATTTGAATAGATGCACACCATATATATTTATTTTAAAATTACCCATTATACATTATGTCTTCATCTAGTCTTTATCATTAACGTTATGAAAAAATACTAAGTATAGGAACCTTGTTTATCTACTTAGAAGGCCAACTTTGCATAGTCATATATTTTACCTCACTAACATGCATGTTATAAAATTTTGAATATATGATATAATAACATAGGATATTATAACCATGTTATAAAATAATCCTAAAACCCTCACATGTGTGATATATAATGACATTAAAATTCTCACTCATATTTTTTTGCCATAGAGCCAACTATATCAAAAACTTGTTTTGAAGGCCAACTTTGAACATGCATATATTTTGATGCACTTCAATGCCTAACCTAAAATTTAGTGAAAATAAACTAGGATCAAAAATAAAAATATAAATATTATCATCCTTTTCTGAAACTTTCACATGTGTGAGATATGTCATCATCAAAATGCTTACTTTGATCTTTTTGTCACATTGCAAATTTGGCTATAGGAAAACAATGTCAAAATGCTTGGGATCCCATATTTTCACCCACATATATTTGAATAAACTTATGAATATAACCTAATATTTATTTCATATCAATTAGTGACTAATTTTATCACAACCTTATGACCAAATCCCCCTGACTCATCCACACATGGCAGTGGTGACATTAACAAACTACCTACTTAGATTTTCTACCACTAAACCCAAACTATATAGATGAAAACTATAGACTACCAGATGAAATCCACTCATGCATAAAATATTTAAAATCATCCTTAACCACTGATAGGACCCATTTCACATGCTCAAATAACCATACTCATCCCTGAACATCTCTAGTCAAGCCAAAACTAAAGATCAACCAAACCTCTTTTAAGCACACTAGGACAAACACCTTGCACACTTTGTCATTGTTACTTAGGATATCAAATAAATTAATCCACTCATCATGACACCTATATGATGTCACCATGGAATCACTAAAAATTCTCCATTAATATCCCCCTTTATCATTGATGTTAACAAACATCATTCAACTCACCTTATTTTTCTTCAAGCACTCTCACAACAAGAAATTTTTACCCCTTTGACACAATTAATAAGTGCATACTAACTAATCCTAAGGTCATAAAAAGACTGAAAATATGATATTACCATCTTATAAAGATGATACATACTCCCCCTTACCTTGAGTCTATATCTTCTTGCCTTGATAACTTCCTCTTGCTCAATGCCAACACTCTTCTTCAACCAAGCATAGCAACTAATGAATAAAGAATACACAAAAGTAATAAAATATGATGGAACTTATCAAGAAACATCTAAGAGGTAATCCCCCTAATATTTATATTCCATTTCACCACTTGATCATTCTTCAGATCTCCATATACCATGCAGAGCCATCATGTAGGCTTACCAACCTTCTCTCTCAAGACACTTCCATGACCACCAACTCTACATTTGAACTATACCAAATAGGAAACATGCATTGAACCAACTTGATAACTCATTTTGAAATAATCTTGCCTTTATCTTTTCAAAAAACTAAACAAAAATCACTCTTATTCTTATTAGGCCTATCTAGTCTTCTTCTACCCCTATTTGAAACTTTCAAAGACCATAAATTTTAGAAGACACACCTTCAAGACTTAAAATATATATATATATATATATATATATATATATATATATAACTCTCATATGCCCCTTTAAGCACATCAATTTGAAACACCTAGCTCTAAAACATAATTAATTCACATGCCTACTACCCAATTAAGCCTCCAATTTGACAAAAACTTGATTAAATTGAGAAACACAAACCTTAAAATCTATATGAAGCTTGATTTGATAACCCATTTGACCCATTCAACATATTAACAAGCCTTAACCCTTAATTCATAAGGTAGACCATTTTTCTAGTAGAGCCCAAAACCCTAGAATATCAAAATAAACAAGGTCAAAAAAACACCTTCCAATCAATGTCCACCTATAAAACTTATTGTACACCTAGATACAACCATTATAATCTTTTGTACTAGGATTTAATCTTCCACACCATTGGGAACCTTGACTTCCTATAACCCATTTCAGGACCTGCAAGCTCTTAAGCATAAATTGGGAAACCCAAAAGTTAATAAAATCTCCAAATTAACTTCAACATACCTTTAGATCACAAAACCACCTAGAACATGATAGAATAAGATAAATATACCTTTCTATTCAAAAATATTGTCTTTAAAAATTACAAATCCTCCTTTTCCATCTAGGAACCTTCAATCTGACCTTATAGACTACTCCATATATAGTTATCAACATCATGACATCACCTCAACATATTTTTTGCATGGACATACATGTTCTAACTAAGAAAACTCAACTCTAATATTCAAGGACCATCTCAAGAACATTACATCAACAATTGCTTCTCCATTGAAAGGAGTCTTTTAAGAAGCATAGATAGAGACATCTTTTGCACCATAATGATATAAAAAAAAGTTAATCTAAGAGTGGCCCACATCTCATCAATAACCACTATAATCCTCTTATAACTATAAGATTTATTTCTTTTATTATTCTTCTATTTAGTCTAAACTATGAGAACTAGTTCTTTTTATATATCATTCTAGTTTTATTCTAATATATAATTGACAATATAATGAGTAAATATGGAGTCTTGACATAGCTTTTCATTTGAAGAATCAACCTTGTATCTTGGAACCTCATTACAAAGTATTAATAATTGATGTTATCTATATGATAATTTCTCAACAATAGCAAGATGTTCACTTGGATCCATACTTACCATAGAACTAGCATCAACCTATACCTTGGTCTTCTCCTTGAGCTTAGTCTCTTCATTCACAACATGATCAATAAATGAGAGCCCTTGGAACTATTCAACATCTTTATCATTCTCCATCATATCAAATAGATTACTTAGACTTCTAGACACATCATAATTCCTACTTATCACCTTTGGTTTCCATGAGTTCACTTGCCTTCTATCTTTTATTATAGGAGCCTAATAAAAGTTATCTATCTTGTAGGCCTTTACTTATATAATATAGTAATGTGACATCTCTATTAATATATAGAGCAAAGCATACTCCTTGATGGAAACTTAGCTTGTATTACCATATTTAGATAAAAACTATCAATGTGTCCAAAGTCATGATAACTGAAATAAACTAATCTTTTTAAAGAAGACTTACCTTGCCTTTCCTTATTTGGATAATGATTAGAAAAATTTCCTTCATTAAGATAGTTGAATCATGTAACCTTACTCACACATTTTAATTTATGACCCCCATCATAGTCCCATGCAAAATCATTCCTAATATATCTCTTGCATTCACTAGCCCTATGACCAAATTAATTACATGTGTAACAGTAACCATTAAAAATTGTATACCTCATGGAATTTGGTTGTTTCATATAATCTATCTTCATTATACTATCACCTTCATTCCTTGTCTAATGATTTTTCTTCAAATTTAGATTATCCCTATTCACATTAGTCTTCATCTTATCTTGAGTTATAGTCTCTAGTTCTTCTTTTTATCCAAGACTAGTCTTATCACTTTCATGTTTTTTATCATTCCAAATATTTTATAGATCAATTTATCTCTTTTAACATCTCACAAATGACATTACCTTAGTATATTTATTCTCTAACTCATATCTCAATGACTCATTTTAAATTACATACCTTGAACTCTCATCTTCTTTAGTTTTTAGGCTTGTAAACATGAATTCTAATTGACAACTGAGCTATTTGACTACATCTTCATGCTCCTTGGTGTCTTCATTTATTATTTCCTCATAGACACTAAATTTTTCATCATAGTAATTGAGTTTAGATATCAACTTCTTATTTATCTTATTCTTAATCTTTAGTTTTTTAAGAACATTCATTAATTCAGTCTCACAATCCACCTCATCTTCATCATCATCTAAACAACTCCAAGTAGACTCCTTTTGATGTGAGAAACTAACTTCCTCAACTATGAATAGATATTCATATTCAGTAGGACCATCATTTTTATGATCATATTCTAAATCATTGACTTCAATCTCATCTAATGAGCTGCAATCTTCTTTGGTGTATAGACTCTTATTTTCATTGAAGTAATTCTTATTATTATCAAACATTTTGAATCCCTCTTCTATTTTATCAAACCTAAAATATATCTTACCATTATCATGACCTTGATCATGATCTTCATCATCATTATTCTTATACTTATGAGGGCATTTATTAGTAAAATGTCATGTCTCGCCACAATTGAAGCATTTGAGGAGTAACTTACCTATATACTTACCTAAACATGTTATAAATTTACTTAAAATCAAAGTAATTAGTTCATCCTCATCTATATCATAAATGTCATCCTCTTTGGGTTTATTACCTTAGAACTTTTTCTTTGGCTTCATCTCTATCTTGAATGTTGCTTCCTTCTTTTGTTCTATATCAGCATTCTTTCTCATCTCATAGGTAGTAAGGATGCCATGAAGTTCATCCAACTGTAGCAGAGTAAGATCATGAATTTATTCTATAGATACTTTAGAATCAAACTTGAGGGATAGGGACCTTAATACCTTTTGAACTATAGTAGTTTCTTCAAGGTTCTCTCTAAGACCTTTTATGATGTTCATAATCTCATCACCTCTCTACAAAAAAGATGCCATAGTATCTTCTTTATTCATCCCGAGACTTTTAAATTTCCTTGTGTGAGTTTACAAATTATCAGGTTTGACCTCTGAATCCCTTTCATAAATGATCTAAATTTTATCCAATATCTCCTTAGTATATTTACAATGGATGACCTTGGTGTATTCAGTCTCTAAAAGACCACAAGTGATAACATTCATTGCCTTGTAATTGCTCTCAAATAACTTTTTGTCTATAACACTAGATGGAGAAATAGTAAGAGCAACATATACATCCACATCATATTTCCAAACATCAAACCCTAGAGACATAATGTGTGTCCTCATTCTAGCACTCCAAAATGTATAACTTGATCCATTGAACATCGGTGTTTGCTTTGTAGAGAAACCTCCTTAATGACTACACATATTGTACGTTGGATTACCTTCAATCTATTGAGCCTTTACCAAAGGACCTACTTTGATACCAATTTTTAGAGGTATAATAATTGAGAGGGGGTGGTAAATCAATGAGTCTAGATATTTCAATTTCAATTATAGTCCTTTCAAACTATTAAACAATCATCATATATCAACTTGATCAAGAAACATAAACAATAGATCTCATTAATTTAATGCATACACAATATCAAACATATAACACATATTCCTTTAGGAAACCCTCATGAGGAATAAAACCCACTCATAAGTCTATAACATATAGACTAATATCCTATAATAAATTATAAACAAGAGACTGATTAACTCTTTTATACCATCAAACCTTGATCATGTCCTCCTAACAAAAGGTATTTAGTGAAACACCTATTCCACAAGGATTAACTACCCTTAAGAAAGATCAAGTGCATTAGACCCCATTTAAAATGAACACATCCACCTTAGAAATGATATCTTAAGCACCTAGTGATCTATCTCTATTTTCTAACCCATTAAAAAACTCTCTCTATCTCATACATGCCTCTCACATAGGCATGCCACAATCTCTCTCCTTATTCACTCAAAGTATCCTCATATGCACACTTAGACCTCTTCTCATATCCTCAAACTATAAGATCACTATTTATACATCATATATATGACATATAGGTCATACACATAGTCCTCAATAATATCTACTCATTAAATCATCAATAGGGCACTCTACCTCTCCTTTGCTCCACAACTCTCACATCTACCTTGCACAAGTCTCTCTTATAAGTCTTTTGCACATTAGTAAACCATCAAATTTGGTTTCATTATATATAGATAATTCATAAATTATCAAGTTCATAATATTTTATTTATCATCCATAATACATTCCTTCACCCGTAAGGCATCTTACATGGGTCACATTTAAGCACAAAACACTTTCAAATAGGCCTAAGTCACTTTTAGGTCCTATAGAGACCCATTCAACTCTTTGACACTTATCTAAGAAAAATAAAAAAATAATAACACTTAAAAATTGCATGGTCTCATTCCACATGATCTATTTGTCCTCATTAAGTGCTAATAGCCATCATAGGACCCTTTAGTTTAATCATAATTTTCTCAAATAACTCTTTGTACACACAGTCATTATAAGTGAACACACATTCAACTTATAAGCCTTTATTCATACTACATACAATTGGTAAATACATCATAATTAAATAGAGAATCCTCATAGAGTCTAAAAAACTCCAAAATATCTAATTCATCTTGAAACATCAAAACAAGATCTACATAAGCTCAATTACTCTTCTCGAGTCACTTGCAGAACAAACATTAACACATTGTCAACTTTGAACCTTAATATATTTGATTGTAAACAATTTTAGATATTAAAATTAGGTTCATCAGATGCACCATGAATTATTTTTAATAAATTATTTTTATACCATTATAAAATTCATCCTAGATCAAATGTTATGGGCAAAATACCATAGGTTGATTTTTCCCTTTGTAAAAATCAAATATTTAATTGTCAATGGTCATAGTTAAACCTCAAACACTTTACTCACTTATTGATTCCTATCATATTTATATCATTATCACACCATAAATATTCTCCAAAATTTAATTCATAGGAACCAATGCTTAAATGTTAAACCTTGAACATGTTGACCTCATCTTGTGTAATCTAGCAATTTTGACTCATCACACATCCTCGATCTCTATAGATTAGTTAGGTCCTTACCATGTAGTGTTCACCATTTGATCTTGATTAAAAACCCCATGATCATGAAAATTTTCACCCTCATGTGTATTTTTATCACTTATACCATTAACCATCAAGCACTTAACCTCATCTTGTTGTTTCTTGAGTTTTTGGAATAAACACGCTTCATTGATATTTTTGTAAGGAGCTTGATCTTTACCTTTGTTAACTAGAAAATAGTTTGACCTATTTGAATAGATGCACACCATATATATATATATTTCAAAATTTCCCATGAGTCATTATATCTTCATCTAGTCTTGATATTTAACGTTGTGTAAAAATACCAAGTATAATAACATTGTTTATATGCCTAGAAGGCCAACTTTGCATAGTCATATCTTTTACCTCTCTCACTTGCATGTTTTCAGATTTGGACCATATGATATCATCACATAGGAGAATCCAACCATGTGAAAACTAATCTTTAAAACATCACACATGTGAGATATAATGACATTCAAATTATCACTGAATTTTTTCTACCACAAAGCCAATTATGTCAAAAAATTATCTAGAAGGCCAACTTTGAACATGAATATATTTTGATGCACTTTAGCGTATGACCTAAAATTTATAAAAAATAAACTAGGATAAAAAATAAACAAACCCATATGATCATATTTTTTTAAATATCCACGTGTGCAAGATATTCCATCATCAAAATGCTTACTTGGCTCTTCTTACCACAATGCAAATTTGGTTAAGTATGGGAAAACACTATCAAAATGCTTGGGATCCTAAATTTGTACCCATATATATTTGAATATGATTAATTTAATTACCTAGGATTTATAGAATAGCAAATAGGGACTAATATTATCACAATCATATAACCAACTCCCATTTACTCATCCACACATGGCAATGGTGATGTCAGTAAATTGCCTATTTAGATTTTTTACCACTAAACCCAAACTATCTAGATGAAAAACATAGACTACCAAATGAAATACACTAATGAAAAAAATCTCTCCAATAATCTTTTAATAAAGATATGACCCCTTTCGCATGATCAAATAACCATATTCATTCTTGATCATCTCTAATCAAGCCAAAACTGAAGATCAACCAAACCTCCTTTAAGCACACTAGGACAAACAAATTGCACACGTTGTCATTATTACTTAGGCTATCAAATCACTTCATCCAATCACTAAAAAACCTCCATGACATCACTATAAATTTTCCAACACATGATATAAAACTCATTTCTATGGTTTCTCATCTTGATTTTCATATAATGATCCAAGGTATGCTTAGAGGACTTGTCTTTGTAGCTTTAAGAACTAACATCGCATCTCTATCCCTCATGGTTCTCCTAAAACACATGGTAGAAGTTAAATCTATTTTTCCACTCAAGGATGAGAATATTATCTTCAAGGATGCCTCCAAATGACTAAAATTTTCAACCCCATGGAATGATGGAGATCAGAGGGTTGCCATTCTAATTTTTATACAACCATTTACACATGTTGGCAAAGATAGTTCACTGATTGGGCTAGCGATTCAAAAGATACATGATATTTTAACCCTCTAATGATCTAAGTGATCATAGTGTTATCCCTATATTTTATTTAAGGGGTATATATAAATTAAATGGCATAAGGGTGATAATAAAATCTATAGTAGGGCAATTAGATGCTAAACTTAGAGATAAACATATGCTAAATTCATAAAACTAATATATTTAACTATGGAAAGTCCAACATAGCTATGTATATAAATGAAAAGGAAGTAATATACTTATCTAATTTTTATGATAACATAGTGTTGGATCAATAATAAGCATGAAAAATATTAGAAGATAGTTCTAGAACAGTCATTAGATTCTAGATTTGATGCTTCTAGAGCTCTAGGCATTAATGTTAGCCTAGGATGGTTTCATTGATGCTACTATCTTAGTTTTACATAAGTGTCATGTATATAATACCTAATATAAAAGGATATAACCACCTAGATGATTTTGGGTTTTGATTTGCCTTTGCTCTAGTATATTTAATCTAGTTCATGGATTGTTTCTCCTTATGAAATGGAAAAAATGCTAGTTCTCCATCTTCATTTTGACCTTGGGAATAATGTGTTTATGGGCATACAATGTTAATCTAGCATTAAATACTCCACTATAAGTGGGAACTACCTAAATATCTAATACTCTAGAAGAGGGCCTTAGACTCATGTCGTTCTCCCCTAGGTATTAGCTTATGTGTGAATCATGAAACATGTAGAAATTATGTACAATATAGACCTAACTTTTGAATTGGAAAATTGGGATCTTGGGTTTGTCATTTAGAAATTAAAACCTATAGATGTGTTATACCTATGACTAGTGTGAAAATAGGTAATCTATGTTTAATTTAATGCTTCATAAAGTGCTTTTGATAAGTTTCATTATTCTCTTTGGTTTTTGGCTAGGTGAGGAATGAATAAGAATTGATATTTTATTTATATAAATCCCTCTAGAATAATAAATCTCATTAAATCAATTAGGATAACCATTATAATACATTTAATTTTCAAAATAGATGAATTTAGAACATTGAAGATTTGTGTTAGATTAGGACACTAGTGTGTATCATACACATTAGTGTTTAAGGAGTAAGGAAAAATTTACAAGCTCAAAACTTGTAGAGGTGGAATATAAGTATGATTTAATAATTTTTGGAAAGAGAGAAGGCTTTCATGATAAACATAAGATTGGTTAGACTAATAGATAGGCCAAGGGGCATAAGATATAGTAGATTCAAGACTTTCAAAAGTGGGAAAGGTCTGGAACTAAGAGGAATAACCAAAGTCTAATTTTTCCAAGTGTACAATACTAAGGTGTTATACAATCATAAAATGGTGTATATATTTACCAACCTTAATCTAGTAATGAAATTATTATTTTAAAGGAAATGATACACACCTTATTTGTGTCTATGCCTAGCTTTAGTGATTTACTAGTGACTGAACTACAACTAAGATCATGTTACAATGTATAATTAGTTTATTTAATCTAGGATTGAACTTACTTGAAATATATTTAAATTAAAAGAGTGAGGTTTAGGATTACACATGTGTGTCCATGTAACTACCTTACTTATTAGAGTTATTTTGAAAATGATGTATCATTGTAAGTATTTGAAACTGAGATTAGGATAAATATTGAAATTGCATATACCTAAGAATATAGAGATAGATATTGGAAGGCACATGCCCCCATCCTTAGATTAAAGGTGTGTTACCATATGGTAGTTGAGACTAGCTCAACTATGCAACCCAATTATAATTATAACTTAGTGAGGTTGGATGATACAATCAAGTCCAACCTAAAACTTTGTAATATTGATTGATTGTATCACCTCAACCATACAAAAAAGTTAACTAACCAATATACTATAGTATATTGGCTAAGTAAAGTCCATAAAATTTTGTAAGGTATTAGTATGAAAAATTCCATGATGTGGTAACATCCATAAAATAGTTTTGGAATCTAAAACTAATTTGGATATTTCAATATTAGACACAAATTGTATTACATATGCACCTTAGATATGTATCATGCCAAAATTTTGTATAAAAATAGTACCAATGTATATAATTCTACCACAACTATGAATCTAAATCATATAACTATATGCTTTAGCTAATTTAGAAAACTATTTAAGTTTGAAGGACATGTTTCCAAATAATTCCCCCACTATATTTTTGTGTGTGTCTATGTGTGTGAAAATTTATATAAGTACTAATGTGGAGAACATGTTTCCAAAACATGCCCCCACTATAATATAGAGATGTTGAATATTGAATAGGTGTGGAGAACATGTTTCTAAAGCATGCCCCCATTGATTATGAGAATTTTGATTTTGTGTAATCCATGCTCATATGACATTCCTCCATTGAATTTGAAAACTTATATATGTACCATATACTTAATGATTGTCGAAAACATGCTTCCAAGGCATTTCACCACTAAAACTAATAATTGTGCCAATTATGGAGAACATGCCTAAATGACATGCCCCCATTAATATGACCCCCTTTTAAGTCAAAGAAAGATTTAAACTAGTATTTACCTCACCTCAAAAGGATAATATAACTATATTAACCATGTAGCATATCGAAGGAACATGTCTAGGTCGATATAACATTGAAGCACATAGAACCAATGTGATCATATGTAGGCATATGATGCATGATAATGATCATTATAATTTTTAGATACTAATATTAAAATCTTAAGAAAAAAACAAGAACACACAGACACACACACACACACACACACACACACACACACACACACACACACACACACACACACAATATCACTAAAAAATAAGTTAAAATGTAATACCTAAGGAGACCACAAATAAGGGGCATGTTCAGATGTTGCACAATTAAAGGGGCATGACTTAGTGAAATGTTCATAAAAACAAGGATGTCATATTTAAATGTCCATACAATAAATAATGACATATGTAAATGTCAATAAAAGTGTACATATAAATGTGGGATACAAGTAAAGGAACATATTAAAATGCTTGAACATGGAATACAATAAAAAATTAAGACATTCAAGGAAGTGCATAATGGATAGCATAATCAACCCACACAAACATGTCATAGTATCCCATGGATCAAATGTGATAGGAAAAATGTCAAGTGTATAGCATATCAAGTACCTTATGTAATATATAAGCATGGATAAATATATGTGTAAGTACACATATAATCTCAAACATGATAATGAAATGTGATCATTAAAATATATAACCTTTGTGTATAAATATCAAATAATTAGATGCCCTCAATGTTTACATGACATGAGTAGAGGGAAGGCCCAAAATCTAAAATAGGAATATATCATGTATATATGTGTGCTTGTATCACACTCAAAGATAAGTGTGACACAAAAATTTAATTAGGAGTTACTAAATATGCCATCCATAAACATGGAACTAACACATATATACCAAGGAGCTAATAGAACATGTGGGTACCAAAAATATTTTTGGATTTTTGAATGTTATTTATTTTATTTTATTTTTTGTGTTTATATAATTTTTGAAGATGAAAGATCGTCCTATGATTCCATCAAATGTATGGTCATATATGTCTCCCCATTATGAACCTAATGCAATAATCCATTTATGTTTCTGAGGAACATGTATAGGTTTAATACATGTCATTGTGGTATCAATGGTGCTTTACATATATAAAATAACACTTTGTGGTCATGAAATAATAGTAAGATTATTAGGAGTAGGGTTTTTTGGAACCCATCATTGAGTGGTTTATGTTTTCATTGGATTAACAAATTATAAGAATGTTTAGGTCCTCTGGATATCTAAATATATTGTGTAGTAGATGGGGATTATGTGGAATCCACTATGCATCTCTAGTGTAATGGTCTCTCAAGTAATATCCACCTAGTAAAGGGCATTTAGTGTTGCTTACCATTTTATGGTGAATTATCCTTATTAGGATTGATAACTAGTTATCTAGGTATAATTTTCTCTTGTTTAATAGGATGCTCATATGGAATTCCATAAAATGTAATTACATGATTGACATGAATGTATTTAACACACCCATGCACTATAAATGGTACTAATTAAAGAGTGTGTATCTAAGATCTTCCTAATATAATATTGAAGATGTTTGTGGAAGGTATTATTGAAAAGGTAATAACCAAATTTGTGGTGTTGACCTATAAAGGTATGTCAATATCACTAAGAACCTTCTATGAAGTCCCATCAAATGTTGTAACTGATCTATTCAAGGGGTTTAAATAATGATGAGTATAACCCAATGCATAAGTGATGTCATGGTGATTTTTTTTTAATTTTCACCATTATCAATCATAAAATTACATACGAGGTGTTTATCAAGATATGTTTGAATGAATAGAGAATGAGTATCATAGTAATCATACTTAATTTTGATATCATCAAAGGAAATAAAAGTTCTCTAAACCATATGAGCTATATGTCATGTTTAAGTACCAATAATACCATTGAGTGGGTGGTCGTAATGAGGGAGGAATATGTGCATTATATTCCATTTGGACTTTTATTTCTTATTAGAATGGTATTGCAAGGATTGTTAAAAAAATTCAATTTATGGTGATCACCAAGTTTTGAGTCTAATTCCTTTAGAGGATCCTCAAATATGAATTTTTGGTCATTGATAAGATATTAGATATTGTGTTTCAAATTAAATCATATAATTATATAATTCTTTGGTCTTTGATGATAGTCATAATAATCATTCACATCATATCCTTTGGGTAGAGGTTCACTCATATCAACCTCTATATAATGAGGGAAATATATAAATTAACACCCGATTAACCACAGGAGTATTGAGGTAGTGTATTTAGGAAAACCTGAGTATTATCTCCTTGGTGTATTGAATAAGATAAGTTGATCATGTTGTTTTGAATCTTTTTTAACCATGGTAGTTGTTTCCTTTTTAGGCTCAAGAGGTTTTACCTTATAATTTGTCTTGATTGATACTTGGGCTTATTCAATGAAATAAGCTTCATTTCATAGTCCCATACAACATGGCATAAGTCATAAAATGATTTTAAGTTCTTAAAAATAATATAATCATGTAAAGGAGAAATCAAATTTGGCTTGAATATGTATTACAACTCATTATTTTCCATAAAATCAATAATTTTAGCTAGCATTGTCGTATATCTTAAGACATATTCATTGATAGGTTCATTGGTTCCTTATTTAATTTTGGTAATTTGGGCATAAGAAACCTTTTCATAAATATTAATGTAAAATTGGGCCGAAAATTAGTTTGAAATAGGTTTCAATGCTTTTATGAATTGGAGAGGTAAATCATAGAACCACCTCAAATCATAGTCCTTGAGGCTTCTTGTAAATAATTTGGTCTAAAGTTTATCATTGGAGGAATAGTCAAGAAATGCTATAAGAAAGGATCAAATATGTTTTTTAGGATCACCTTTGCCATCATAAAATGGAAACTTAGGTGCAATAAAATTATTTGGAAAAGGGTGAAAAATATATCTCAAGTACAAGAGTATTATGTAACACATCTTGTGAATCTATAACATGAGGAGATTTTAAAGCTTTTTCTTTAATGTTTGTAACCTTGTCCTCCAAGGTATTTATAAATTTAAGGATTGAATGAACTGTAGGCCCAATGTGATTTATTTTACTAAGTTGGGTAGTCATAAAATGAGATGTAAACATGGTTTGAGTAGTAATAGGTATTGAAACTGGTATTTGAGTTGAAACAATTGGTAATTTCATGATAGATGTAACAATAGTAGTTTTAGGAAATAAAAGTTTAAACATATAATCCATGATCCCATTATATGTATGTGGATTGATGGGTGTGGACTTAGTTATAGTACCTTTTAAGGATTCACCATCACTAGGTGAGGTAGCCTCAGTTTTATCTTGTTTACTTATTTCATCTCTTGTAACATACAAATATACATACATTAAGCTCTTTTTATTATTGATATGAGTAATTAAAGTTTTTATCTTCCATTTATAATTATGTTTTTGCACTAATATTTTTCATTGCTTTGCAAATTAAAAATTTAAAATTTGTAATAAAGTATAATAACTAGGAAAAAAATAGAAAACCCTAATTTGTCATAGGGTTTAGTTTTCAAAAATAGGGTTCACCAAATTTTTAACCCTAAAATGATCTAGGTGATCTTATTATTATCCCTATATTTTATTAAAGGGGTATATAGAAATGAAATGGAACAAGGGTGATAATCATATCTAAAACATGCCAATTAGATTCTAAACTCATAGATAGGCATACATTGAATTCATAAAACTAAAATAGTCTAAGAATGGAAAGTAAAACTAAGTTATGCATGGAAATGATAAGGAAGTAATATAATTAGTTGATTCTAATGTTGACATAGTTTTATATCTAAAATAGGTAGGAAGAAGACTGAAGATATTTCTAAACTATTCATCAAAATTTAGATTTGACACTTTTGGAGCTCTAGACATTAGTGTTAGCCTAAGATGGTTACACCAATGGTATTGTCTGGGTTCAATGGAAGTGTCCTATATAGAATACCTAGTTGGAAAGGATGTGACCATCTAGATGATTTTAGGTTTTCTTTGGCTTTGATCTAGTGCATTTATAATTGGGTCATGGACTATCACTTTTTGTGAAATGGTAAAACACTAGTTCTCCATATTCATAGTGACCTTGGGGGAAAATAGATTAGTGGGAACATGGTGTTGAGATTACCCCAAACACCTTGTTGTTTGTGGTAACTACCTACATATCTAATAATCCAAAAGAGGGACTCAAACTCGTGTAGTTATCCCCTAAATATTGGATTGTGTGTCAATCATGTAATATGTGGAAATAAAGTAAAACAGTGACCTAGCTTATAACTTGGAAAGTCGAGCTCTTGTCAACTCTTTTAGTACTTTAAACATATAGATGTGATGTATCTATTATTATTATGGAAATATAGAAGCCTTGTTAAATTAAATTCTTAGTAAAATGATTTTGATAATTTCCTTGATCTCTTTGGTATTTTTTTAGGTGAAGAATGAATTAGGGTTGATCTTGTATTTATATCAATACATTTGGAGTAATAACTTGAATTAAATCACTTAGGTTCACCATTAGGCTATGTTTCATTTTCAAAGTAGATGAATTATGGGAATTAGAAACTTGGATTAGGTCATGACACTAACATTAATACTAGTGTCTATCTAAGACATTAGTGTCCAAGGAACAAGGAAATAGGTACAGGCTCAAACTTGTAAAAGTGGAAGATAAGTACATTTTTAACATTCTAGGAAAGAGAAAAAGTTTATGTCATCAACATAAAACTATTCAGATTAAGAGATAGGCCAAGGGGCACAAGATAGATAAAATTAAATACTTTAAAAAGTGGGAAATGTCTAAAACTAAGAGGAACAACCAAGGTTTGAGATTTTCTAGTGTAAAAGACTAAGGTATTATATAATCATAAAATAGTGTCTACAAAAACCCACTAACCAAATTTTGGTCTCTTAAGATATATTTAACTAAAAAATAAAACTCATTTTTATGTCTCACTCATCCTTATTGTCATTTAATTCTATAAATTATTCTTATATAAATCATTCATGTAACTTTAGGCATTGACAAATTATCTCTACCCCTCACAGTTCTCCTGCAATGCATGGTAGAAGTTTGATCCATTTTACCACTTATGGATAAGAATATTATCTTTAGGGAATCCTAAAAATGATTAAAAAACTATAACCTAATGATTGATAAAATGTGTCTATTCTAAGTTTTATACACCCATCCATATCCATTGATGAAGATAGTTCATCGATTGGGCTAGCTAGTCAAAATATGTGTGACCAATTGACCAAATTTTGGTCTCTTAAGAGACATTTGGCCATGAGAGATAACTCATTGTCATGTCTCACTCATATATAGTGTCATAGAATGACCTAGGAGATGATTATAGGACTAATATATGAAACTTTAGGTGCTAATAGTTTGTCTCTACCCCTCATGACTATCCTAAAACACATGACAAAAGTTTGGTTTATTTCCTCACTTGAAGATGAGAAGCTTCTATTAAGGGATTCATCTGGAAAACTACAAATGTTGGTTTTGGGGCTTGAAAAATATTAGAGGGTGGATATTATATCATTTATACATCCATATGTACATGTTAACACATATGTTTTATTAATAATAATATAAAGTCACAAGATACATGACCCACTGACCAACTTTTAGTCTCTTAAGAGACATTTGGCTGCCAAAGAAAATGTACTACCATTTCTCATTCATCTTGAATTGGGGATAATCATATAGTGGGTGATAAGAGGACTTAAACATGTAATTTTAGGTGTTTAATGCTCATATCTATCCCTCATGGATCTCTTGTAATGTACATCATAAGTTTTGTTTGTTTTCTCACTTAAGGACAAGAAGCTTCTCTTCAAGGATTCATCCAGCCAACTACACATTTTAGTCTTAGGGATTGAGTGAGAGTGGAAAGAGGCTATTATAAAATTTATACACCCATTCAAATTCATCTATGTATATGTTTAATAAATAAAGATAGTGAGTCATAATATACACTACAGCTTACCATATTTTAGTCTCTTAAGAGACATTTGGTTGTGAGATAAAATGTACCACCATTTATCACTCATCTTGAGCTAAAGAGAATCATATATGGGTTGCTCAAAGGACTCACACATGAAATTTTAGGTGATGATATATCATCTCTAACCCTCATAGATCTCCTAAAATGTAGGATGAAACTTTTATTTACTTTTTCACTAAGGGACAAGAATTTTCTCTTAAGGGATTTATCTGGCCAACTATAACTTTTGGTCTTGGGGATTGATGAAGAGAAGAGGTTGGTTATTCCAATGTTTATACAACCATATAGATGTGTCCATGTAGATGGTTCATTTATTAAGATACATAGTCATAATATATTCCTCTCACTAACTTGATTTTGGTCTCTTTAGAGACATTTGGATAGCAGAGAAAATGAGTCACCATTTCTCACTCATCTTGAGTTAGGGAGAATCATCTAGGGGTGATCAAAGGACTCACCCATGTAATTATAAAAACTAATGGATTTTATCTACCCTTCATGGATCTATTAAAATGAATGACATAATTTCAATTCATTTTCTCACTCAAGGATAAGAAGCTTCTCTTAAGGGATTCATCTAAATAGCTACAACTTTTAATCCTAATACCCAATGGAGAGTGGAGGATAGACATTATAGAATTTATATGCCCATTCAGATGTGTCAACATAAATTTCATTGATTGGGATATCAATTCACAAGATACACCTCCCACTAACCATATTTTGGTCTCTTAAGAGACATTCGACTGCCAAAGAAAATGTACAACTATTTTTCACACATCACAATCTAGGGAGAATAATTTAGGTGGTTATAAGAGTAATTTCACATATAATTGTAGGTAAAGTCTATATAATCTCTACACATAATGGATCTCTTATAATATACTATGGAATTTCATTCTATATACACACAATATTTTTAAACTTTATTAATTACCAATGCTTTCTCTTTTGAAGGAACCCATCAAGTCTTAATCTCTTTGAGTACACACCTTAAAGGGTGAACTAGTAAAGGGGTGGAAAGACCTTTGTTACTTTACATTATTGTTGTTACCTATAACACCACTCCAAACTAATAAAAATCCATGTTATACATTTCCATAACATTTTACACCTCACTTACATGCTTCTCTAAGTAACTCATAGCCTCAAGTATCCCCTACCCAAGAAAAACCCATTTTTTAAACACAATATATTAGGTCAACATACTTCAAATAATAGTGCTTGTTACAAGACTAAGTTGGGATAGTCTGACTTTGTTTAAGACCTAATGTCTCTATTTTCCACCTAATAAGGTTGACTGTGCTGACTGCATCAGCTAAATTTTAGGAAGGGCTTAGGGTCAAATAAGACTAAAAAAACCCTTATTTTACTTCATTTACAAGAGAGAGAATCATTCATTTTCACTTATTTACAATCTACATTTATACCATTCTACTTGAGGATTCATTGCTTAGGGTTTCATGCTTCTTGAATGAAAACCTTTGTCTTGTGAAAGATTGAGATTCACTAGGAGGTCTTTGGCTAGGCTATAATTCATTTTATATCCTTATCTTATTCAAAGATACAAAACAACCTCTTATAAATCACCATTAGCCAAGGGAGAGGTGGAGGCTCAATAAGTTCTTATTCAAGGTAAGTATTATTAACTCTTACTCTTCTATTTTTGTAGATAGATTTACCTAAATAATGGATAATGAATGTATTATCTCTCATTGATTAGGATTTTCTCTACATTGACTTGAGTACAATTTTACTTCATATGTTTATTATTTATGTTTATCCCCCATTTGTACCATAAAATTCAGTGATCAATAGATTAAATTTACTCTATTATTACATTATTAGACCTATTTCGGGTTATTATGTGGTCTTGTTTGACTAGATATTTTAGAACCCTCTCTGGCCATATTTTATGATAAGAGATTATTTAGGTAGGTTTAAAAAATCTAGATTGGTCATGACCCTTATTATCTAAGTATTGGTAGTGATATAATTAGCTAAAATATATTTTTAGAGTTAAGATTGATTTGTATATCATCTTTACTTTTGCTTGCATACATTTTGGTGAACTTGACGTGAACTAACCCTTGTACATTTTTAATTTTTCTTTTTAGATTACTAAATTGTTTATATCAACTCAATGTAACATTATATGCACATTTATTAATACTCCATTGATATAATAAACTTGGTTTAGATCTATGTTCAGGTCATTCTCTTATACAAATAATTAGATCAATAAAATTGGCCTAGTTCAATACTCTTTACAGGTCATCTTCTACTTCATCGATCTAATTGACATAGTTAGGGCATCATTTTTTAAGTTTTATAGTTGATGTGAGCCTATTGATATTGTTTGACTCTTTGTGATCATATTTTCCATCTTAGCACATTAGATGGATCTTATCAATTTAGTTTTTCATCCTATCTCTTAATTTTATTCTACAAGTTATGTTAAACTACTAGATCGATTTAGTTGACATAGTTCTTTTTATTAATTCAAATAGATAGTTTTATGAAAACTTAGTTAAATGATTTGACTTTAATTTAACATTTGATCTAGCAGGCTCCAATATTCATCTAGATAAGATAATTTAAAAACATAAAGTTAGCATCTTTGACACATTACTACATTGATCCAATCACCTTTGTCTTAATTATCAGGTTCATTCTAACCAGCCTACTTACTTCCTTTTCTCAAATTTATTTTCCTATTTTTTTTCAAAATTTAAGTTTTAGTCCTATTTTTCCTAGTTTTTAGTTCTATAAAATCATAACCTTACAGTCAACTCAATTTATTAGCTCAATTTAGTTTTATAACTACATTTTACCTAGAAAACTTAGTTGACGTGCCCAACTATGTTTCTTTTGGATTGTTTTTCAAAAGATTAAGTCATCCATATCAAAAAATTTATGTACTATTTTCATACTAGGTCAACCCAATTAACATAGTATTATGTATTTATTAGCAAGGGGAATTAATCTGCATTGATAGTAATTAATTCACTTTACATTTATATTTTCTTACTTAAGTAGTACATAAAGTATAAATAAGAATTTTAATTTATTGTCTTAATCACATTCTTCCCTCACACATTACCAAATCACAAAAATATCAAATATGAAATTAAATAACTCTACACATTTTTACCTACTTGGATTTCATCACCAAATAGGAATCCAACTCAGTTTATTGGTTGAGTATAAAAAATTGGTTAATGATATATTGGTAAATCACCTAACACCCTTATCATTAAAGGATTATGAAGTGAGGGGCTAGGCCCTAATATGAAACCCATACCATCACCAATATTGATCCCTTTCATCCTTAACAAACCTAAACTAAATTTATCTTACCTCTTCTTATTTCCATTACAAATCCAAACACCCTATCATATTTTAAGTCACAATTTAAAATAATTTAGGGATGTTCACTCATTAGATTAAAAATTGCATTTATATTTTTATACTTATTGTTTGAAAATTGTATTTTGTATTACAAAACTTGTATTATTCAAAGTTTTTACAAGGTTTTTGATGTGTGTTTTTAACTATATTAAATATATTGACCTAGTTTCTTATGCGTTTAATTTACTTCCATGTAAATTACAACTCAATGATCTAGATTTATAACATTTTAATTTTTTCCTACCTACAAATCACAGTCGACTAATTTGAATCAGTCTCTTATGGGTTTTTTATATTTTCCCATAAAACACAATAAACTTATTTTACTTAGTCTCTTACAAATTTGTATGCTTATCTTTTGCACACAATGCAATCAATCCATTCAACTGGTCTCTCATAGGCTATTCTATTTATTTTCCCAAAAAACATAGTCAACCTATTTGACTCATTTTCTAATAGATCATTTATGTTCACCATCCCATAGAACACTATTGACCCATCAAACTCTATTTCTTATAATTTGTTCTATTTATCTTCTTACAAAACATAGTGACCCATTCAACCTAGTATACTAATATTTTATCCTCATTTTTATTAAATGTTTAATTTACCCATTTTATCATGGAACATTTGTATGATAATGCCATAGATCAAAATAAAACCAACATGATGAACTTTAGTAATCCTAAAAAACATAATAAAACACATTTTACAATAACTAACTTGGATCAAAGTAGAATCCATGTCACTAATAGAACTACCAATTACATAACTTCTCCTTATTCTATGTCACTTAATCCCTTATTTATGAAAATGGTATAAGATTAAAATTATCTTGAATACATATCTAAAATTATTCTTTTCATCATTTAAAATACTCAACATAGAAGTAAGGATCATACAGTCATTTATAACATCATGATGGGACCTCATTTTGGATAACCCCATTTACTTTCACCTAGCTTTTCCACAAGATTTCAAGCAAGTTAATTAATGATTTCCTCCACACCTTTAACCTTCATAATATATCCTTATAACACTATTACATCATTTTCCATGCCTTCTTTCACATCCATGCCAATTATTTATACTAACATGGATATTATATCTTTTAGTATACCCACCCAAAACACCCACACTAATACTCAATTTCATTCAACACATAAAGTATCTACTATAGCTAGTATTTCTCATGTTAATATCACTTATCATGCCACTAATGCATTTCATTATACTAGTACATCCTAAATTCTTAACACCTCAAAACATAATAATGCATCCAAAATAGCTTCTACTAGTTAAAATAGGTATCAAACTAATCAACTACTATTACAAACTCTCAATCAAATGGCTAATTTTCAAATCAATAATGAAAAACAAATGATGTAGATGAAAAACCACTTATTTCATCTCCAAAATCAACCTTAGCATACTCAATGTGGAGTTCCAAATCCTAATTCCCCCCACCTCCCCTTAGGTGTGCACATGGTAACCTTATACTCCAACCCCAACTTATTAATAAAAATATTAAACACTTAAAAATGAACCTCTTGTACCTCCTATTTTAAACATTGACATAGGGGTTATAATTACCACTATCATTTATATAGATCTTATGTTACACTCAAAGACTTTTAAAAATATTGGGTTAAACATAATACATTCATTACCGCCAAACTCTTAGCTAAAAATATCTAGGAGATGATTTAAATTGGTATAATAAACTTAAAACCCACTTCATCACTAGTTTAGATGATTTGGTCAATATATTGGTTCAAGAACTCCAAACTAATGATCTTCCTAAAAATTATTTAGCCCATTTCATCAACTATAAATAACTAGAGTCTGAAATGGCATAATTTTTAATTAAACAATGGAAAGCCTTGTCTAATAAGTTGACCATAACATGTTGGATGAGAACCTCTTCCACTTATTCACTAATGTTGTTCATCCTATATTATAGTACCACATTTGGAATCTTTCCCCAAAAATATTTGAAAGAGGCCCTTGACCAAGATAAACATAAATATTTCCTTATATGTTAATTTGAACCTTGACACCCTTTAACAGGAACTCACATGCTTTTAAAATTTAAAAAATAACATGCACCAAATGATACTTTTACAGATACTTATGATTCTATACACACCATCTAAGCCATTTCTCCAAACACTACAATGGAGCATGCTACTCTAATTACACCTAATAACAATTATCATCCTAGTTCCACATTTCCTCAAGGACATAATATGTATGTGCACAAACTTCTTTCCTTATCATAAATCCAAAAACATCTTCTATGACCTTAACCATGAGATCCTAACCCTACATGTTTTATGAAACAATGGTATGATCCCAATAAATTTTGTTGGGTTCATGCAAGTTGGGGTCATTCTCATGAAACTTATCACCAATTAAGAAATATTGCTATGGAATATCTGTTTGGACCCAAATTTGATCGTGAATCATTTATATGTAAACAACAAAAAGCCTATGAAATAGTGCTTGAATGTCATGAAACCAAAGCTAAAATGAAGCTTTAAATCAAGCCAATTCTCATTTATCTATCTATAAAAATACTCTTCCTAACCATCAAGATAACACTAATAAACCTACCTATACTACAAGTAAAATAAAAGAACCATAGATCCTAACATCAATGTTGATAATGTGATCAACATGAATAATATGATGATAGTAGTTTCTTATATTGATCAATACCTGACCTCTAACTATCATAATTTTTTTAGGTTTTTTATTATGCAAGACACTTACCCATCACATCTCATAGAATTTGGGCATGTGGAACCAACAAACACATAAGTATCACCTCTAAAATGTAAATCAAACATACTTATCATATAATTGATATAATTTATACTCTTCCCCCTACTAAGGTACCTCAATTAAATATCACTCAAACTTGACTTCAACTTTAATCCATTCAAACACATTAAAAACTTAAAGAAAAAACTACATCAACTAAGATATATAAACCCACTTCAACCAAACCTAAATTAGATATTCCTTATCAACATAAATTCCAATGTGCATTTATCCCCCCTTCAATAGATTTATTAAAACATTATACACCTTATCCAATAATTATCTAACTATTTATGATGTATGGGATCTTATAGTGTAAATTTCCCATCTTCCATCCCAAATTAATTTCTTAAAACTTATTATAACTTATCCATAATCTTAATTGATTAATTCAATTACTATTCAAAATTAACATCCATCATCCTCCACCCATGGTTAGAGAATCTAATTTATCAGGATCTGAAGATAGCATTCTCCAACAACATGAAAAAATGTTTATCCAAATTGATGAAATAGTGGACACTTCTCTTTCACTCAAATTTATTATCTCGTCTATGATTCCTAATGATATATTTCATTTTGTAGATGAACCCCCCATATTCATTATCATAAAATTAGGAGATATCCAAGTCAAACATGCTTTAATCGATGAAGGATCAAGAATTTATGTTAGTTCACTTAATTTATTAAAATAATTAGATATTTTAAATGTAATATTAATTCCATGAAAAGTACATGTCAAGGATAGTATATAATAAAAATGCCTCCTTTAGGTTTTGTTTGGATTATTATCACCATTCCTCCCATCATTATTCATGTGAAAGTCATGATATTTAAATTTCCACTTTCCTATAATATATTAATTGATCAAACTTGGAAACATTGCATGTGAGTAGTTGCCTCATCTTCATGTCAATGTGTTAAATATACCTATAATTTTTATATATACAAAATTTAAGAAGATACGAACCCTTGAAATTTTGAATAATTCCAAGATTGAGGTGTTTTTATAATACCTACCCTTGGGCATTTACCTAGCATTAAATTTCATGAAACAAAACATTTTAGTTATCCCATCAACTCTACTAAAGGTTATGATGGTCATACTAAACAAATAAGAAACATTCCACCTAACCTTTTAGACTCAGATGATGATGAACTAAATGAGATAAGTTTAAAGATCAAAACTTTTGATCTCTCTCCTAACATAATTACTAAATTACCTCCTTCTTTCTGACTTTGATCACATCAAAAGCCTTTGATGAAATACTGGTTACCCTAACCAAAATTAAAAATTATATTCACCATGATTATTTTAATGATAAAATATTTTATGCATGTACTATCTACTTAAATACACCTAATTATGATTATGGATATTATTTAGATGACCCATTTTTAGCTAGATTTTTTTGATCTAAAAATCCATAGGTGCTTAGATATCATTATTATTTATTTTAGTCTCTTAGATTTATATATGTGGTTCCTTCTCTTGTTAGAGTACCCAATATTAGTATTTCCTCTAATGTGCATAGTTTAGATATGGAGCACACACTTAATACACTTCTAGTCACTATTTAACCTCTTTGCAGAATGCTTATCGACTATGCCATGATGGGACCTTACCATTTTTCTAGATTCTATGATATTTATAGTTTTGTTCTTCCTAATATATTAGCCACTATACTTTAACCCACTACGAAGCTAACTATGCATATAAATGACCCTAATCCAGATTCCACTCGGGTCTCTTCCCTTCTTGGTGATGGCATTATACCATTACCTAAGATTGATCCCCTACCAACATAATGCCAAGATGATCCTTGTTGTGATATCCATCGAGTTGACGGTCATTAGACCAAGGTCTTTTTGTACACATCAGTAACATCAGTCATGTTCCTCTATTACTTCATATATTAGAACTTCACCATGTATTAATACATGTATTTGTTTATTTCATGGTACATGTAACCATTATTTTAATTATTATTGATAACTCAAGAAACACACTGATGCATTGTATCTAGTCAAATCACAGCCTAAGGACAAAACTATTGTAGTCATATAAAATGTAAAAATTGGTAACTTGAGTGTGACTTGTGTCACCCAACCCATAGGTCCCTCTTGATTTCTCTCATGACCCTCCTAGGTATCTTTTTCTTGATTCTTAGTCATATTTAGCCTTATAGACAATGATTTAACCTCTTTTAGGTAGAATTTTCAATGATGATTCCATCCCCCTAGGTCCCCTTCCTTTAAGACAATAGCATCCAACTTGGACTATAGTGTCAGACCCTAGTGTGTCCATTTTTGGCACTCCTATCCAAGTGTGATTTTACCTCTAATGGTTAGTTCCTTCTAGTTCCTATCATCCTTTTTATTAGCCTAAAGTGAATAAATTTGAGCCATGACCAACAAATCCCTATAAAATCCCATTCAAAGTTCATTTATAAGGTTGTTGGCAAATATCACAAAGAAAGAAAGAATACAAACAAGACTACTCGTGCATATTTCCCTATTCTATACATACAACCATCTAATACAACTAAAATCACATCTAAATCATTACATCAATCCCTTTCCACCTCAAGTATACCTAGTTTTAAAATTTTGCATCTTCATACACATTATTGCACAAAGCACATCAAGTTGGAGAACTACACATTCAATGTATATCACACACACTAACCCCTCATCTTTCCCAATGTTTTATAAAACATAATGGAGTCTAGGTTTTGAAGACTAAATAATCTCTACAAGGAGTTCCATAGACATCCAATAGTTAAAATTTCATAGGCAAACTCACATAGACACAGTGAATAAAACCTAAAAAGCTCAGGCCTCCAGGAAAATAGCAGTAGAAGAGGACTATAGACCAGACCACAAGGTGTCTTATTTTTTTACTCTTATCCTTTCATAAAAATAAATCTAGATACTAATTTGTGATAGTGTCCCCATCCTACATAGTGAATTTTAAACCCTACACCATCCATCTTAGTCAGTTTCTAGCTAAGTCTTATTTTCTTCACATTTATTGTTATTTATAGAAAGGTTAAAATTATAATTAATTTATATAAATCAGTAAATTAATTATTTTAATGTTATTTACTAATTTAATTAAATTATACCCTTAAATAAATTAGGAATATGAATCCAATATTCCCAAAATTATTAAATCATTTAGTGAACCTGACTTACTTTCTTTGCACACAAAAACCCTAGAAACCTTAGGGAAAATTCCTTCTAATTTTTTACACTATTTTTATGACTTTCCTTGAATATTTAAATCAAGATCCTATAATTAAATTTTTAAATTTACCTTAGTAATTTTAAAAATAATTTATTGCAAACCCTAGTTGAAATTTACTAGGTCCTTTTGAACATAAAACCCCTAGAAACCTTAGGAATAATTTCTTGCTAATTTCAGAAATATTTTTCTAATTTTTTATGTGCATATTTAAATCAAAAATTCACTTTCATTTTCAAAATTCCATAGTAATTTTAAAAATCATATTTTATGTAAAACCCTAGTTGCATACACTAGGTCCTTACAAATCAAGATTTTTCCACTAATTTTCTGATTTTTTACTTGCATATTTAAATGAAAAATTCATATTAAATTTTAAAATTACTTATTAAATTTTAAAAATAAATAATTTTTTTCATAACCCTAGTTGTATATACTAGGTCCCCTTCATTTTGAGATATCACCTTACATGTTTGTGAGCTTCGTATCCTTTTTATGCATATTCCAATTCCTTGTTTAGATTCTATTTGTTTAATATTTTTTCTATTATTCAAGTTGTTTTACTTATTACACTTAAGCTCCTTAAATCTCTTCCTTCAAGACAAAGTGTAATACTTAGTGGCAACCCTACTAAATTCACCTATATTCTTTCAACCTGACCATATACCATGGATAGACAACCAACCTAGGTTCTTGTTATAAATCCTACACATCTAGATTATACAAATTTCCATGAGGATAACTTTGACCATGAACAATATGAGAATAATTATGATGATACAAACACTAATGTTTATGACCCACCACATCAGACTCTTGATCCACTTCTACCCTATTATTTACAATGAAGTTATCCTCAACAAATATTTGATTCTACAAAGTTTTAAAGAAAGACTAAGGGAATAGCCTTAAGATCATACTCTTATTTTAAAATATATCATGGAAATCAAAAAGGATAAATAAGTTGAGTCTTCCATTCCTTCAGAGCATCTAGTTGTAAATGACACTGCGAGGGTAATTATGTCTCAACAACACCCTATAACATCCCAACCCTCCTCTATTCCACCAACTATAGCTAGTACATTTTGTCTCCTAATGTGGTATACATTATGAAAGAGATAAGATCTATTCAATCCAAGGTGATACATCTTGAGAAAAGTGCCTCTAGACCTACACAAGCTATGGATTCTTTTTCTCTACTACATACACCATTGGCATGCCATATTTCTTCTACACCTTTGCCATAAGGTTTTGTTCAACTCAAGATCACTATATATGATGGTAAGGGTGATCTAGAGATAAATTTGAAAGCCTCTCATGTAGCATCCTTAGACTATATACCAAATGATTGGCTACTTACTAAGATATTTCCATAGAGTCTAAAGGATTATGTTTTAAAATGGTTTTATAGTCTACCAAATTAGTTTATTGATGTATTTAATCATTTATCTAACATTTTATTAACTCATTTAATCATTAACATTGGTGATAAGGTTTCTTATGCCCAAGTTACACAACAAAAATAAAGGTCAAATAAGCATCTCAAATATTATGTTCTTCGATATAAGACTATCTTGGATAAGATGAATATCCCCATGGATGATCAAGAGTTACAATATCTCTGAAAATAGAGTCTTCTTCCACATTTACATGAATCAATAATGTTCAAAAGGTTCTCTTCCTTCACTGAATTGTGTCATACACTAAAAGAAAGGGAAGTCAAATTAATTTCAATGGCTAAACTCAAGTACATAAGCATATCACTAAAAAAAAAAGTAACATTAAAGTCCCATAAAAATTAAAGGTTAATGATATCAAGAGTTATAATCAACCTACAATTAATTTAGCTTCAGATCCCCCTCAATAAGTGGTTTTACAAGCACCTCCTCAACAAAAATTTTCCAATCTACCAGTATTTATAGCTAGAGTCTTACACCAGTTATTGGAATGTAATATCATATATCTCCCTCATATTTATGAAGTTGATCCAATAAATCCTCTTCTACATAGATATGATTATCATGCATTTTGTGAGTTTCATAGGGTAACATGCCATATAACAAATAGATGCATCAGTTTAAAACACAAGATGTAGGACTTGATATATGGCAACGTTATTGATCTTAGCACTTTAGTCAATCCTCCTAAAGTAAATTAAACATAGGATAAAGCTTTGAAAATATTTTTATATCCTTTCCCACATCATTCTAAATAAGATACAAGGGATACATTAGGTGTACACCATGCATATCATGCACATCCTTCACCAGCTACATATTAGGCACCTTCAATTGAGTTACACCCTTTGAATAACATGATTAGTGTATAAAATTATAGAGTTATAGATAGACATTCAATCTCCTTCTCATAGTAGAAGCTATTTGGTGATAATTCAAATTATCATGCACTCTTTATCAGAGCTTATAGTCATAATCATCTTATTCATAGTGTTCTCATGGACAATTGATCTAGCATGAACATGTGCACTATGACATTAATGTAGTATTTGGGATATTTAGAGTAGGATATTAACCCAATGTATATAGTTATCAATATATTTAGTGGGCATATACAAAGTTCAATGAGTGAGATTGTACTTCCTCTACAAGTTGGACCAACACACGTGGCCACACCATTCACTATTATTCTTAGTGTAAGAGTTTTTTATATGTTACTTGGTCAACCATGGATTTAAAAAATTTGATTACTACCTTCTATAGTTCATATATGCATGAAATTCATTCATGTTAATTAGGTTATTATAGTTGGTGGAGTTTAATATGAGTTACCACTCCCCAATTCAGATCTATCTACTATTTTGTAGTCACCATTTTCAATTATGCCACTAGTTTCAATTCATCTAGAAGTTTATATTCAGACACAATTGAGGCATCCATCACCATAATAGAGAGTTCATACACTTCCATAGATGTCTCTTTTAGAGCAACCATAGTTTCAAGATTCTAGATAACTTCCAGCTACAATTTTCACACTCAAGGCAATATCATTGAGATCTCATGCCTCTACACATAGAGCACATGTGAAAAGAGCCTTTCCTACTACTAGATGGGTCCCTAAGAGCCCTATAGTCACATCCACTTCTCAAAGTTACAAAGGGACCCATACTCAATTTTGACTTTAGATATTTTAGAGCATTTACAATATATATAACTTTCAAAGCCAAAATCTTAGTGCTTCTATGGTAATTCATGATCACAAATAATCCATCTCCTTGATATAGGATACCATGATAGCGAGTCTCCCATGAGACTCATTGGTTAGTATCATCTCTTCTCAGCCTTACTTGTACATAGTTTCTTTTTTGTTACTTGTAGATAACTTCTCATTATTTATTATAAATAGTCTCCTTATAATTGATTGTACATAACTTATATCAAAAATCCAAAAACAATAAAAAATATCAAAAATGCAAAAACAATACGAAATATCAAAAATACAAAAATAATATAACATTTAAAAAATATAAAAACATTCAAAAATTCAAAAACATAAAAACATTTCAATTGTATGCATCATCCATACCTTAAATTTCTACTACCATGCTAGACTTACATTTGTTATTATATGTTTTTTCTTATAAATTTATCTATGTTACCATGCTTCACTTGATCATCTTTGAGTATATGAAGTGACATCCAAATCCTTGATTGCTTCACTCTACCCATTGAGGGGGAATCCTAATTCATACATTTGAGACACATATTAATATATCTACCCATTCGAGGCATCTTCTACATGACTACACCATCTAAGTTATGTCATTCCTAGTCCACACACTCTATTTATCAAATTTATGTGCATTACTTACTAACTTACACACATTACTCTATCGAAACTCACTAGTATATAATAATCATGTATTTCTTAGCATATACCTAGTCTTGTACTACATGTCTTGCACACTTTCACATCTTTCTTTGATTAGTTAAATGTGATTATCTTTGTAGTATTTACATGTTTTCCTTTCATACTTTGTGTATCTAGATGTGATTTCATTTCTTAATTCCTATTTATCTCATGTATGTGCCTTAAGACATTTTCTAATGTCTTTTGATTCTATTCTTGTGTGTGCCTTAGGACATTTTCCAATGTCCTTTGCTTGTACTTTTTTATGTGATTGTGGATTTTATGGCAACCTTGATTGTTTCCAATTATATGTGTATGGGGTATTTAAACATGCCTTATATGTGTGCTTTCTAGTTTGACTAACATGTACCCATGTACCTTGTTTTCTTGGCTCCTTGGCCACTCTTGTATGATTCTTGCTTCTTTCCTTGTGTTCTTTTTGTTTGTTTTCTTCTCATTATTTGTAATTCTATGATCTACATCATGCATTATCTTAATTTTTTGGATGCCATGTTGGACATGATGTTCCATCCCTCCATTAAAAATAAAAACTAACAACTAAAAATTAACTAGACTTCTAATTCTATCTTACTATATTGCACACACTATTACATTTTTATATCTATCTAGACATACCTCTATTGATCTAACAATCTCCATTACAGAACCATGTTATATCTTTAAATGTATTGTTGATTATCATTAATATATTATTTATGTTCATTAAATAACACACTTATAGGGATATTTCTTTTGAGGATAGTCATTACAGGGTCTTCATTCTTACCCTCAGAAGAGGGAGAAATAAACAAGGGTTTTTATCAAAAATATTAGAGCTCCTACCAGTCAACAAATCAATATATAGGATACCCAAAACAGTAACCAAACTTCAGACTAGCCAAAACAAACTAGGTAGATAGTGAGAATTATAAAATAATCATCAAAATTAGCCTAGGACAATAGTGCCAAGATTGGAATACAACACTAGGTAATAGGGTGTCTATTTTTGATGCTCTTATCCAAACATATATATATATATATATATATATATATATATATATATATATAATAATTAGGTATAAAGGTAAACTCAACTATATTTTTGCACATACAAACCAATTCAAATTCAATAATTTTAGTATAGTTTCTCTTAGAGAATATAAATATAGGGGGCATCATGAAAGCATGATGGATCTCACTTCCAATTTTAGATTAGGCTGATGATATAAATTCTAGATTATAATCCATGTTTTAGACACTAGTGATTAGGGGTAATGTGCATGACACATTTGACTTCTTTTTTTTTGAGTTTAATACATTACCTAGATTCTCAGTAGTTGTGTGACTTATTCCATCTATAAGTTTTTGGCATCATTTTAGAGTGGATTTTATACAAGCCTAACCTCCACTTTTCTAAGTGGCTTCCACATAAGCCTATATCCTAGTTTTGGAGTGGCTTTTATACAAGTCTAATCTCAACCTTTTCTAACTTGGACAAGATTAGCCTAGTTTCTAGTACACATTCAACTATTCACACTACATTATCAAATTACAAAACATTCATGGGCTTTAAGATCCATCTCATATGACACACATTCATACTAGTATTAGTTTATAGCTTCACTTCATGGGGTAGTGATGGAGCCAAAGGACTAGCTAGCCTTTGTATTCTTGAACCACCTACTTAAATGGATTAGACACACAGTCCAAACATTGATTAACACATGCATGATCACCTAGTTTCACTTGGTAGGTGATAATGGAGCCAAAGGGATAGCCTTTAAATTTTTGAGCCACTTTTGGGCAATTAAACACTCAACTCTATTCATGATATTTATCTTGGTATAACACATACCTATTATTACTCAACACCATCCAACATCACTCAGTATCACAATAGGTTTTGTATTGGTTGATATACTTGGTGAGGTGTATTCATTCCTTTCTCTTCCTCTCTCTCTTATTCAAATTTATAAATTATTATTTTAGATATAACATATCTAGTAAGAACTAATCAACTCTTTATTTTCACTTATAGATTTATACTTCACATTATGATCTCTCTATGCACATCCAACATTCCATAGCTTGATGAGCTTCACCCTTGCAGGTAAGTTCAAGTATGATTTCTATTTTTCCTTTATCCTAGTATTTCACTTTTTTACATCAATAGAATAAAGGGGGGACAATGTAGTCATATAAAATGTGAAAATTGATAAATTGAGTGTGGCTTGTGACACCCAACCCATGGGTCCCTCTTTTTTATTCTCATAACCCTACTAGGAATCTTTTCATTAATTTCCAAACATCTATAACCTTTCAAATGGTTATTACACATCCTCCAAGCATAGTTTCTAGTGATTATCCCATCCCCATAGTTCTTGTTCCTTCAGTAAAATAGCACCTAACTTGAATTATAGCACTACAACCTAGGGTGTCTATTTCTAGTGCTCCTATCCAAGAGCATTTTTACCTCTAATGGTCAGTTCTTTTCAGTTCCTACCTTACATATTTTTATCCTAATGTGAAAAATTTCAATCCATGACCAATATATCCCTATAAAATCCCATTCAAATTTCATTTATAAGGTTGTAAAATATCACAAAATAAACAAGAAAACAAGCAAGACTACTCAGGCATATTTCCCTATTCTCTACATACAACCATCCAATATAGCTATAAGCACATCCAAATCCTTACACCAATCCATAACCACCTTAACCACACCTATTTTTAGTATTTTAAATCTTCATACACACTATTGAATAAAGCACATCAAGTGGGAGAGCTACATATGTATTTATTCCTCTTTAAAGTATTAGTATATAGGTAGCTTGCCCATATAATGGGTGTAGATACATGTTAAATTCATATTAAACACACTAACCCCTCCTCTTTATTAAATTTTTCCAAAACACAATGGATTCTAGGGTTTTAAGACTAAATCAGCTTTATAGGGAGTTCTACAGACATCCAACAATCAAAATTTCATACGTAGGCTCACATAGACACAATGAACAAAACCCAAAAATCTTAGGCCTCCTAGACAATAGTAGTAGAAGAGGACTATAGCACTAGACCCTATGGTGTCCTATTTTAGTGATCCTATCCTTTTATAAAATTAAATCTAGATCTTGATTTGTGATAGTGTCCTAGTCTTGCATAGTGAATTTCAAACCTTATAATAGCCATCTCAGTCAATTTCTAGCTAAGTATTATTTTATTCACATTTATTAGTATTTATAGAAAGGTTAAAATTAAAATTAATTTATTTAAATTAGTATCTTGATTATTTTAATATTATTTACTAATTTAATCAACTTAGACCCTTACCTAAATTAGGAATAAGACTCTAATATTCCCAAAATTATTAAATCAACTATACTAGCTCCTAAGATACTTCCAGAGTATATCCCTAAATATGGGTAAGTATAGTATCTTTATCATTAGTGTACTATGCACCATACTGATAGATGTTGAGTACTTTAGTAGCATCTTCAATATTTTCCATGGCTTACACCTTCACTAACTCATCCTCTTTCTCTAGGTCATCCCCTTTTTCCTTCCCCACTACCTACCTTTTCTCAAAGATTTTAGGACACTAGTCACGTTCCTTGTATCCCACATATAATGTGCCTCATGAGAATCATCATTATTCTACCACACATATTTTTCATGTGTAGATAGTATACTGAAAGAATAATGTCAATTGAACTTCCATCTTAAGAGCTCAATAACCAATTGGAACTGAATAACAATGATGAAATGATGGTGAGACTAGATGAACTCATGGAGCTCAAATAAATTAGGCATAAATCAATGAAAGGCTTGGAATAAAATTAGGCACAAACTAAGAAGAATTTCAATAAGAAGGCAACTATAAAAAGCTTTAATGAAGGAGACATGGGCCTCAAGTGAGATGAATATAAATCAAAATTAGGTAGGCACACTAAATTTGATGCAATATGGAGTGTCCCATATATTATCACTAAGTACAAAGAAGCTAGTGCAATCCAACTCTCTAGACTTGATGGAGTAGAGCTGCCAATCCAAGTTAATGGAATATTCTTCAAAGCTTGTTTTTGAGGTAATGAACTTATTTTGAAAAGATTAAATTTTGTAAATAATAAGGTTTGCTATGTTTTTTAATAAGTGCTTCTGCATAGGTCAGACTCATCAAGAGTTATTTCCTAAGGTTGTGTTTCATTTTCCTATTTTTCTTTATCTATTTTTTCGTTTAATTTGTGTCTAGGCAAATCCTAGTTTGTTCTTCCCTAGGTTAGAGTTTTGCCAAAGCAAATTTGACTTCATGACCAATGTCTTGGAAAGGATACTAAATTGAAAATGATTATCATGTACTCATCCCATAGAGGTCACCAAAAATATTGATATTTTTGTCCCAAAAAATCTTGTTACATCTAACACCCTAAGGGAGGCCCACATTATTTTTAGGAAATACCTTGAATCCTTTAAAACCCCATATTTCATTTTACTTTGCAAAATCTGAAGCTCTACATGCATTATGTACTTGTGTAAACTAATTTGTGGGTTTTGGATCCCACAAAGTACAAAAACCCAAAACCATATAATTTTAAACTCACCATCCACTTTGCATGTTATTGAACACATGAAATACATGGTAGGTTATGGATCCCACCATGTACCTATTCGATAGAATCTAAAACTTGGTTTGCACTTTTCACATTTCCATAGTGCAAAAAGTGCATGATAGGCTTTAGATCCCATCTAACCTTTAATATCCCATTTTATGAAACTTATAACCTTATTTACACATTGCATGCTTAAAAATGTGTAAATTGTACCACAATCTTCATGTTCCATCAAACATCTAACTTTATACACTATGGGACCTAAAACCTCAAGTATACTTTTCACATTACCAAAATTTATAGTTCCCTATGAATTCCACCTCCCACCAAAGCCAATCATCTTATTGGAAAATAGTGGACCTACTTCAAGCAAGTCTAACCTCCATGAATTCACCAAACCCCTTCCCACAGAAAGTGGAACTTGAGGTGCACATTACATGTTTTTGAACATGTAAAATGCATGTTGAGTTCTACCTTCCATCAAGTCCAATTTTCTCATAGAGAGTGAAGCTACTTCAATTAGGTCCAACCTCTACCACCAACCACCCAAGATAACATTAATTGCATATTTTCCTGTAAAAACAAATTCATTTTTACAAAGTATTAACATTTGTTAAAATTTCTAAGTGCATTTTAAGCTCTAGTAACCTACACCCTCGTTATCAAACCTTGAGCCACATACAAATACAAACCTAAATTTTGAGCCAAAACTAAAAAGATTAAAATCTATATCACCTATACCCATAAAATGGTACTTACCTTGATTTTTCAACCATAATTTCCTTCCATTTGAATCCTTGAAATTGCTCTTATTTCTTGTAAAATTTCATGTTTGAATTATCATTTAGATTGCATGATTAGGGTTTTGTCACTTTAAAACTATCATTTAAATCACTAGAGGGTATATTTACATGATATTATTGATTAAAATCTCTAGGATAGTCTAGGATAATCTAGGGTTTTTTCTTTGAAAACTTTATCTCAAAGATTTTCCTCCCAGATCATCATTCAAGAAAAACCCTCATTTTTTCCCTCCAAGATTTCACATTCAAAATAAAGGCTTCATAAAAAATAAATATTATTAGAATATACCTTTAGTAAAATAATGAATATTCCTTAAAAACATTCCCCTAGTTTCCTTATGGACATTAGACCTACCTTAAACACTTGAGAAGCCTACAAGACTTTTTAGCACCATGGAGAGTGGAGGTGCTCCAATCACCTTTCACTTATATTGAAGATATAGCATGCATCAAGAGAATTTAAACCCTACCAAATCATGGTGAATTATGGCAAGTGGATGTGACTCAAAAACCTCTTAATTATTCTAGATATTTCATATACCTCAAGCACCATGGAAACTGGATGTGCTCTAAGCACCTCCAAGTTTCACCAAAGAATTCAAGTGCTCCAAACACCTGGAGGTTATACCAAATTTCATAGTTTCTTTTTTCATAAGTAGTATATTTATTTTCCATGACTCCCAAGGAAATTGAGTTAAAATTTAAGGGCCTTGGAGTGACTTCTTATTTGGAGTCCAATATGGTAGGGATAACATATATAAATTTAGGTCACATTAACCTAGGAGATTTTTAGGCTAGGATAGGTGTATATTTCAAAAGTGATTGGATCCAAATTATCTGACTCTAGTTTACCATAAGATATAACCTTCCCTCTTTCTATTCAAATCCTTGAGTTGATCCTCATAATGTCTTAACATTATGACCCTGATAGGAGATAAGTCTTTACTGAGAAAGGGGATAAAGTCTTAGATCTTGATCCAAAATTCATCTACATAGTGTTTTCCATCCTTGAGTTTGAGATTTATTTGGATATAAATCCATAAACATATATGTGGTTTTATGAGGAGGAAAAAGGATGGATGTCATAAGATCATTAAAAAGTAATGGCTTAAGATTTCTAAGCAGTCCTCCACTAGATTACCCAAGACTATGTATAGATCTGATTTTATAGAGGAGGTGGGAGATATCATAACACTACTACATAGAGTCACTAGAAATCATGATGCTAAGTTTTACCATGACTAGACGTAACAATATATCTAAATCATCAGAGAGAACAAATAATAGGTACATTAGGACCAGTTAATAAGTGATTCCCTCCATAACTAGTTGATGGAGGTGTAGATGATAAATAAGTTATATGTGATATCATATATTATTTATATCTTGTACAAGAGAAGATTGTTCCTAGGCCTCAATATAGTCCCTGAAGAAATAACCAAAATCTATAACTATTACCTTGATCTCACATTATAGGCTAGTAGACAACATTTTAGGAGAGTTAATGATGTTTTCATCTACAACATCTTCATGATGTTTGATCAAGAGATTAAGAAAAAAAGGTTCTCCCAAGAACCAAAAAATGAGATTATCAAGTGGGATTATTTCTTCATATAGTTACCTACTTATTCCTACATCAGGGTAGCTAGATTTAGTAGTTGCTCTTACATACCTCCCTAGTATGTGAATGATAGATGGGAATTGTTGGAGTTGGTTAGATAACTTGTGGATATGCATAATCTCATTTTAGATAGACATAAGGAAGGGATACATTTCCCTATTTCTATTGGCTATTATGCATGCCAATCTCTCTTGAAGGCTATAATTGTGGAGGCAAAGATGTTCTAGGTAACATCGAGGACTCTAGAGTCTATACATTACTTTGACCCATATATTATGGTCTCTACTGCACTAGAGATAGAAACATACAAGCATGTGCTATATTATGAGGATTTTTGGGAAGAATGTAATGATGAAAAAATGGTTTGAATGAGGGACTATTATAGGATGTCCCTCCAAAAAATAAAAGACTATGATTTAGCACTAGTCTTCGATGATTTGGTGTATGAAAATTCTAGAGTATATCCTATCTACATCATACAAATCATTGCTAGACCTCTACCACTAGTGAGGTTGTTAGTTCTTGAATCCTTGTCTCTATTTGATAAAATGGCCCCTATTATTAATAGAATGATCAATTGTCTAAGGATAAAGGGTGTTCAAGTCATAAGGGAGATAATAGGGGTTAAGGATAATCTCTTAGAACTCAAAGTAAGAGGTATCACTCCTTCAAAAGAGGGCATCGATGAGTCACTAGAAGAACCTAATAAAAGAAAGAAGATAAAGAAGACAAAGGAAAGAAAAAAGGAATCAAGCAAATAGGGAGATGATAAATAGGAATTGATTGATCTTTTAGCTAAGGACATAGAAACAACACAAGGATCCATAGTGTTAGATCCCATATCCCTAAATCCTATTTCAATTATTCCTCCTTCTCCTACACATAGAGGTTTTAACACCTTCACCAACTATCTTGATTCCTTAATTATCTTAAGTCCCCATTATTCCACAAGTTTCATCTCTTCTAACTCTTATGTCAACCCCTCCACTTTTCCCCATTTAATTTACCATTACACCCACCTCAATAAGCTAAGTGCAATCAATATAAATAATTCAAGTAGATACTCAGGGTTCCCCTACAACGGAAGTTCAAATTTCCACTTCACTTTCCCTTCCTCCACTTCACCTTCCCCATTTGAACCACTCCTAATTTCCATTTCATTTATAATTCCTTCCATTTCATCACCTTGAACTCCCAACACCACCCAATAATACATTAATATAGATTCATTTATCCTTACTAAGATTTCATTGGCCACCTCAACCCCTAGGGTAAGTATAGTTTCCCCTTCTTCTCAACCCACTATTTTCACATCACCAACCCTGAGTAGTCCTACACAAATAATTGACACATTCATTACTTTAGCTTCCACCCTTCTAGTAATTCTTAAATTCATAACTCCTATGTCTATTCCATCCTCCACTCCCCTAGTAGGGATAATTATTTTCACTACCCCATTTATAATATTTCATCTTTACCATTAGTTGAGGTTGGAGAAAAGTAGACACTTAGAGAAAATATTGATTTACAAACTACTGATGAGAGTGTAGACACTAGTATAATATTCATAGGATTCTCCCTTGGTCATAGTATTAGTTATTACAAATACATTGGTTGTTGATTCTTTGGTGATAATGTCAGATAAGTAGAAGATTATCCCTAGTTGGTTAGCCTAATTATTGAGTAAAAAGAGGAAAATAATGATTGACCCCAACACTTTGAACTTTAACATTCTAGAAGTTAATAAGAAGTCAAAACCCATTCCCATGACCCTCTCAAGGACATTCACTAATGATAAAGAAGAGATATATGTTGAAATTATAGTTCCCCTACTAAACAAATCAAAAGAGGATCTTATGGTAGAGGATTATCATGTTTTTCATATACACCTTAGTCAAAAAACAAGAGAGGAACTCAAGCATGATGTATAGATAGGTATCAACTCTCTCTTATAGAGAAATGATCATGATAAAGACACTAAGAATGAGCTATAAATAAAGGTTAATTCGTTGATTGAATCACTCAACTAGTTTATAAATCTTGGTGAAACATCATAATAACCACATGAAATGTAGCCAATCATTCTCGATCAAGCTATAACTAATTTTGTATGAGATATTGATCACATGGGAAGGGATACAAAATATTTTTTGAGGAATTTATCATGAAAGGTAATATAATTATTGCAACAATGATGGAACACTATGGAGTCATCATGGAGAGAAAATAAATTTTGAAGGAATAGTTAAATAATTATGAAGGAGAAATTCAGATTATGAATATATATTATCCCAAATTAATAGCCATAAAATCAATTGATATAAATACCATAGTTGCTAAGAAAATATTGAAGGATGATGTTGAGCATGAGGAAATACACAAGGCTGCTCAATTTTAGATAAGAATATTAACAGAGTCTATGGATTGATCTAAGGAGGATCACGATAAGGTTATTGATGTGTTATATGAGATCAATGGCATGATGAATTTAATGTCATGCTGACCAATGGATGATGCCAACAATCTCTTTTAGGTAAAATAGGTTTAGAATCATTTTAAGGCAATAGTTGAGGATTTTGTGAAGGACATGGTCTTTATCTTAAGTTTTATTCATATGTTCATTAAGTATGAGAAAGTAATTGATCAGATGAGAACTAAAATGTAGGGCATAAGAACCTTCAAAATATAATTGTTTGATGTCTACATAGATTATGCAACCTCCAACATTTATTCTTATGGGCTAGATGTAGAGTAAATTCAAGAGATTTCATGGCCTTTTATACATATACAAACAAACTGTAAACCAAGAATGATAAGAAAGATGAGGAAATTTTGGACATTAATTAATTTCTCTTCTCTTTTGAATATTTTCAAATGTTATTATCATGTGTAATTTCATTTCAAAGACATTATAAATTGTAATTGTAAAAGTACAACTTTATTTTCTATAACTCTTTTGATAAAGAGAAAGGCATATTTTTTACACTTTATATTTTTTGAATATGGAAGTTGTAAAAAAAAAAGTGTAAATTGCACTTTCCATTTTGATTAATGGGAATTGTTAAAAATATGCAAAGTGATGAAGTGTAAATTGCATGATTCTTTTTGGAAAAAAGTGATAAAGACTTAGAATGTTGTAAAAGCCTCACTTTAGATTTTGCACGGTAGGGTTTGCATGAACATAAACTTGGAATTGATTTTTAGTGTTATCTTTTATTTAGAAAATCCAAGTACTATTTTGGGTTCCACTTTTATATGAAGAGCTATTTTTAGCCTCAATCAGAAAAGGAGCCTTGCATGGAGATCTTCAGTTCCATCCACACCATACTACACCATGTTATACCCAAGATCATGCCTAAATTTTTCATGCCATTTTCCAAATGTTATAAAAGTCCAAGATGATAGAAATATAAGATCTCACCTCTTTTTGCATGAAGAGTTTTAGATTTTCATGATTTTTTAAACTGAATGTTCAAGTTTTAACAACTACATGTCTTCCATGAAATATTTTGTATAAAATGGGTAGACCCCATGGCCCATTTATCTTTTTAATGTTATTTATATTTTTTTTTCATTTTTAATGTATTTACTACAAGCTATAACCTTTTGAGAGAAATAAAGTTGAAGATTTACCTTTCTTATCTTTGGAATATCTATGTTATGCAAAGTTATTTGATTTTTTGTGGAAGCTATATTTTATTTTAGTCTTAATAAAATTCATATATGGTATTCTAACTTCTTGAAAATATTGTTTGGAATGAAGATACTTTCCTCTTTCTATAAAATATCCAAAATACTACCTCTAATTTTTAAATTTATATGAGTCTATGCTTAAAAATAAATTCAATCTAGTTTTTACTCTATTATGTTTGTCAAGAAAGCATATAGATCCATTATATAATATTTGGTGAAATCACCATATTTATATATATTTTACAAATTTCAATTCTTTAACTATTTTCCCCATCAAAACCCTAGTTTAGGATCAAAAATCACTAAAGAGAGAGATTTCCACAAAACTAGTATTTTATCAGTTTGAATTAGATTTAGTTTAAGGAAATCAGCCTTCTCTAGAGATTAACCTAAAATTTCCAAGGTCCCATGGCCTTGGAGGTTTTTCCATTATATCATTAGGCACTTGCATAACAAACTATAGAATCAAGACAAGTACAATCCTATGTGATAACAACAACCACAATAATTTTAGATTAAAACATATGATTCAAATTTGCATTATAATATTTTGGAAATATTAATCTTACATTCAATAAATTGACAATGATAAGATAAGTACCATATCTCATGCAATACATATATTTAACTTATATATTGTACAAATGTTGAAGTGAAACTATACAAGGGTGTGTCCTCTTCTATAAAGATGCATTTTAAAAACATGAGGTAATAATATATAATATTCATGCATGTGATGAGGTAGATGAATAAATTAATAAATTATTCTCCTTATTACAGCGATATGCTCAAAATCATTTTAGAATATGACAATTCATGCATACCACTTAATGAGACCAAGACGAGGAACACTTTTCTATAAAATTAAGTGTCAAAGATATATTTACTATTAGTGTGGATGAAGTAGTCTTAGAGGAGGGAGGGGTTATCTAGTGTCCTTGATGGTTGTATGGTAACATATTTAATAATTATATTCATTATAACATAAAATATGTCATGTTCTAGTTTGAGATCAATATTATCTAATCAAGAAAGGCAACTACTTGATTGAAATATCTGGATAGGGAAGTCTAAAGTCCAAATGGTATTAAATCCATGTAAAAAGTAACTACTTGAAATTTTTGGAGGTTTTTGAGTGGTAGAGGTGAGATGTCAAAACCTATAGTTGCACTTGTGAGTTCTCTAAGCACCCCTAGATGATTATACCCATCTTAGAATGAGTGAAACATAGCTACACATTTTATTTGGTATCTAAATCTATTTAAAGAGATGAAAAGCTGGTTAGTAAGAGGTGTATCTTATGACTCAATATCCCAAAAAATCTATGTATATGCATTTAGATGGTGCATAAATGCTATAATAAACACCCTTGAGTCTCTATGATCCCCTAAGACTGAAATTCTTAATTATCTATATGAATCCCTTAAGATAAGTTTTTCATCCCTAAGTAATAAAATAAAATGTGTATGCAAGAAAAATTGAATTTGATATACAAATCAATCCTTACTTAGAGAAAATAAATTAGATAACTATACTACTAGAAATACTTATATAATCAAGGTCATGACCAATATGGATATACTAAACCTACTTAAGGGATATCTTATCATATAATATAGATAGAGAGGGTTCCGAAACATCTAGTTAATAAAAACCACATAATAACCCTAGCTAGGTCTAATAATAAAATAATAAAGTAAATTTAATATAATTCTCACTAAATCTTGTGACACAAATGGGGGATAAACATAAAAAATAAACATGCAAGGTAAAACTCTACTCAAGTCAATATAGAGGTAATCCTAAGTAAGGAGATATAATACATTCATTATCCATTTTTTTTTCAAATATATCTAGGAAAATAAATGAGTAAGAGTTAGGAATACTTACCTTGAAGATGAAGTCATCGAGCCTCAACCTCTCCCTTGGCTAATGGTGCTTTGAAAGAGGTTGTTATGTATCATTGAATAAGATAAGGATAGATAATGGACTATAGTCTAGCTAAGGATCTCCTAGTAAATCTCAAGCTTTCACTAGATAAAGGTTCTCCTCTAAGAAGCATGAAACCCTAAGCAATGACTCCTCAAGTAGAATGGAAAAAATGCATATCATAAAGAAGTTCAAATGAATGATTCTTTCTCTTATAAATTAGATGAAAGAGGGGTATATATAGCTTGATTTATCCTAATACCTTTCATAAATTTAGCATACGCAGTCAACTTGGTCAACCTTATTATGTGGAAAATAGATCCATTATGTCTCAAACTAATTCAACCTAGGCCAATTAAATCTTGCAATATGTAATATTCTTAAAACTAGGTTGACTAAATTGAATATCTTTGGAAAATGGTAAAAATGGATTTTACTTAGGTAGGGTCTATTTGAGGTTGTGAGTTTCTTAAATAAGTGTGTGAGTGGTGTAAAATATTAGGGAAATATATAGGAGGGTATTGGTTTTGAATGGTGGTGTAGGGAACAATAATATTATAAAGCACCAAAGGTCTAGCCACCCATTTCTTGGTGCACCCTTTAATTCATGCAGTTAGAGAGATTGAGACTCAATGGTCAATGAGTTACTACAAGATATAAAGCATCAATAATTGATAAATTTTAAATATATTATGTGTATACATATGCCCCATTCTAAGCTCATCATATGTAACACAATTGTAACATGGGATGGTGCTTTGGGAAAAGATAGTAAAAAAACAATACTGAGACAAATAAATTATAGTATAAAACAATAAGATAATTGAAATGATAGAATTGAAAAATATATACCTTTACATTCCTTAGTGCCATAGAGTAAAAATGATGTGATAGAAATGAAGAGTCATCAAATGTATGGAACATTAGGTGAACCTACAAAATAAGATAATTTTTTTTTGAAAAAATATATGTGATATGTAGAAAAATTCTCTATAATGTTAGGATTCCATGACATCTTTTAGTTTGGAAAAAGAGCTAGTAGAAACATAGTTATAATCAAAATTCATAATCTAGTGGTAAATAATTGATAGTTAAATAATTTTGAATTATAAATGTAAATAGTGTTTAAAATTATTCATTTGTAATTTTTCTATCTGATAAAATATATCTCTGAGAGTCCTAGAGAAGCACAAAGAGTGATGATGGTGAGGAGATGACAGGTGTGAGATAGAGTATTAATATCCATTATAATTTTATATACTATGTAAGTGATGCATTAAATTCAAAATTTTGGTATTTTTTAATTCATAATTTTGATAGTTGTGAAAAATTATACATTAGGGAAAAACCTATAGCAAAATTTTCCTAAGGAAATTTTTAGGTAGAGTGGGAAATATGTGATTCACTACGTAAGAAGTGGTAAGTGACCTATATTCCTAAGGCATTAATGATAATTAAGTGAAAAATCATCATGGAATTTTTATGGGGTCAGCCATGTTGACTTAGTTCAAACTTAGATAATATAATATTAGGGAAGACTATGTTTTTGAGTGGAAAACAAAGTTATTCATTAGATGGTTGACCATGTAAGGTATGGACAACCTAGTTAGATAATAGGGACAACTTAGCACAAAGTGGACAACTACTTTAGGAAATAGGTTTGAATTATTATGAAGTGGTTGACTACATTAAGGAATAGGGTCGACTTAGTTTTAAGTGCTTAAATGTTTTAGGAAATAGGGATGACTTAGTGTTAAGTGGTTGACTATGTTAGTAAATAGTATTGACTTAGTTTTAAGTAGATTAGTATGTTAATAAATAGGGCCAACTTAGTTTTAAGTGGTTGATTAGATTAAGAAACAAGGTCTTCTTAGTTTTAAGTGTCTGACTACAGTAGGAAATAGGGCCAACTTCATAGTAGAGGGATGTGAAAATATAAAAAACATGTTGATGAACTAGTTAATTTTAAAATTAAATATTTTTAGAATGTATTTTCATTATTTTTGTATTGATGTGTGAGACATTCTATGTTTTTTGGAATTTTGTAGAGGCAAAAAATATTTTAGCATTTAATGGATGCAACATGGTTACTAGATTTGCTAGAGAGACTATTAGTTGATGATCGTGCATGATTAGACTCAAGATTTGGAGGTATTATAGAGATGTGTAGGATTCTTTAAGTTTTAACTTAGTCATTATGTTTCTTGGAGAATAAGATTTAATAAAAAACACTTTTTGATGGGAGCTAGAGAGGGATATGATAGAGGTACCGATCACATTAGAGGATGTCCATGCTCCGCTTAGATTACCTATTAAATCTACTCCTGTGATATGTGATGACCCAAAGTCTAAGGCCAAGATTTGAGCCTTAGCCTTATGAGAGACTAATTGAGATAGATATTTTATTGGGTTATATGTACATTTATTTAATGTGTATATATCAATAATTACAAATATCTAGAATCATGTTATAGGGATTGTGACATCGAATGTGCTTTATCACAAGTTAGATGGGAAAGTGACCTTATATGAAATTGCCTTATGTCAATTTATATTGGAGTAGGGTATACTATATGACTTTGGGTCATTTATTTAGATAAAAATATTGCATGATATGTATTTTATGCTATCACAAGGGTAGAAGACTCTAGGTGCTATGGTTTTACTTAGTAGTTGGATATATGAGAGGTTACCTATGTACCATCTAGTTGGGTTGCCAAATTCTATGGATGGCAGGCTTCTTCATGTAGTTAGGTGGTGACAAGACCATGTGGTACATGTTATTATACATACCCCACCACTATATATAGTTATCTATGGTGAGATTATATCACATACATATACAATTATTACATATATTTGGTCATCTTGGGCTATTGTTACTATTGGCTTGGGTCGCACTCATATTACTAGTCACTATACATTATGGGTGGAGCCACACCTTATTGATCATGTTCTTAAATAATTTGGATTTCCACATATAATGGATCATATGTCAGTGTTTTATTATTAGACATAACATGCTAGGGAGCCTAAGGGTAGAGATGGTGTAGGAGTACTAGTGAAGGTACATGTGATTTGACCATGTTAGCAAGACATTGGACTGGTTAGTCATGATAGAAAAGGATAGATATACCTAAGGCTGAGAAGGTGGTTATATTAAATGTAAATATGGTTATTATAAATGGTGAAGATGTGGGTGTAGCTATTAATGAGCCACAATATGGATTATAGTTACTTCCACAATCGTTAAGGATATGAATATGCCATCATGTGGTGGTAGAGACACATGAGGGATAGATTACACATGGATATCCCATGGCACATGCCACACATAGTTGATATATAGAGTGATGGATTTAAAGAGGACCATGACACACACATGTTATTAATCAATATTTTTTATTTGCTTAAAGGTAGGCTTTGTTGGATATGCTAGGTAGACTATGTTGATAGGGAGACTATTATTGGTGACACTATTGTTGGTAAGTAAAGGTTTGTGTTTTAAGTATTTGATAAATGACTATATATATATATATATATATATATATATATATATATATATATATATATATATGATTTCAATATTTGGATGTGTGTGTGTGTGTGTGTGTGTGTGTGTGTGTGTGTGTGTGTGTGTGAGAGAGAGAGAGAGAGAGAGAGAGAGATCTAATGTATATTTAGTTTTTGTTTTGTAGATACTACTGAGGATTTTAGATGTTGTGCAATAGTTCAAGCTACACACCATGATATTTTAGATGGAGGGTTATTACATCATGATACTACCACCATGGAGGATCCTATTATATATGGGTAGATTAATGGTTCTAAATCCAATACAAATTTATTAAAATATACTATTCAAATGGGATGATCACTTACATCTATGGGTAGCATGGGTCATCTACCAAATAGACATGATGGATCAAAACATTAGAGCTATTTTATATTGTTGTACTTTGATTTGTATTTTTTGTATAAAACTCCTGATATATATGGATATGGATATTTATTGGTTTATGATTTATTTATTTTTATCATGGATGCATGGATTTATGTATTTTATTTATATCACATGTGTTTTAGTTTTGATGTTATGATATGGGAAAATAAATGATGTAGGATTTATTTTCTAGTATTATGTGAGACATATGCATTGTTAAAAAAAGCATAGATTTTGGAAAAGTAGAAAATAATTATAAAATGCAAAAAACACTAAATCATGATGGTAAATGTGTAAAACAAAAAGATGAAAATATAGTAAATCAAAATGGTAAAAGGAAGTAAAGATAGAAAATGTTTGTAATAGTATAAAGAAAAAGATAATCATAATAAATCAAAACAAGATAAATCATACTAATTCAAGATGGGAAGTATGATAACTTTGTAATAAAATGGAAAATATGTTATATAAAATGTTTGAAAAGTATATATGAAAATAAATTTTACCAAATCAAAATTAGATAAATCATACTGAATCAAGACGGGAGGTATAAAAAAATTGTAATAAAATAGAAATTATCAAATGTTTGAAAAGTGTGAAAAATAAAATTAATAGTCAAAATTTGATAGTATTTATTTGACTAATGGTATGAGAGTTTTTAAGAATATTTTATGATAAAATCCTGGTCCTATACAAGGTTTTATACTCCAAATCCCAAAGGGAACATGATTGAGGTGAATAATAATATGGAATATGATTATATGGAGTAAGGATAAATTTGTGAGGAATGCCTCATCTTATCAAAAGTCTTATATTTTAACTCAAAAATGGAATAAATCTTGGAGTATGATTAGTTAAAAAAGCATATTCATCAATGAGGAATATTGGGATTATCATAGTTAATGAAAGGAGTGGAATAAGCATGACATATGCATCTATAATGAGACCTTAATAGATTTAAGGCATACTACTAATATTCTAATGCACTAATAATTTAGTGACTTTCAAATTCAAAATATATTTATTCATAATAAAATTAAAATTTTATGAGAAAATAAGTTGAGTAATAATATCAAGTCATGAAGGTTATATATACAAGAAAATTAAAATTGACATAACTTCCAACAATGTGTTCTCCATTCCTTAGGACCCCTTACCAAAATGTTAGTCTACTACAATGATTGGGTACTTGTGTGAGAAAGTAGGCAGTACTATAGATAATTTGGAATTTACCTATCCTAATATATTGTCTTACCACAACCCAATGGACCTCATCTCTATTATGAGGCCAATTATGGAGTTTGATCATTGATTAGGATTTGGAGATGTGTTATGGATCACATCTTTTCTTGTGATTTTGACTTTTTTATTTTTATTTTTTGCCTTTTATTTCAAATTATTTGGTTTTATCTTTTATGTATTTTATGGATAACTAAAAATGAATGATAAAAGTGACACACACATATGAGATTTAGGTTTTGGTTATAAGAAATAAGATGTCTGCAGATATGATTGACTAAATAATTTGGCTTACCTATAAGCTAGTATATGATCTTGAATATTAGTCATATGTGTACTTAATATGAGAAAGGAAGTAAAGGGAATAGATGGAGATCAAAATATATTTTTGTATATAATCATACAATGAGAATTATGATTGTTAACTAATCATATGGTAAAGATAGGATATTATGGGGAGAAGGGTTAAATAACCAAGTCACAATAATAACTATCTTTAGTTTAACTAAAAATAATAAGTGATCATAAAACTAAAGAGAAAAATTAATCCATGTGAAAAAAAATTAACCCATAAATGTAAGATTAGAAATTATAAGGATAGTCCATAAGAAATCATGAAAAAAGATGTAGATAAATGAGACCAAACTAAAATGAAAATCAACATATCAAATGTATAAACATTCATAAATCAAGGCCAAATCATGTAATAATGTTATATAACACCGTGATGTGTTCACAAATACTGATAAATCTCACTACAAATATCATTTATGACATATGATACATCCTTGTGTTGCTTAATTTTAACATTAATCAGAGTCTCATCAATCTTCATAGAAAGTCATGATAAGACTACTCAGATTCTCTTTCATATACCAGCATGAAATGTGAGTTATTGATGGATCCTTATGGTGTAATTCTAACAACCATTAGTGTTGATTTTAGTTCATATGTCATTTCCTCTAGTTATCCTCCATTATTCATTTGATGATTCTAATCAAATTCTTGTTAGTGGACTTAGGTAGGCCATTACCCTAGGGGTAATAATTTGAAGAATTGTTCATGTACACATTATGCTTGACAACCTATTCACTAACCTAAGTGCCCATAAATTCCTTAGTATTATTTGATATTATGGTGTGAGTAAAACCAAAACTTGAAACTATATCATCCATGAATTTAAGAATAGATGTTTTAGTGGTATCCTTTAGAGCAACCACATCAGTTCATCATGTAAAATAATCTATTATTGTGAGAATCCATTTATGATATGTGCTTGATTTGGATTAATCATGTTGATGAAATATAATCCCCATTGGGTAAATGACTGATCCACTTGAATTGGTCTGAGAGGAAGTAAGCTAGTCTTTACTCATAAGTGAAGTAAGCACACTTTTCACAATTTATTACCCACTGATAGCCAACCTTGAATAATTCAAGTCAATAGTATCCTCCTCTCATTGTCTTAATGGTCACATTCCTTGCATAAAAATGTCCTAATGATCCATCATAAAAAAAATTGAGAACTTTGAGAACTTGCTCATGCTCAAAAAATCTAAACAAGACTCCATTCATATCTTTCTAAAATCAAATTCTATCAATAAGAACATAGGGAATTTATTGTAGTTGAAAAAACCTTTTATTTGATTATTGGAAGTCATAGGGGTATCACTAGTCTGTAGGAAATGAGTCATGTCTTGAATCCAACTATTGAAATAAGGTGGATTGTTTAGCTAAGGTGTAGTTTGAGCATAAACTATGTCAAATATTGGTTTGATAGTCTTGATGTTGGTAGCTAATTATTCACATAATCCTTTTACTCTTACCAACTTTGTGATCATGATATCCATGTCATATTCCATGACCTTGGTAATCCATCCTACTCATTTTTCATTTATCTCACTACTCAGTAGAAATTCTTTGACACTATGATGACTCACCATCAGATGTATTTTATTGTTGGAAAGAATATTACTAAGTTTCACTCACTATGTGTCCCATTAACTTCCCCTTGTGTACTATGAAAACACACTTTTTTTGGTTAAATGAAACCCCAAATTCTCTACATATTTTGAAAATATTTATTAGGTGGTCTAGATATGCACTAACATGCTTTGAGTAGACTATAATGTCCTCTAGATATACTAAAATTATATTATTTATCAAACCATTTAATTCTATATCCATGGCTCTCTAAAAAGTCCTACCTACATTTGTGAAACTAGAAGGCATATTTTTGTATGTGTACATGCCCCATTTGGTGGTGAAGATAGTTTTAAATTGATCTAATTCATGAATAAATATTTGGTGATAACTTAAATAACCATCTAGAAGAGAGAATATTTTATATCTTGATATTGTACATAGAATTTGTTCCATAGGGGGAAGAGGATAATGATCTTTTAATGATGATTTATTTGGGTCTTTAAAGTCCATGAACAATCATATTTCACCCTTTTCCTTTCTGACAGGGACCATATTTTCTACCCAAGATGAGTGTTTATCATAAATATTATATTATCCTCTATTAACATAGAGAGATCATTTTTCATCAAGGGATCAATCTTGGGATTTATGGGTCTCTGCTTCTACATGACAGGTTTTGTATTTAGATCTAGTTTTATAGTGTGTTGTGATAAACTTGGATTAATTCCTCTTAAGTCATGATAACTCCAATTGAAGTTATCATCAAATTCTTGACATAATTTAAAAAAATCATGCTTCTCTAAAATATTGCATAGCTTACCTATATTAAGAGACTTGCCTTCTGAGATGATTATAGGTTCACAATCTTCTTCATTAACTATAATGTTCTTCTTTTCACCATTTAGTTGGTCATCTAAATTAAAGATGTTTTCCAATGTAATAAGAACCATAGGTAGCTTGTTTATCTTTAATTGAATAATTTTATTATCATATTAGTTTTGTAGCCTTGGCTGATTCCTTTTTCAAAACTTGACCTCTTATCTTAAAAAATTTACAATCAACTTGTCACTATTGAATACTTGCCAATTAGTTACATTATTAGGGATGGAAGGCCTTATGATCATCCTCCCATGTTGGTTGTTGTTATTTTTTATTTTGACTAGTAGGTTGTAGTAGGACCCTATTAAGGCCATGTAGTTATAATTTTTATGTTGTGCCCTTAGTACTACTTGAATGCTCAAAGTGATGAAATCTTCTAATAGGTCCCAAACCCTATGTTTGTAAGACCTTATAAAAAAAAATTGGTTACACTTTTTGATATAGCTTGGTGAACGATGAGTTCACTATCACCAAATATATATAAAACATTGATTCCTCTATCTTTGTCTAATTGGAGGCCTTGAATCAGGGCTTCATATTTAGCTACATTGTTAGGATAATTGAATTGAAGTTTGAATGAGTACAATTAGCTCTCCTTCGGCAAGGAGATTAATACAATTCATGCACCTAGATCATTTTTTATTATTAAACAATCAAAAAATAACTACCATATCCCTTGAATATCTTTAGCTAGTTTGACTAAATTCAAGATAATTGCATCTTTCTCATGAATGCAATATGTCCCTAACCCTATTTCCTATACATAATCATAAGGATCAAATTTTTGGGCTGATCCCCACTTGTCCAAATTAGTGTCTAGAAATTATTCTATATGTGTTTCATTCTCTTGATCTGATTCTTCTTCCTCTTGATCTTACAATGTAAAATTCATTTCTATGGGAGGAGTCAAACTATATGGTTTTATATGATCTTTTGTAATTGGCTCAGCTCTTATTATTACTCTAGTTCCATATCTTGTTCTAATTATCATGTGAGACCAATCTACAGATAGATACCCTCTTATATATATAGTGAAATCTCTTGAAAGACAAATGGAAAAATAGGGGGGAAGATCTATGACTGAAATATATTGAGTAATTTATAGGCTTGGGCAAGAATGAGAAGTGAGGTTTAGTCCTTTTATAGTTCCTACTATTTGAAAAACAATCCCATCTAGTTGCACCACTCCCTTATTAATAGTTGTGTATTTTATTCCCAAAGCATCATCTTATTTCTTGGGCATTATTAAATTACTATCCCTTGAATATACCATACAATTGTGTACTAGATGTTTTCCTATTGTAAGTAAAATATAAAAGAGGGAAGGCTTACCACTTTTTTCTATTTTATCATCAACTTGAGGATGACATAGATTTATTTTAGGTGTAGGCCCCTTGGTTAGAACCATTTATGATATCTTTAAATTCTTCAAAGACTCCTATAGTAAGTCCCTGTGTACCCTTATTAATAGTGCTTCCCACATAGTGCCATTCAAGTTAGTCTTATTCAATTGATAACTTATGATAAAAGGGATGTTACCAACCTTTGTTGGTGCTTTTTTAGGGGATGCACCCTCTTTTAAAAGATTTAGAGTGGGTACCTTTGCTTGGAATTTATTATTAGGTATAAAGGGTGGCCTTTGTAATTCATTTCTCTTTACTAGTTCTATTGCAGCTTTAGAAGTTGAATCTTGCTATACCCTAGGAGCTGATAAGCTTCTATTACTCTTTTATTAGAATATATATTAGCTACTATGGGACCTCCACCATTTAAAAATGCCTCTTTTTGGCTTATCTTAGTAAAATCATCCTCTTTCTAGTTTATAAGAGTTGCTTCACTTTGACCAAGTTCATGTGTGTCCACTTATTGGGAAGTAGATTATTCTTGTTGTCCTTGCATGCTTTTTATACCTTGCACCATCAAATCTTGACTGATTACACCATTGGGGTAAGTGTTTTGATTATGAGGCTGATTGCAAGGATAAAACCACTCATACTCTTGAGACAAATTATTTTGAACAAGTACAATGGATTTAGAAGATCCTAGCACCAATAAAGCATGGGTGTTTAGAGGTCTCAGATGTGAACTCTATCCTTATTGTTATTTGTTACCTTGATATGGCTACCTATTCCCTTAGTATGTAGGATTAAATGGCTGGTAATATTTATGGTTTTGGGATTACTACCTTTTCATTCCTACTAAATCATTCCCAAACCTCTTAAGTAATGACTTCACCTCATATAAATCAACTGAAGGTGTAAGAGTCATAGTAAGTGTTTTTCTCGTAATTTAAATTAGATCAAGTATAGGTGGGGGAATATGATAGTTGTCAAGACCAACTTGAGCTATAAGAGAATGATATCCTCTAATTTATTTCTCATGACCAATCAATTAGGGAAAGGAAATAAAGATTATGTTTTTATAGTGTGATGAAAAGGGGAAGGTCTTTCACTAATTCATACAATGATTATATGTATTGTATAAATTCATTCATAATCCATGGATTTTAGGGATTATTTTTATAAAAGTTAAAACTAATGTATAGTGAATACTGGAAGGATGTAACCATTTTTTGCATATATATATATATATATATATATATATATATATATATATATATATATATATTTATTGGATCTACAAGTTGTTATAACATTTGGGTAGATGTAGAATTTGAGACAAATTTAGAGCAACACAACCAATTTAAGGATTAAGTAAAATTAGGGTTAGTATAATTATAGAACCCTAAATAATTTAATATGTATTACAACATGGAAAAAACACATTTAAATAAATATTATTGGACTTCAATAATGCCATTGGAATCATAAACTATTTGTCAAGTCCAATATAGAATAATAATAAATTGCATAATTGAAATTTATTCCAATGATATAAAAAATAAAAATTCATTTTAATTTTTTTTTTTGGCCTCTCTTCCTATAACTTCCTATTACTAATGGTTGTTCCCTTTAGTCCTGTTTACTTTATTTTGGTCATTTGTGAACATTAATCAAATTTATTTATTTATTTATTAATGTTAATAAACTATCATATAGATCAAAAATCACCACATATATACTTTCATGAAGGATAACATGTATGTAACACGAACATGTTCAACAAATAATAATGACATATATTAAGTAAATATGTATACACAAATTATAATAATGTGTGATTCACATATAGATATTTCAAATAATATACATGTGTATGCAAATTACATCATAATGACATCAAAAATAGAACATAGTTAGATAAAATATAGACCATAATATACATATACAAAATTTGAAGGACCAAATCATCAAGATGTAAAATAGATTGTGCCTACAACAACCCATAACACAACAACTAGTTATCCTACTCATCATTCCTTCCAAATAATTTGTGCTTCATTTCTATAGATTTATAACTAAGGGTGATGCATGACTCATTACTTGGATAAACTATCCTCTCAACATGTGAAGGACCAAATATATCTTCTTCAACCTTAGGAAACTATTACACCTGCATAACATATGAAATATAAATTTTAATGCATTAAAATGATATATGGAAAATAATAGAATTTCCATGAACAAAATTTTACAACAAGGTGATTTTGGACTCACCACATGTCACCTAAACTCTTGTCTCAGGATATGTGACTATGAATATATCCATGATGGAGAATCCTATGGAGCATACATATAGCGTTATATCTAGATGTACATAAAAAATTAAATATGACATAGAATATCATTACTTGAATCTGAAAAAAATGAATTCACTCTATTTTATCACTAGTCTATGTCTCTTAATTAGGTGTTGTTAGGGAGATATTATATCTTGGAATGAAACCACAACATCAGTAAAACCTTGTTATAATCCATGTAGGGTACCCATATAATCTCTCATTATCAATAAAACAAACAATTTAAAGAGGTCAATTATGAATCAAATAAAACTAAACCTAATTTAAGATAAATAAAAATTAATATTATTCCTTTTATATATAAAGAGAAAGCACAAACAAGGAGTATAAATCAAGAAGTATTTTAAGATAAATCCAAAAAAGAGGAGAAGTCTAGAGGCAATAGGAAGTTAAATTTTGATTTTGAGGTAATATTGGATAAAATGAAAGAGAATAACATTTTGACTAAGTAATTAATACCTAGGATGAAGTAATTAGTAACATTTTGACTATCATTAGTATTGGAATCATATTTATTGTTTTCTTATCAATCTAAAATCACCATGACCTAGAGCTCATATTTTTTTTTTTGACTTAATACAATAATGTGAGATAGCAATGTTAATGAAAAAAGAAACATATGCATAATTTTAAGTTGAGATTATGTAACATCTTACAAAGTTATAAGATTTTAAGGAAACACTTCTTAAAAATGAAACACAAATATTCTACACTTACATGAGAGTGTTTTAACTCTATAGGATACTAATGACATTTTTTCAAATATATATGATGTTAAATTTATGACATTATCTCAAATCAAATACAAGATCTCAATATATCCAATCAACTTTTGTATTTGATTTAATTTCATCACTATATACTTGTAGAGAAATTTGATTTAAATCATGTGTAAATATACAATAGAAGAGAGTGACAAATGCATAGCTATAAAAATAATAAAATTCAATAAATTGATAAATACATCATTAAAAACTAAAATTTAGGCATAATATGTATGAAATTGTGATTTAATATTATATCAACTTTATGTAATTTGTAACTTTCTAAACCTAAGTGTAGGGTATTATAATGCTAATATCATCCTTAATAAAAAAAATATAAGCCAAGAAATAGTATTTCCATACTCCATGAGTTAAGTTTTTATTATTATTCTCTCATCCTGATGATGGTTCATAGAGTGTGAATGAAAACATCGATTAAAAACTTGGACACAATTTTATCCAAAAGTTCATTATAACTTAAAATCTAAGCCATCCAAAGTACCTAAGATGTCATTGATCATATACATATAACCAACAAATGAAATTCTAGTCAAATATTAGTCAATGAACTAAATAAAGTTTAGTCAAATATTAATTAATTAACTAAACATCTACTAGAATATAAACTTAATATTTAACTAAAAAAAGTTTTGTTAAATATTAGTCAATTAAATAAACATATAATAGATATAAACTTAATATTCTTTTACATACATAAACAAACCATAATTATAATTAAACATGTGTGTCAAATATAGATGGTGAAGTAGACAAACAATGAATAACTAGTCATATGTTAATGGGAAGTGGTGAAGCAACTGTAGATGACATATAGTATGGCATGCTAGTGGTGTGAGGTGTTTAATCAATTAAAAATGATTTATAATATGGCAGGTAGTGTCCTGAGGTCATGAAGCAACTACTAATGGCATGTACTCATGTGTGAGTGTTTTGAGGTGTTGAAGATAATGTAGATAGAATATATTATTCTATACTAGTGTTTACAGATGTTGAAGCAACATAAATGGCATCGATTATTAGGTAATATTGTACTACATAAATGTAAGTCTAGTCTCCATAGATGTAACCCTTATATGTCATATCTTAATAGGAGTTTTAATACACTTCCTCCCACATGATATGCAATGATGTACATTAATTATATGATGAATACTATCTATTCCACTACTAGTAGGAGGGACACCAGCACCTATAGTAGGAGGGGCACTATTAGATTTACCATCACTTATAGGCTATATAGAAATACATAGTATATGTATCCCATGGTCAATCATAACCTATGTGATACTAGTAGTTACTTAAAATGTGTTAATCTATGTACCAAAATATAATATTTTAGGGATATAGGTATGTGTTATCCTTCAATTTATTTGAACTTGGTTATGTTTTTTTTGGTCCCACTTAGAACTAGGTCTATCAAATGAATAACCTCCTCCCATACCTTGGAAGGACTTCATGTCTAGATAATTTGGGATTTCCTGCATCACAAACTTACAATAATTTTTTCTCAAAAAATATAATGGAACCTCACTATTATTACATGGAGGATCATCAAACAAAATCCACCACCTATCCCAAAAGTTATTTTTTATCTCTACATGAACACATCAATCCATGCTAATATGTTTGAAACTTATTGGTGATGGTTTATTGTTTCTAATATTAAGAAACAAAGCATAGACATATTATTTTGTTGCATTTATTTAACATTATCATATGACAATTTATCAAAATAACATTGTTCATCACCTCTCTTTGATGCAACATTGCATCAAGTTATAAAGTGATATTTTCCACTTCAATAAAAATGACTTCCAATGTATTGATAAGTGAATTGCATCTAATGTGACTTAAATATTAATGCAAAATATTGATAATAATTGGTAATTGTTTCCGTTTTACATTATATTATTCATATAATTCAACTTATTCTATGAATTAAAATTATTGAGGGTTTTTATCAAAAAAATTCAACATTTTATTTAGGTAATGGGTCCACTAAATTTTGTATCTATATTTATAAAAATATAATTTTTATTCAGGAAATGTAAGAGAGTTCAAAGAAAATTTTATTTCATACCCTAAGTATAAATACATATAAATTCAAACCCCAAAATTGAAATTTAATAATCAACATAACTGATATCATTATCAAAAAATTAAATATAGTTGGTAGGATGCAAAGCCAAAGCATACATTTCCTCTTCAACACTTGTTCCAAAATGTGAGAGATCCTTAAATTGAAAAAAATAGGTTGCAGGTTTGAGTGAATGAGAAAAATAATTGAGATTCAATAAGGGTCTATGCCCTTTCAGAACCACAAAATACATATGCCCTTTGTGGGCCAAAATGTGTATATTATTTATGGCCCAAAGGGCATATACCATTTGAAAAGGATGTAGGCATTTTTGTTTATGCACCATGCCAAGCAAACACATTCACAAATTCTTTGATAAAAAGGGTGTATGCCCTTTATAAAAAAAAAATTTCCCATGAATTTCACCTTTTTTATCCCCCATCATATTTCATCTACATAATCTTTAGAATAAATATAATATTTTCTTCATTACTCCATTATGCCTCTCTTTTTTCATAGCTATCCTATTAGGCAAAAATCCTACTAAATATTATTTAACCCTTTTAATTTAAGATGTCTTAGAATAATGGAATTAAACTATTGAAATTGAAAAGATACTATGTATTTATATGATATTAAATTATAGTTAAATATAGTGTATTACATATTTGACTAAATTAAAACTTGTTAAATATAGTAAATGTGCCTAAGGATGTATAAACCTCCGTAAAATAGATTAAATGCTGACTATAGGCTTATTGTAATTGGAAATTATGTAAAATGACTTATAAATAGAGTCATATTATAAAATAATTGTTATCTATTTATTGGAACAAGTCAAAAGGAAGTGGTGGCCTTGTATGTTGATTATGTACACATCATGATTGAATGTGTGTCTATTTTATCACTCTAGGTTTGTGCAACCACCTATGAGATTTGATTGAAAATATTGTGTTATTTCTTGTCATGAAAAATACTTGAAATGATAAAACCTAATCCTCCACTATACTAGATATAAATTAAATAAAAATGTGAATAAAATTGGGTTTTGAAGGATGGTTGATCTAGCCTCAAAAACCTCTTATAATTGAGCATTGTCTACATAGCCCAAATAGGCCTTAGGTTGATGTAGTTATCCCTCATAGAGTGATTATGTGATCCTTGATTATACTAATAGAATGACTATAACTATAATATTGATTAAAATTCTTGACAATGGATGTTTTGGCCTATAATAAATAATATTCAAACTTGGATTATTACTATTAGAATATTTTAGAATTAAATTTGGAATAAGTAGTGCTCTTTTTCTCAGTGTCTAGTGTAATTACTAAAAAGGTATAGCTAGACAATAATGAGTGTCAAGGAAAATGGGGAGGAGGATACCCAAGTTACTTAGGTATTCATAAAATAATCCCCTTACATGGACCTCAAAATAAAGACGCTGGATAATGAGGAGGAGCAATTCATTGGCAGTCACACCAGAGGCAAATGTCACAAAAAATCTAATACAACAACTAAGAAATTGGTCGCTTACTCTAAGTCGAAATAGATCTATTATTTCCCATTTTTGGTTTGGGTCCTTTTTGATCAATTGGCTTACTATTGGCTGAAGTTTATCAAATGTTAGGTTGATCATCAGGGTGTTCACCCTTATCTCAATTTGGGCTTTGATGCTATCTTTTGCTTTTCTTGTTTTCTCTCTTTTGTACTGGGTTCAAGTCCCTTTAACCTATCTTTACCTATCAAATAAAAATTATATAGGAGAATATTTAGAATAATTTAACTAACTAAATTTACTAAATGCATGGGAAATCCATCTGAAATTCATCAATTTGAATAATTTTACTATTAGACTACTTGGGACAAGGCTACATTAAGGGATAAGGATTTAGTGCATCCCTGTTTGACTAGAGTGGACTTGTCCCAAAAGACCAAAGACTATTGAGACATGTCTAATAGGAGCCTTTGGTTGAATAGGGATGAATGTAGCTAAAATAGGGATGTACATATGATATTTTTAGTCCTTATAATATAATGAAGGATCTATTATAGATTATAAGTTAATGAAAAGGTGACTAGACCAAGTAAGGGTAAGGATGACAAGAATAAACATTGTTAATCACTTAATGATTAATTTAATGTTTATAAATTTTCCCCCACTTTATTTTAGTGATGCACATAATGAAATTACTATAGTAAAGTAGATGTGAGATTGAGTGTGTATAAACATTTTATCTTTGGATGCAAAGATTTATTGTGAAATATTCCCATGAAATAATTCCATTGATAGTAATATTTTGTTCATATTGAAAATTAAAAAATTGAAACATCCTATTTATAATTTGAAAAGAGATCAAAAAATTATACACCTAAAAAAAGTATGCATTCTAATTTACCTATAAATTAGATATGGTGAAGTATATGTCACCTTGTTGAGACATTTGGAAAAGTGTTGAACTATGGTGAATTAAAATTGATCAAGTCTTAATTTGGAAAACATTTAATACTCTTGAGTAGGAAATATTGTATTCTCCAACTCTCATTTGAATGTATAGAGTACTATGTAAAATATTTGAATGGGTAGAATCATGTATTATGGTCTTCTACATATGGAAAAAGTGAGAACATAGACATTGAGTGTTAGTAGACTCTAACATGGACCACTCTCAACATTGATATGAATCACACCATTATTGATGGATTTAAATTATATTTAACTTAATGACTTTGAAACTTGAAACATGACAATTTTGAAAATGCCATAGTAGAAACATAAACATGAATGAATATTATGCTCCTTGTATCTGTATTGTATTAACATTATATTTTGAACCTATAATTTTTGAAAATTTGAATCTTTTAAATTTATCCAATTTTGAAACCTTTTGAAACTTTACAACTTGTAACTACTGAAAGATGTAATTTGAAGTTGTAGGAATGAGCACACATGCATGTCATATGCCTCCATAATCTTAAAATTTTGAACCATATTTCAATTTGAAAATTATATATTTCCTTAAATCTAAAAAATTTATTCATAAATCTTGAATGTTCTAAGCAAGCCTATTTTTATGGTCCCTTTTAAGATGAGAT